>LR991031.1:963793-1096293 GCA_905163495.3 Cosmia trapezina | reverse complement strand
ACTAGAAATGAATTCGTTAAAAGAATAAATTTGTGTATCCAAGAGAATGGAGCCCATTTCGAGCAACTAATTAGTTAGTTTACCATTTTTTGTAAAAAATTAAATTAATTTAAGATTTCCTGGTTTTCCTTTCATTTAATTTATCATGTTTGTTAGAGAGATTTCATCCTTATAATTGACCCTAACGATCGATGCAATAAAAGTACAGGGTATAATTGTTTCAGATTTTAGCCGGTTCGATTCCCGGTTGTGGGAGAAGAGAAATTTCGAAAATCTTTGAATGCAGTTTGCTTTCTATTCAAAAATAAAGGAATGTTTTGAGTAAAATTTTCTATCTGCATTATTAAGAGTACTTCCTTCCAGGTGTCATTACAAAATTCCACCCTGTATATTATAATACACATAGTTGTATGGGTAATTATCTTGGAGTAGTGAATGTTGATATTTAATTTTATTTAAGGATTATTATGTTCCAAACATTTTCAAATAAAATCGAGGAGTTTTGGAGTTCAACCTCATTAGTTTGTCTATGCGACTACTACAAAGAAAAAGTACAGTGATGTTCTTTTTATTATATATATCATGTCAATTGATTGAGAAAACTACGAAAATAGTTACTAGAATTCGTGTGCCTGACACTGGCTTGGCCACCATCAGGGATTTTACTTTTGATAACACAAAGATTTAGTCGTTAATTAGTCGAAATTTGTCGCCAAATATCAGAATTTGTCGGTCACTGGTTCAAAAGTTATAAGGGGTCATTGGTGGCCGATCTGGAGAGAGTCTCCCCAGCTTGGCCACCTTTATATCTCAAAAACTAGGGCACCTAGCGAAGATCTGTTTTCTCCCAAATTTAGTCGCTAATTAGTCGAAATTAGTCGCCAAATATCAGAATCCGTCGGTCACTGGTTCAAAAGTTCTAAGCGTTTCCAGGTAGCCGATCTGGAGAGAATCTCCCCATTTATATCACAAAAACTAGGACACCTAGCGAAGATCTGTTTTCTCCCAAATTTACTCGCTAATTAGTCGCAATTTGTCGCCAAGTCACAGATTTTGTCGGGTCTTAGTTTAGAAGATATAATGAGTTAAATTTTTAAGGTATAGTCCAAGAGCTAGATCGAAGAATTTACGAAAAATTGCTAAGAAAAAATATTTCTATTAATAATGTGTAATATAATTCTAGTTATATTGGTCTAAACTCCTTAGAAATGTCAGAGAGAGACAAATTCTCAATTAAATACATGTTTTTATGTTTTATAAATTACTAGGTTGGAGTGGCTTCAATTTCTTTGAAAACATTAAACCTTGCTCTTGGTCTATTTGGTGTCAAGATGTACAGTCGCTTGCAACTGTTTTACCAAATTATAACGTTAGGCTCTAATTTACGTTAGAATAATAAAACTTCTGTTGCCGAAATAAGAATATATGATTTACCCTAATATGTTAAAATTATCGTACCTTTAGAAAAATGTTTGAAATACTTAAACGTTGCAAACTTATTGTAAGTATGTATCAACGTATTGCTTGAAATATACAATACGTTACAAAAAAATACATACCTAATAATCTTAAATCGAAGATGTATACTCTTAGATACCTAATATGACCATATGGCTCTAATTAAGGTTAGAATAATAAAACTTATATTGTCGAAATATAAAATTATTTATTACTTTAAAATTAGTGTACATACTTAATCAAAGATACCTAGGTACTTATATCATTATAATATTATAACTCAATAAAAATTACAATGGGTGATTCTTCATTGGACGACCTTGCCCGAAACCTACTCGACGACATGTCACCGACAGATATCGGTACCGAAATGACATGCCACCGACATGAGTACCTACTGATATCAATAAAGTCCAATTACGTTGTTTTTTGAGACCGCATAACTAAGTTTGTTTTTAAATGAAGTTTGCTGATAACTACAAAATCATTAGCTATAGTTACAGTCATCGTATTATTTTTGCTGTAATATTTTAGGTAAAATCTTAAATTATCAGGGTTGGTAGAAATTACCAACCCTGATCATTTAACATTTTAATATTTTTATATTAATATTAGGCATGTTACGATTTATTTTCTATAGTAATCTTAATCATATTGCTGAGTCTATGGTCACTCGAAGATTACTATAGAAAATATATCGTAATATGCCTTGCTATGAATTATATTAATATATTATATTATAGCTACGTCTGTGACGGGCTTAATTTACAGAAACAAATACTCACTGTACCTACTCCCGGTGGATGACTAAAGAAAAAATCCTTATATTTTAGAGCAAGTTTGTTTATTTACCTATTTATTTTAAGTACATACTTTGAGCGGCGTAAACGCCGACGCGCCGGTAAACGTACTGACACGTGCTCATAAAAAGCATGCCTATAAGCACGCTTAAGGTACTGACACTCGTGCTCATAAAAAGCATGCCTATAAGCACGCTTACTAGAAAACATAGGTACTAGAAATAAGCATGCTCATTACTAGTCACACATGCTACAAATGAGCACTTGCTCAATAAAAGCATGCTTTCGTGCTAGTAATGAGCACCGTCTGTCAGTAGCTTAATGCGCAGCAGGTGACACCCTCGTTCTATCTCGCTCTTTCCCTCATTTTTGTATTTGCGGTATAGAGAGAAAATATGGAAGGAAGGAAGTCGTACATAATCTTTTTTCGTAATATTTTAGTAGTTGAGTATGTCCATTGTTACGTGCCTGTAGGTAATTGTGTGCGTTCGTGAAGATCGCTCAGTTTACTTTTTGTAAACAAAACTTATTACCCTTCTGCTTTTATTATGTTTCATGTTGTTTAATAATAGAGGTACACACCTACAGCTACGTTTTTTATGTAAAAACCACAAAGACACTTTCCGGCCCAGAATTGAACCCATCATCATCGTCATCATTCGTAACCTCGCGTAACAAACGCGTCCCTGAGACACCACAGAGGCAGTATAAATGTACCTTAAATTTAACACACACCTTCTGGGTACGCTCGCTCCATCCTAGATCTCATCTACCTATCGCTTTCCATCAGGCGAGATCGAGGTCAAGAGCTGACCCATTTCATAATATAAAAAAGTACTAGAAATCCTACTAGGTAATTTGCGTGGAATTTTAAGTTTCGTAAATAGGTATAGAATTTAATCATACCTAGCCATGTTTACGTAGGTCAGCTGCAGCCATACGTAAACCATGGCTATGTACCTACGAATGTGAGATCTATCTAGGTAAGTAAATAGCAATTTTTTGAATAAAAATATCTCATCTAAGCATATAATTTCAAACTTACCCAAGGACTTCTTCTGTTTATCTTTTCTTTACACAGTTATGTTTTTATGGAAAAATACATAGGTACGAAACGCACACTCACACGGAAACCCACATTAATTGATTACAAAACCATTATTACACCAGTTCCTAACTATTCATAATAAATCCCACTGTAAACTAGCTTTAACTTACGTCACGGGCAACTCGCTCTAAGTAGCTCGTCTGTACACGCCCATCTATCTCTTTCTTACTTACCTTAAATGAAACGGAGCGCAGCGATCTATCTGCCAGCGAAATGTGCACTACATTTTGTTCAATAAATAATTACATTCTATTTATTGTAGATCTGTTTCTAGGTAATGATACAGCTTTCCTTTGGTGGATTTAAATTTTAATTACTTATAGAATAACTTCATATTAATATAAATCGAAACAAACATTCCACCTTATAGAACATCATAGATACTTTCTAGAAACTACTTAAAATATTTTGTACTTGGTTGTACCAATGTATGGAGAAATTGAATTCTTTAATATCTTTTTAATTACACACCGACAAAATCTGTGACTTGGCGACAAATTGCGACTAATTAGCGAGTACATTTGGGAGAAAACAGATCTTCGCTAGGTGTCCTAGTTTTTGTGATATAAATGGGGAGATTCTCTCCAGATCGGCTACCTGGAAACGCTTAGAACTTTTGAACCAGTGACCGACGGATTCTGATATTTGGCGACTAATTTCGACTAATTAGCGACTAAATCTGGGAGAAAACAGATCTTCGCTAGGTGCCCTAGTTTTTGAGATATATAGGTGGCCAAGCTGGGGAGACTCTCTCCAGATCGGCCACCAATGACCCCTTATAACTTTTGAACCAGTGACCGACAAATTCTGATAATTGGCGACAAATTTCGACTAATTAACGACTAAATCTTTGTGTTATCAAAAGTAAAATCCCTGATGGTGGCCAAGCCAGTGTCAGCCACACCTAGAATTCTCTGTCTACGGAAATATTATTATAGTCATACAAATAAGTACATGTAAGTTTGTTTTGATATATACTCATCTACCTATACAGGGTGTAAGGCACAGCCCTCCGCAAACTAACAGGGTGCATTCAGCTCCTCATTTTGAATCATATTCCACCGGAAATTTTCTCCGGAAAATTTTCATTTTTTCAATTTTTTTTTCAGTTTCATTTTCATTATTTCAACGTAAAATTGCATTGTGTGTTCGCAGCACTCCATTTATGTAAACAAAACTGCAAAAAAAAACAGCAAAAAAAAAAACCAGCATTGGATGTTGAAATACTCTAACCAACGATGCGTGAAATCAGCTGTTCACTTTCTGTCTAGCTACAGAGTTCATCGAAGTCACCGCATACCTATTACCTTCCCCTCCCAACCAGTAATAGACGCTCCGATTTGTGCACAAAAACACAAACAAATCTGGTTTATTGGATTCCCTTAACGTTCCTGAAAAAATTTCATGTACCGGTCATCTTAGTACGACATACTGAATTCACCCTGTCAGTTTGCGGAGGGCTGTCCCTTACACCCTGTATGTTAGTGTAAAACCGCGAACTGCGGTAAATATTAGGATTTACGGGTAAATCCTATTATTTACCAAATCTCACCAGTAAAACCCCGAATTATTCTAAAACTATCTTTAATTTCGGACTTTTACCGGTATTCAGTCGGTAAACCCTAAATTTTACCGCAGACACCGGTAAGGCCCTGCACGCACTCCCGTGCCGTGTGGGAGTGGTGCGAGGAGGCAAAACGCCGGGGCGTAACTCCGCTGCCGCGAGAAATTACGGCACAGCGGACAGAGCTCCGGCGGGATCATGGCGACATGGAGAGTGCAACTGTCGCAACCCAGCGCTGGGCACGCCACAATTGCGACGATAAGTCCCCTCTTTGAGGAGTGGTTAGAGAGGCGCCACGGCGTCCTCACCTTCCGCCTGGCGCTGGTCCTCACCGGACACGGTTGTTTCGGGAGGTTCCTGTTTCGCATAAGGCGGGAGGAAACGCTCGGTTGTCACCATCGATCGCCTGGAGGACACGGTGAAGCATACACCCGGAGGTCTGCCCGGCTTGGGCGGAGCACCGCCATGCTCCCACGGAGGCGATCGATGGGGCGATCTCTCGCGTCCGAACCTGATCCAGGCCATGGTGCGGAGCGAGAGTGCATGGGAGGCCGCCACCTCACCTCCTTCTGCGAAGCAGTAATGCTCGCGAAGGAGGAGGCGGAAGGCGTGAGGGAGAGACAACCTCACGCCCTCAGTCGCCGCAGGAGACGCCCTGGGCGGCGGGAATCGAGAGCCGATTCCCGGCCACGGGCCACCCTAGGCGCGCGCTTGCGGATGTCTAGTAGTGGGTAGCTCGCCGTCCGGTAAGGACCAGGCCCGGGTCGACAGCGCATTGTGTTCCACGCGTGCCTCAAAGAGATGTCAGCAAAAATCCCAGAAGGTATAAGAGTTACGCGATAGAAAGAGAGGCAACTTGTTGTTGAATATAACTATAGGTAATAAGCGTTGTGCGACCTGAATTAAACTTTATCGTGTCGATTTTGCAGTGTCCCATCTGTATTAATCTGTGTTGTGGGGCTTGATTAACTCGAAAGTTGGTGTAAATAATCTTTCAGTCAAATTAAGGAAATATTCCAAACGTTTTTTTAAAATTCTAGCCCTGTGGGGCTGAAAACAAGGAATATAGTTTATATGAAAAATCTATTCATTTCGGTAATTAACTTGAAACTTGGCACAAAAACTTGCTTAAGTATGTAATAAAGTTTGTCAATAGTCTTTCATAACTACCCCGGAGGGAATTATGGAGGGGGGATGCGGGAAGGGAAGGGGGAAGTGGTGAAAGGGGGAGGGAGATGTTACCGGTAAGTGTATGCGGTAAGGGGTTGACAGGGGAGAGGGAGGATGTGAGAGTGGGGTGGTGAGGGGGATGAGAGGGGGCGGTGTGACGGTAAGGAGGGGAAGAGTTTGAAGGAGAAGTGGAGGGGTGAGAGGGAGAGGGGGTGGGGTGAGAGGGGGATTCGAGGAAGAGGGGGAGGAGTTAGAGGAAAAAGAGGTGGCGTGAAAGGGTGAGGGAGTGCTTTACACCTTTTTTTTTTTTTGCTCCCGCGTTAGTTTGTCTACTGGCGGGCTAGTGCGGGGGCGCGGGCGGGGGTGTATACTGCCGTTGCCGCGCTTAAGTGCACGTTCACACACATTATATAAGGCCGCGTTACGTAGGTAATTAATTATTTTTATTGTTAAAATTATGTAAATACATAATTATTAATGTCGCGAATCATATTTTGACTAAGATACAACCTTACACTGACCTTAACGTGTTACCACGAGTGCCCAAAAATAGTTTTGTTTTTTTTATTAGGGTTTTAGGATTTTTTTTTTTATCTAGTAATTTATAAATAGTGAATAAAAAGTTTAATTTTCACATTTGTTGTTTTAATGCTTGTAACATCTCCATTCTAGCCTGTTACTTCTTGTAATACACATGTGGCGGCATCTACATCGCCACATACGAACTACGCATCACAAGGACATGACGTCCCGCAACCTGCATCGCGCAATGAGAGTTTACCGCACGACTAGCATATAGGTATACAACAACCCCACATTAACCGTGGGGCAGTTGCCCACCAGAGACAACACCCATCTGGTCGGAGGGTCCTCCCTTTTCAATAAAGGATGAGTGAACTTTACACCCTGTTCCTCATGACTCTATACACACAATACGTATGGACGGTAAAGATTTTGATTTTAAAGTGAAAGCTATACCTGCTCTAAGAGATACACTGATCAATTAATAGTTGACACTTTTTTAATTCACACAGCCGAATGACGTCATAAAATGGCGGCTACTATTTCATGGTTTGAGAAAACATTAAAAAAACCTGAAAACTTTGAATTTAATTTTAAAATTTATATTGTTATTGAACTAAAACTAATATTTTCCGACTGCTTTTTGCCTAATCTATCTAAATAATATATTTTAAGATTTTTTCTCATATAGAGTAAAATACCGTATCGTGGTCACCCTATTTCCTAATTCAGGGAACAAAAATAAAACTCGATTTTTATTTACAATAAAGGGTCTTTTAATTGTTTTCTAGTATCGAATTTGTTGCACAATTTTTTTCACAAAAAGAGACTATTTTGTATTTGTCTAATCTTTCATACGATAAGCGTATTCAAACGGAAAACAAAATAAATGGAGGATTGAGGGCCCGGATTTTGTCAAGGTCATAACTTTCAAACAACAAGAAATGGTGACCTGCTCTTGCTTTCACAAATTTTCACAATTTATTTAGTATCTTATAGGATTACAAACAATAGCTATAAGTTAATGGTTTCATTGTATTTGCGTGATAAACTTTTACGTGTGTGAGGATTGAGGGCCCATTTTGAACGAAGATATACCAAGTAGGACAGTGTTTTGCGATAATATCTTGTTTTCACAAATTTTGTTTGGTATAAGCTTAGATTTTGGCATAAAGACTTTATCTGTAGTGTCCATAGTTTGTCAGGTACAGGCGGGCCCTCAATCCTCTATGTGAGAACTGAGGGCCCCACTTTACAGTCCATATCTCGCAAAGTTGACTTTCACAAAATCTGATTCCAACTTTCACAATTGTTTGGGAATGTTCACTAAATCCTAAGCATATTTTCAAAGAGTTTCAATAAAGTGGCCCTCACACCACACGCATATTCTAAAACTGTTCCAAATTTCAAGTTGATAGCATTAGTAGTTCTTGAGATATCCAGCTGTGACAGACAGACGAGACTGAGTCACACCATAAGGGTTCCTTTTGGTAAAAAAGGAACCCTTATTTTGGTACGGAACCCTAAAAAATACATATTAGTACCGTGAAACCTGCTAACTTTGCCAACGGTTGCCGAGTTTGCCATAGCCAACTTCTGAGAGAAAAAGTGTAGTTACATCTTAATAACAGTTTTTTGTCATGTATTCATGCCTTTATGGTAAAATTTATTAGTTAAATGGCAACATCGAATGAGATATGGCAACCCAGCTTGCTTTTGAGATATAATTTTCGGCGGTTACTTTTTTCGAATGTTGGTGGCGGAAAACTTAGTGCCCCGGAACTTTTACAAAAACAAACGGGAAAGGCATTGCCTACGGAAGTACTTTTTTGATATTATGTTAGCATAATGCTCTTTATCTAAATAAAATTTGATTTACTGTGCTACAAGCTACCTGTAGTTCGCAATTGGTGTTGGTAAATTCAACAACCCCAAACACAACGTCTGTGATGGTGACTTTGCCATGTTTTGTTGGAGGTTAGGGCTGCCACAAAATTTCTTATGAATATTTTTATTAAATTATCGTTGTAAGTACCTAGTTATAATATAAGTAGGTAGGTACCCAGATATGAAATACACAGTGCATGTGCTTAAATGAAGGTTGTTTTACAAAAAGTACACAGGGTGGCTGGTAATTTCAAAAGCATTTTTTTGTTTTGGGTCAGGCTTCTCACCAGGCAAGATCGGAAGATTCTTCAAATTAAACATGTGAAGTGATTTAGTTATTTGCGCAAATACTGTATATTCTATTACATTTTTTTTATTTCCTTTTCCATCTAAAATGTTGTTTCCATTGGAAATGGGTAATATTTAAGATCGTGGTAATTACTTCTTTTGACTTTCTTAAGTCCAGTAAATGGTCCAAAATGATTTTATGTTAATTTCATGAGCACCTTGTGTACAAAATATTAGGTACCTACCTACTTAACAACCTATATTAATGGATACCTAGTCCCAACAAATAATAGTGCGTGTTGATCGCATTACAACTGATTATATTTTTTTACTTTTATTTTTTTCTAACTACTATGAAAACATTTTTATTTGACAACCCTAACCCTAACTTCTTACTATGAAATATTTTGGAAAGGTTGGTGAATTTGCCACCTTCTTAAGAGTTATATTGCCAGTGCTAAATAATATAAAGTTTGCACTTTTATTTTACTGGTTAAAGGAAGAGTGCAAATATATTATTTTTTAACCTCGTAAACTCCACTAATTTCATTTTTAATTTCATATGGCAAATTTACCAGAAGTGACAGCTGACTTTGCCATATTTGTTTTTATGCTTTTAATATTTTAATTTAGAAAAATAAGATAGATATTTAGTAATAATATAAATTTTCATGAAATTTACTACGTCTAGGAGTAGGTTACTCATTATGTTTTCATATAATTATATTTTTTTAAAGTGAATCAAACTTTTTGACACATGAAAAAGTGGCAAAGTAAGCAGGTTTCACGGTACTCAACTAGCGGACCCGACAGGCGTTGCCCTGTCTGAACGCGACCCTAGAAACCGACTGCAGCACCACCACCATCCAGGAACCCATTGAAATATACGTACAAAATTTCATCTAAATCGGTCTAGCCGTTTAGGAGGAGTTAGGTGACAAACACACGTACAGAAGAATTATACAGTGTGGAAACTTTCAGCGGGCAGTAAGGGGAAGTACCTTATCCGTTGCAGCTACACGAAAATGGTGTTATCCCTATTTTTTTATGGAATTCACCGATTTTCAAAAAAAAATTTAGTTAGCAAGAAAATAGCCATTTTACACAAAAACATTTTTTGATGCCAATCAATCCTGTTTCTAATGCTGATCAAAAACTTCAATGGGACCAACCATCGTTGGAGTACTCAAAAAGCACAAATTGCAAAAAACTTCCCGTACATTTTGTATGATTTTACGCAAAACCTTTTTTAGTGACGGTTGAGATCTTTTTGTTGACTGAATAAAAAGATAAGTTTAAAAACAATTCAAATTTCGAACTCGTTATTATTAAATAAAAAACAATGTTCAAGAACTTTAAGCACAATTTTGTATGGAATTCATACAAATAAATTGTCAGCAGCCAGTAGGTCAGTACAGAAACGAATCAATTTATGTATTCGTCAAAATGGCGGTCACTTCGAGCACTTGATATCGTAGGGCAAGAAACAGCAAGATTTTAAATAAGAATAAGATCATCAAGTTATGTTAGTTAATAAAAAAATAAAATTAATACGCCTTCTTTTTGATATGTGTAAAATTCTACGTGATCATTTGTCTTTTATTTTATTTTTTGTATTTCAGTTACCTACACAGCCCGGTTTCTCGACGGCTATTCAAATCTAAAATCAACTAACAAACTGGTTAAATTAACAGACCAGTCAAATCAAATTGGGTTGCTGAATCGGCGATTACGACAAAATTAATTAACCAACGATCAATGTCAACTCATTAAAGAAAATAGATTATGTGTATGGCAACATCGTATTCTTCATTCATTTTGACAAATAATTCGTTCAATTGAATGTCAAGTTGACACTGTTGACCAAGGCGCCATCGCCATTTTATTGAAAATTTGAATGTTTAGTTTTTTTTCTTTTCCTTATATCTCGAAAACGGTGTGTCCTATCGCAAAAATAATGAAAATTTGGCCCCCCTTTATAAAACCCTTAAACCCCTACACCTCAACACGTAGGTATCAAAAAAAAAAAAAATGTACCGCAGTTAAAGTACCTACCTATAGAATTTTTATTGTTTGGTTTTAGATTTTTAGGAGGAGCTCGTGGCTAAGTAATAACAGCCGCACGAGTCGATCTATCAGGTTAAGCTACGCTTGCCGAGGTTGGTGAGTGGATGGGTGACCATCTTTACATACCCAGACTCCTCCGTGCCTCCGTGCAGAAGTTGTTTTATTAATTATAACTAGAAAATATCCAAAGAAAACAGAAAATCACAGGGAACGCAAAGATAATCGCCCAAACTCGACAGATTAGCTAACACAACATTTGACAGTGGCTTGACATGACATTCGAGCTTAATCGTTTGTTCAGAAACCCAAATTCTGAATTAACAAGAGATTTTTGTACTAATTTGATTGTTGTGTCAAGTGATCAAAGATTCAAATCAAAGTACTTAATCAACGTTCGTGCAACTCATTTTCGACTTAACAACAGATTTTACACATGGTTAGTTAATTTTAGATTTGAATAGCCGTCGAGAAACCGGGCGTTATTCTTTACAAAATGTAAGGAATTAGTTTTTTGCAATTTGTGACTTTTTGAGCACTCCAACGATGGTTGGTCCCATAAAAGTTTTTGATCAGTATTCGAAACAGGATCGATTGGCATCAAAAAATGTTTTTGTGTAAAATGGCTATTTTCTTGCTAACGGTAGGTATTTTTTTTTTTAAATCTGTGAATGGGTATTAAAATTCCATAAAAAATTATTTGGATAGTCCCCTAAGACCATTTTCGCGTAGCTCCAACGGATAAGGTACTTCCTCTTACTGCCCCGCTGAAAGTTTCCATATTATACTAGCTTTTGCCCGCGGCTTCGCCCGCGTGGATGTCGGAAAATATCCCACGGGAACGTAGGTACGCACGGCTGCAGATCAAGCTATACTATACTATAGCTATTTCCAGTATAAGCTGATCTCGCATTGTGTAGGATTTCCTTACAATGAGAGGTCAGTGTAAACTGGAAATGTTACATTTTCGGTTATCCTAGCTTGATGTGTAGCCGTGTGTAACTACTACCGGGATAAAAAGTACCCTAAATGTTAATCCAAGTAAGCCGACGTTCGCACGGACGTAAAAATATCGCGGCGGGATGTTATCGCGCACTGGATTTTCAACTCTTTGTTTTGAACCGAGCTTCGAGAATCCAACCTAACAACAACAGAGTGCATCCCAGGGCGTCGAAAAAACACACTGTTGGATTTTTAACTCTCCGGGCTAAGCAGAGCGTTGAAAATGCAGTGCGCGAAAAAAAATCGCCGCGATATTTTTACGCCCGTGCGAACGTCGTCGGCTAGACAATATCTTCTCGCACTGCTTTTAAAGTACTCGAGAACGGGGCGTAGATTGATTTAAAATTGCTGGAGGATAATAAATCTTAAAACCAAACAATAGTAAACGGAAAGTTACCAACTTGCATGCCTTTGAAAGCAACTTTAAAGCGAAAGTATAAATCCTCTTCCCTATCCCGTGGGAATTAAAAAAATATTAAGATTAAGCCCAATCTGTAATATCTTCGAAAAATTGCATGCTGTAAAGAGCCATATTGATCTATAGTAAATGCACAATTTATTTAAGGTACTTAATTGGATAAGGATTAATGCTGTGTTGCTTAAAATCGCTTCGTAAATAAGCCATTATTTCTCGTAAAAAGTAAAGGAAAAAAAATGGTTATTGTGGGTTATCCCTAAGAGATAGACATATACCATCGCGGACTTTTTTGCAGACCTCTTTAAGGTGTACAATAATGTAGTACATTATTTTGATTTATCTCGTAGGGTTCAGCCAGCGTTTGCAATGTAAGCGCAAAAACATGTGTTTATTTACGACATCACATTAGAAACCTCTAAAATTATCAGTGTTTCTCTACTATATTATGCATGTATTATACATATAAACCTTCCTCTTGAACCTCTCTATCTATTAAAAAAACCGCATCAAAATCCGTTGCGTAGTTTTAAAGATCTAAGCATACATAGGGACAGACAGACAGCGGAGCGACTTTGTTTTATAATATGTAGTGATTAAGATTGGTACTAATTAGTACTCGAACTACAAAATTGGTACCTTAGTAGTTTTCGAGAAAATTGACTTTAAAGGTGGTATTTATTTACTATTACTGTTACTTTATTTACTCCTAAATGTGATTCATTTCGTAAAAAAAAAAACCGGCCAAGTGCGAGACGGACTCGCACACAAAGGGTTCCGTACCATATTATATGTTTAACAATCGCAAAGATAACTTTGTATTTCGTAATGATACTGTGAATTACAAGGTTATTTTTTGCAGTTGCAGAAAATCACCCATATTTAAACAAAATACCTTACGAATCGCCGTTTTTAGTATTTCTTGATTAAGTACAGTATAAGGTACATTATATAATAGAGCTCGTACAAAAATGGTATAAAATTAACAACTTTTACGGCCCGCTATTTCTTCATTTTAGAAGATAAAAAAAATAAAAATATCTTCGTACTCTAGTCGACGAGTTCTACACAATAACATCCCCACACACAGGTTATTTTTTTTTTCAAAATTAAAACTTTTCTGTATGGGGTAAAAAAAAGTAAAGTTAAAATTAAAGGGGGCGGCCCCTTTAATTTTGACTTTAATTTATTTTTATTATTTGTTGTTATAGTCGTAATAGAAATACACAATCTGTGAAAATTTCAACTCTCTACCTATTAAGGTTCATGAGATACAGCCCTGTGACAGACGGACGGACGGACGGACGGACAGCGGAGGCTTAGTAAGTTTGTACGCACAATATTGAGATACTAGCTAGACTGCCCGTGGCTTTGCCCGGCGTGGATGTCTGATTTCATGGGTTTTAATTTTCTTATTATTGTTTATTTTTCATCAAAAGTATAAAATATACTGAATACCGAGTTTCAAGTTAATCGGACTGCGTTTCAAAAATCTTCCGTACAAACTTTAACATCCATAAACCCCCTTTGAGGGGTAGTTTTGAAAAACTAATAATGACAAACTTTATTACTTACATAAGCAAGTATTTGTGCTAAGTTTCAAGTTCATTAACCAAAACAATAAGATTTTTCATATAAACTGTATCCCCGTTTTTACCCCCACGGGGGTAGAATTTCAAAAATCGTCTGGGATTTTTCCATAACTTGGGTCAAACATTATTTACACCAATTTTCGAGTTAATCAATCCCCAATAAAATCCTCCGCTGTAAAATTTGCTACCCCTTTTCACCCCTTAGGGGTAGATTTTTGGAAAACCCTGATACTCGTTAGTCTCTATTTTTGGTCTCAAGTACAAAAACTGAGTTTTGAGTAAATCGGACCGCGTGTTAAAATTCCTCCATACAAACTTTGACATCCACCAATCCCGTCTTCTGGGGTCGCGGGTTGTTCGAAAGAGATACCGTGGCCCTGCCATAGGCAACTGAAGAAACACGGGTGGGTTTTAGTCAGTAAAAGTATGACACGCCCTTCCGCTCCACCCAGAGCGGGAGAAGTCTTTTGATGATTTCACTTCCACAAAAAAAGGGGGTAGTTTAGGAAAACTAAAAATGATTAATTTTATAATTAACTTAGATGAATATTCATGCTAAGTTTCAAGTCTAATAACTAAAAAAATAAAATAAATAAATATCCTTGGACATTTCACACAACGCCATCTAGTCCCAAGCTAAGCAACCTAATGCTTGTTTATGGTAACGAGATGGCTGATAAACTACTTATATACATTTTTTTTTGTAAATACATACATATTATAGATAGAAAAAAACACCCAGACTCGGAACAAATACTTGTAGGTCGTACAAATATTTGTTCCGTGCAGGAATCGAACCCGCGACATGCTGCGCAGCAGTCAATCGCTCAACCACTGCGCCAACCGTGTCGTCCAACTCAACAACTCAACTCAAGAAGTAAGATTTTTCATACAAACTTTCATCCCCTATTTTATTCCCTTAGGGATGGAATTTTCAAAAACTCTTCGTTAATGGATGTTTACACTATATAAGGTATCTATGTGCAAAATTTCATGTCTCTAGGTCCAGTGGTTTGGACTGTGCGTTGATTATAATCAGTGAGTCAGTCAGGACTTTGAATTTTTTATATATAGATTTACAAGACCACAAACTTCTGATAGGTTTTCCTGTAATCTATAGGTAAAGAACTATTTTCTGTATTTTTTTTTTAATTTTAGGCTCATTAGTTTCGGAGATAAGGGGGGGGGGAATGGTCAATTTTCGTCTATTTTCTTAAATAACTTCAAAACTATTTATTTTAAAATTATAAAAAAATATATTTGAGACCCTCACAGTAAGACCTTTCATTTGATATGTCACACGGTACAGTAAGCAAAACTTTTTTTTTAATTGTACTTATTTTCCCCCCAAAGGGACCCTCATATTCAAAATTCATTTATTTACGTTACATGTCCGTGTTTGGGTTACCAAAATACATATGTGTACCAAGTTTCAACTTAATCGGTTCATTAGATTCGGAGCAAATTGGCTGTGACAGACGGACAGACGGACAGACAGACAGACACACGAGTGATCCTATAAGGGTTCCGTTTTTTCCTTTTGAGGTACGGAACCCTAAAAACAGAACTGAAACATTTGTATTTAACGAGAAATCAACGATGATAACTTTCGCGCGCTCGTTCAGTAGGACCACGACTTTGAATGTTGATTCCAAGTCCTCAAACTTGGAATCTTGTCGCTTTCCTCAAACCTACATAGGAAAATTAGTAACCCTGCAAGATAAAATTAATAGGTAGGTACCCAAAATTCAAAATTAGCACTCCCGTAAACTACGAGATATACCATGCCATGGTGGCTGTAGTCACGATGTTAAATCATTTCAAGATTTCTCTAATAAAAACTGACACGGCATGGCCACGTGTGGCTGACACTGGCTTGGCCACCATCAGGGATTTTACTTTTCATAACACAAAGATTTAGTCGTTAATCAGTCGAAATTTGTCGCCAAATATCAGAATTTGTCGGTCACTGGTTCAAAAGTTATAAGGGGTCATTGGTGGCCGATCTGGAGAGTTTCCCCAGCTTGGCCACCTTTATATCTCAAAAACTAGGGCACCTAGCGAAGATCTGTTTTCTCCCAGATTTAGTCGCTAATTAGTCGAAATTAGTCGCCAAGTCACAGATTTAGTGGGGTCTTAGTTTAGAAGATATAATGAGTTCAATTTTTAAGTATAGACCAAGAGCTAGATCAAAGATTTTATCGTAAACTTGAAGAGTTTACGATAAAATCTAGCTCTTGAACTATCTGGCCACCTTTATATCTCAAAAACTAGGGCACCTACCCTAGTTTTTGAGATATAAAGTTGGCCAAGCTGGGGAGACTCTCCAGATCGGCCACCAATGACCCCTTATAACTTTTGAACCAGTGACCGACAAATTCTGATATTTGGCGACAAATTTCGACTAATTAACGACTAAATCTTTGTGTTATCAAAAGTAAAATCCCTGATGGTGGCCAAGCCAGTGTCAGCCACACCATGGCCACCATCAGGGATTTTTATTTTAATAACAAAAAAAAATTGTCGCTAATTACTCCATTTGTCGCCAAATATCAGAATTTGTCGGTCACTGGTTCAAAAGTTATTTAAAGGATTCATTGGTGTGGCCGATCTGGAGAGCGTCTCCCCCAGCTTGGCCACATTTATATCTCAAAAGCTAGGCCAGCTAGCGAAGATTTGTTTTCTTCCAAACTTAGTCGCAAATTTTTCGCCAAGTCACAGATTTAGTGGGGATGTGACTGACACTGGCATGGCCATCAGGGATTTAAATTTTGATAACATGAAAAATTTGTCAGCCAAATATCAGAATTGGGCGGTCACTGGTTCAAAAGTTATAAGGGTTCATTGGTGGCCGATCTGAAGAGCGTGTCCCCAGCTTGGCAACCTTTATATTTCAAAAACCGGTCAAGAGCGAGTCGGACTCGCGCACCGAGGGTTCCGTTCCGATTTCTGAAAAAGTGGGCTACTTAGAGACATCGTTTTATTTTTCCTGTAATCTTTACATAAACTTCTATCACATAGAATAATTTCAGGTTTTTCGCTTTGCAAACTTCGGAGGGGGGGGGGGGGGACGGTATTTTTTTTTACATTTTACATCAAAAGTCGAAAACTATGCGGCCTAAAAAAAATAAAAAATAGTTTGAGAATGTGCAAACAGCGCTCTTTCAAATGATACCCCACATGCCATAGTAGCCCCACTTTAATTTTTTAAGACCCTTTCAGTCCCAGTTGCAAAAATTATAATTATTTTTATTTAATTCTTATTTGCAAAATAGTTGGGTCAACGTCATCAAAACTATTCTAAATTTCAAGTTGATAGCATTAGTAGTTCTTGAGATATCCAGCTTTGACAGATAGACAGACAGACTGAGTCACACCATAAGGGTTCCTTTTTTACCATTTTAGTACGGAACCCTAAAAACTAGGCAATCTAGCGAAGACCGGTTTTCTCCCAAATTTAGTCGCTGTATAATCGCAACTTTTCGCCAAGTCACAGATTTGGTCGGGTCTTGATTTAGAAATATAAGGATGGTATTTAAAAGTACTTCAATTTATTCCCATTTCATTTACCTAATTTTGCCTATGTTCCACCAAGTATACTGAATGTGCACCAAAATATGTTCATTAAAATATGTCATAACGAGCATCTATTGGATATGGCGCTCGGCGGCCGCTGCCGCGGCACCGCTCGCTTCGCTCGCTCGCCGTCGCGCGTTAAGGGTCACTGTTCTAACCTAACCTAACCTAACCCAAATGATTCACCAATGTGAAGTTTCGGACGCGCGGGTGTTTTGTGTAACATTCAGGAATATTTGGTGCACGATCAGTATTTTGATGTACGGATAATATTTTTGGTGAACACAAAAATATTATACGAAATATAATGTCCGAGAGCTAGATCGAAGAGTTTACGATAAAATCTTCGATTTAGCTCTTGGACTATACCTACTTTAAAATTGAACTCCTACACTAAGACCCGACTAAATCTAAGGTCCGTATTACAGAACGTCACTCAATACTCAAGCATTACTTAAAACTAGATTCAAGCCATTTGATTGGTTGAAAACTAGATTTAAACAAAGATCAGTGCTTGAGTTTCTTTCTGTAATACGGACATAACGGAGACTTGCGAGTTTGAGTTCAATCAACCAAACGAAATAAATGCTTTGCCACGACCTGATTAATTCGGTGGCTGCTCTAATGTCTCAAATTGAACATGGAAAGGGAACTACGCGAAATGAATAAGGTGTGAATGGCCGATGTTTTCGCACTATTTAATTTTGTCTATTCATCCAAATTGTTATGCCGTATAAGCATCCGAGGTAAATAAAATAACGAGTTAACTTAACATTAGTTATATTTTATTTCATGTACAAAACAAATTATAAATACTTATCACTATGTTCCTACATGCGAGATATTAATTAAAAAGCCTGTATAAGTTGGTAACGTTCTCGCATGTAGGCCTTATTAAAATATAATCACTAAAATACATACTAGGTATGAGATTAGCTGGATTTAAAATGATTTAAAATACATTATTTTTACAACTAAGTACAAATAGTAAGGCGATGATAAATCAGTCTTTTGAATAAGATAGGGAATACTTATAATAATAAAGTGTTGTAGGTAAGTGCGCAACGGAGAAAAAGGTTAATTTCATTAACAAATCTGGCACAATCGCAATCAATCTTCGTTTACACTAAACTTTTGAAAGAAAACAATCGATTATTATGGAAGTATAAAGAAACAAACAACTTGTATCTTTTTTGCAAGGAAACGGTCCAGACAAAGATCAATCGACAGCAGCAAGGAGTTTGTAAAAGTTACAATCTTGAGTATGTAAATATTAACTTCAAGGTCTAATATATTGCGTGGTAGTCGGTACTTGGGTACCGCCCAAGTTGACTGATACTTGATTTTGACAAGGTTGCTAAGGCTAACTACTAAAAGCTGGAATCATGACGAGCAAAGTTTACTCTGCTGTACGTACAGTCATGATAAAAATAGGTACACTGCAATCACAGCTATAATTTAATAAAGTAAGTACCTAATAATAGTTGATACGCCTGCGTTATTTCTTATATTCTAAATTTTACAGATCTTCATCATAAACTAAACTAGCTTTATCTACACGCATGCTATAAATCCTCTATAAAAATTTCTGAAACAGTTAGCTTATTGCCAACATTAAAACAACCAGTGTCATAGTAACCATTATATCATCCAAACGGGTGTTATAATGTTGTACTGAATATCATAATGCAACTCGTTTTCAAAAAAAGAACATTGTACGCACGCGCGTTTCACCACAACAGCGCCGTAATTTAAAATAAGAACTTATTCGAATTCACGTCGTATACTATGACGCCGGCCGCCATGTTCGATACGAGTATTAGTATTGCAAAAAACTGTTTCAGAACCTTTTATAGAGGATTCATAACATGGATGTAGATAAAGTCTTGTATGCAACTGTACATAATTAGGTATTAAAACACTCATGTGATACTATTATCACACTCGGCTTCGCCTCGTGTGATAAACCCCCATTCATGTTTTAATACGCCTTATTATACGTCAGTTACATAAATAACTATTAAACAATTTCAGCGTAGCCAGATTGAGTTAAGGATTTTATAAAAGAAGAGAGAAGGACACTGGACTCTAGGGCATTATAATACAATTATTTACTTAAGTACTTATTAAATGCAAAATATATAATTGTACATAATTATAATAAAGTTGTACTTATTAAAAATAATCAGGCAGTCAGTTTGAGTAAAATTTTGTATAAATGTCCAAAATTAATATTAATTGATATGTTTGAGTATTGAAGGAATCTACTGGGTGTAATTTTAATCACCGTTATCCTCTTAAGGGGTCATTGTACTCATAAAATGAACAACTTTTACTATGGGACCAAACCAGTAATCGCGAAAAAACTCTGCTGTTCCCTATATTTTGACGAGTTATGCGAACATAAATATACAGGGTGTAAGTGTCAACAGTGGCAATCTTTTAAGGGGTCACTGTACTCATCATTATGAACAATTTTTACTATGGGACCAAACCTGAAATCGCGAAAAAAAAAATCAGCTGTTCAGTACATTTATGTTCGCATAATTCGTCAAAATATAGGGACCAGCTGATATTTTTTTCGCGATTTCAGGTTTGATCTCAGAGTAAAAGTTGTTCATAATGATGAGTACAACGAGCCCTTAAAGATTGCCACTGTTTACACTTACCCCCTGTAGGGAACAGCATATTATTTTTCGCGATTTCAAGTTTGGTCCTATAGTAAAAGTTGTTTATAATGATGAGTAAAATTATCCCATAAGAGGATAACGGTGATTAAAATTACACCCAGTAGGTAGGTGGGTATAGTATTGCTACATAAAGAAGCAATGCTTCAATGAAAATCTGGCTACAGCTGTATATTTACATCGGTAGGTACCTAATATTTAGCAACATTACACGGTTCACTTGACGAATCAACAATGCGCGTAGGGGGCCTACTCCTTAAGTCCGTCCGTCCGTCCGTCCATTCATCCGTCCGTCTGACATAAACATCCATCAAAACAAGTGTAAAAGTTTAATTTTTCGGACGGTCAAAAACACATCGGTAGTAGGGACAACTGTCAAATCGTGTTGTCATTCATAGTTCGTTCGGGCCTCGGGGACCAATCATCTATCCGTAGAGGCGTAGGTGATACGGAGTATAGGAAACGACCGTAACGAAGCGAAGGCCGAAACTACGGACTTCGTGCTTAGGGAGTAGACCCCTGATGATGTGCGTGTTTTAAGTCATTGTAAGACCTTAACGCAAAAAATATGAATCATTGAATAATTTGTGTTGAACCGTGTAACAGAGCCATGACTTTCATTTCTAGGTTATTTATCTCTTGGTTTTTGTTGTTTATCCACCCTGTTGTGGCACGGTGACGGTGACGACGCTGGTCTGCGTGGCGACGCTGAACGACGTGATGAACACGTTGACGATGGTGATGAGGAAGATGCCCAACACCGTCATATTATTTATTTTGTCCGCCTTGCAGCGCTCTTTGTGGTCGTTCACGTCGTAGCGGCTGTTCATGATCAGGCCCACGCCGACCAGGATCTGAGGAGAGAGTGGTTTGGTTAGGAACAATATTTTGTGTAAGCACATTAAACGGAATCGTGTGACTGACACTGGCATGGCCACCATCAGGGATTTTAATTTTGATAACACAATAAATTACTCACTAATTACCTAGTCGAAATTTGTCGGCAAATATCAGAATTTGTCGGTCACTGGTTCAATAGTTATAAGGGTAAACAGGTAGCCGATCTGAGGAGCATCTCCCCAGCTTGGCCCAATTTGAATTTCAAAAGCAAAGCACCTAGCGAAGATCTGTTTTCCTCCCAAAAATCGCAATTTTTCGCCAAGTCACAGATTAAGTCGGGTCTTAGTTTAGAAGTTAATAATGAGTTCAATTTTTAAGTTATAAGTAGTCAAAGAGTTAGATCGAAAAGGTTTCGTTAACTCTTCGATCTAGCTCTTGGACATAGCGGCTATAATTTATTTTTCACATTGAGCATGAACATTACACGTGTGTCATGGCGCGGCGCGGCGGTGCATAGCTATGAGACATACTTTAACGAAGTGTATACCTACTCATGAAAATGAACAACTTTTAACCATGGAACTAACCCTGAAATATGAAAAGGAAAATCAGCTGTTCTCTACAAAGTGCAAAACGTACGAGGCAGCAGATTTTGTTTTTTTTTTCATATTTCAGGGTTTCCATGGTAAAAGTTGTTCATTTTCATGAGTAATACTCTCCGTTCAAGTATGTCCCTCGTTTAACCTAACACCCTGTACCTATATACATAGGTAAGTACTTACTTAGTTTATAGTATGAGAAAATTGAATAAGTACATTCATACATGGTTACGTACTTGAAAGATAATACTAAGCGAGATGAACACGAGGCTGGAGTAGTAGTAGGGGTGCGAGGACGCGGACTCCAGCACGTAGCGCAGCTGGTTGGCGTTGGCGGACAGCAGCGCCAGGTCCATCATGCCCTGCGCCAGGTTCTTCTTCTGCTGGTAAGTGTTCACGTCCGGAATCACCTGGAATTAAGTCGGAACTCAGTATTTTAACAATTTCACTGTCCGTGAAGCAGACAGAACTCCTTGCCGTGAACTATAAGTAGGATACCTATCTGGATCCCTAGACCAATGCCTGATTTCCGAGATCCTCGATAAACTCTTCATAAAAAGACTTCTTCAACTGAGTGGTCAAAAACAGGATATCCAAGCAATAGCACTACCGAATTGATACACTCCAATTATGAAACCTCGGAAACCTCAGGGCCTCAGGGCCTAGAGGGGGTACGCAAGGATTAAATTTCCTTCGAGCAGTTTCCTAAAGACAAACATTGTGGATATTTAGATGGAATAAATAAGATAACCCTTATAATATTTATTATCTATCCTATACCTACTAATAATAAGCTGAATTGTTTTTTTGTTTGTTTGTATGTTTGAACGCACTAATCTCTGGAACTGCAGTCGGATTTAAACAATCCTTTTTGCATTTGATAGCGCAATTATTAAGGAAGGCTATAGGCTATTTAACATCACGCTAGGACACTTAGGAGCCGAGCAAAAAGAAAAAAAAGACAGAACGCTACGCAAAAACGAAGTAATCGCGGGCAGATGATGCGATACGACAGGGTGGGTCGGGGAACAAGAAATTTAACGCGAGCGAAGTCGCGGGCAGAAGCTAGAGGCTTAATTCAGGAGACAGGTGACTTCAGAAGGATACCTACGTAGTAAGAACGTAGGTGCTTATGATATAGGGTAAATTTTTGTTTAATAGCGACCAGTTTACCTTTTTCATCTTAGAAGGCTTAATAAAGTGGCAATTGACAACCTATTGGACTCAACTGGTTTCAGTATCAATAAAGAAGCTTAATGATCACCCTTAAGGAGAAACAGAGAAAGGAGAGGAGGGAGGAGGCGGTATTCCCTAATGAGAAAATGTAACTTACCCCAGGCATCGGTGATACCGGCCGCGAATCGCCGAATCTCGTTGTGAGCCCGTTGACATCTGGAAGCGAAACATTTATATGAGTGACTTTAGTCAACGTTTTTACAATTATTTTAATTACCTAGGTATGTTACATTAATCTACCGTCCCTAACACTTTAAAATAAGCATGCAGCATGCTTCATGCAATGAAAAGTTATCCATGCAATACGCACGTCAAGCAAAGTGAGTTAATAGTACATTTTGATACAAGTGGAGAACGTTTGTTATTGCATTCGAGGCGGAATTAAAACACCCGAGCCGTAGGCGAGGTTGTTTTTGAGCCGAGAACTGCAATAACAAATGTCCACGAGTATCAAACGATGTTTTTCCATACACTTTTGAAGAAATAAAATAAAATAACGGAAAACATTTTTGTCATGAATTAATAGGAAACTTTGATTTAAATTTTCGTTTTTTTTCGCGCTTTGCTTTCGCCAGGTTGAAAGAGAAGCAAAGGTATAAAGCCGATAAACAGCCTAATAAGAAAAATAGAAAATTCAAATATTTTTGAGTTTAGGACAAAATAAATGTTAATTTGATCATAAACGTTTTTTTTTTATTGTAATAATCATAGTTTTTGATAATATTCTAATAAACATTATTTAAATAAGTATTCAAAAAATATTAACGCCTTAAAGACGCATATCTCTTTGGCGAGATTAAAAAAAAACATTCACCTCCGAATAGAGAGTTGTGAATAGAGGCATTGAACCAATTTGGACTAGGTATAGGTATAAGTTATCTGTGGCAATTTTCATTCCCGCACACGGGTGGGAAAATGAAAAATCGCACGCGTGCGACATACATTGCATTGTGAACCTAATCGTAGTGCGATATGAACCAGTTTTCGAGGAAGTGTATTGAAAAAGAAATAATAATAATTTAAAAACACAAAGCTCTTTACATTTGACTTTCTATGAAACGCCGTGACTATCGATAAAACCTAATTATATACCTAGTATACCTACATAGGTTTACTCAATAGTCTAGATTTAGGCTCCATTATTATTTATGTAGACCACTGTACCCTAGGTTAAAGCAAATGCGGCTGAAGATCTTCTGCGTATAAGCTGTCAAAAACTACGATAATTGGAACAATAAAAGTAATTTGACTGTTTCTGGTGCTATTTGTTCATAGAAATTCTAACGACAAAGCAAAACTTTGAGCCTTTTCTGACCCAATTGCTTGACGATCATTTAGTAGGTTGATAGGTTCTCAGATGTTGAGATAAGTTTTAAGTTTTGCTTAGTTCCCACTTATCAGCATTCAAATATAATATTGATAATACTCAAGTCGCTTTAGCGTGACAATAGCGGTCATTGACCCACCTACATTTTCTAGCATTAAAACTGAAATAAAGTCAGATTACGTGCTGAATCAATATCTATCGTGATCTTCAACATGTTCCAATAACGAAAAACCATACTTAGTTTATTGTTTGGGTTCCTACTGAGAGATATTAGGGAAAGGGCAATGACCTCTAGTGCCATGCTACAGCGACTCGGGTATAGCGTGTTGTGTGTTCATTTTGTAGAAGTGTTGAAGATTATAAACTTTTTAATAAATTATTTTTAATTTAATATAGTACAGGGTTATTATTGGTAATGTCGGCAATCCATGAAGGGGATGTAGGAGAGATCATTTGCAACCAAATACCCACTTATGACTCCTAAGCAAATGTCAACCATTTTTTTTTTGCAGAAATCGACCGTTTTAATCAAAGAACCTGCAGAAAATTATGAAAATTGCAACGATTTGTAGCTCTGATTTCAAAACTACTTATTATAGTTATTTGTCGTTTTACGGTTGTTTATTATATATTGAAGTGGTAGTAAGCACTTAATAATGAAAAAATATTTAATGTTAAAGGTTTTTTAAATAAGTTTTCCAAAGTTGTTTACCGCAGAGATATCTTCAAAAAAATATTACATAAAAACAAATTACTCGAAATTGGTTGACATTTGCATAGGGGTCATAAGGGGTCATTTGGTTGCAAATGACCTGTGCTGCATTCCCTTAATGGATTGCCGACATTACCAATAACCTAGCCAGCCAACCAACCCGCATTAGGCCCGAGTATGGTGGATTACGGCCCATGCAGTCTCTCACAGAAAGAGGAGGGCTGTGTCCCCGCAGTGAGACCATTATAGGCCGATTATGCTATGCCATTAAGGTGTTAAAAAATTAAGTCTAAAAACTTTAAGCTTTTATAAGGTTTTTCTTAATTTTTGCCTAGATATTAGGGGCGGCTAATCTGACAAAAAACTGACGATAAGAAGAAATAACTGAAAGTACCTATAAATACCTGAGACAACTAACTGAGCAAGGGGCGGCTGGTACTTAGGTACTACATGGCCTGGGGCCTAGGGCGGCCAACACTGCAAATCCGCCTCTGCCTGTGGAACAGCTGATTTTTTTTCGCGATTTCAAAGTTTGTCCCAAAGTAAAAGTTAGTCAGTTCGATTTATTTATTTATTTCAGCTCTGGCGACAGTTTTGGCCGAAGGTTGCGCAAACAGATTGTGCCGGCGGCTCGGACGATCTAAAGCACTCCTTAAAGTTATTAGACTTAATTTTTTAACACCTTAAAGACAGCATTTCAATGAGGGGACTTATAAGGTGCTATCCCGTGGGGTCACCAATATAATATTTAAGCATTTCTTCTTTGATCAATTCCTGAACATAATAGTGGTAAAGGGTGTCGTGTTCCAATCACCGTATGGGTAGTCTGCCTCGTCATGCCCCCACGGCAATTTACCGTCAGTGGTGGCGCCGTCGTCGTTGTGCGTGGACTTGTCGCTGGGCTCCAGCTCCGAGGGGTGCTCGCTGCCATCTGGGGAACCAGACAACACGATGTTAGGTACGGAATCTACGGGCCAAACAGAGAACATTGTGTTAGCTAAAGGGAAGTATATGAACAGTTGCGGTTGGAGAGTCGGTATTTAAATGACCTGTTAAAGAAGAGATTTTATACATAACATCCCGTCTGTAGGTACCTATACTTTACCACGAAAAGATGAGAGGAGTCTTGCCCACATTTTTCCAGAACTTTTAGTCCAATGTATTATTGCCAAGCGACATTATAATGTGAATATTGTGAATGCAATTTGAGATAGAGACCGAAGTAGATAGAACTGTTTTAATGCAGAAACTTATCTTCAAATGAATGTTGTCAGATATACCTATTTACATAATATGTATCTACAAAAAACCGGCCAAGTGCGTGTCGGACCTCGGACCTGAAGGGTTCCGTAGTTGAAAAGAATTTATCCCAAAACCAAACTTAACATTGTAAACCAAAAAAATTGCTGTGTGTCATAAAATTACAAATTAACAATTAAGTATCGTACCTACTTTTTCCTTTACTTGTGCTGTAAGACCTTGCTTCTTGCCAAATTTCATGATTCTAATTCAACGGGAAGTACCCTATAGGTTTTGATTTACATACTTGCGAAAAATGTCGCATAATATATGGCCGTATTTTTTTAATGCGTCGACTTAGAAGCTTGATTTTTTAGAACTCACGCGTTCCTGAGAAAATGGTCTTGACAGACTGACAGGCAGGCAGACAGACTGACAGGCAGGCAGACAGACAGACGGACAACGAAGTGATCCTGTAAGGGTTCCGTTTTTTCCTTTTGAAGTAGGTACGAAACCCTAAAAAACGGCTAATGTGTCTACAATGGCCATAGTTTAGATAGATTGCAATTATTTTATTTCGACTTTTTGAACCTCGCCATCAGAGTAGGTAAGACACGACATACGACTGCCTATAATATAAACTTACCTGATAATTAGCCTATGGAGTACGTTAACCTATGTTGTCAAGAGATAAAAACTAATGATCGTCGTGCACATAGGAATTCAGCCTCGAGACGCGTAGGTACATAATACTCGTACTGTTTAGATAATATTATAATACCTAATGTCTAGAAGTGCGCACCGATGAATTAGCATAAATGACGTGAATACTGAACAGTCACCACGTTACACTAAACAGCACTAAACATAGATCAGTCTTTGAGTCTCCGTTACCGCGACCTTCAAACGGTGTCTGTCAAAATAATACGCAATTAATTTTGCCAACGACTATTGCTAGTAAACATAAGGAAGAAATAATAGTTTCCTGTTATAAGAACATTTGGCAGAAAATCTATTATTTTAATAATGTGCAGTAGAAATTTTGTAAGAAATTCTATTTGTCGACTTTCTATCAATCGATATTTTGAGGATGTTATGTGGCGCTACTAAAACAAATTGGAAGATTTTTCGGAACCATTTATTTCACTATTGCAGCATGTATGGATTTAATTTTTGGATATATGTTTATTGACTATTTGATTAATACTTTGACTGAAGAAAAACACAATTGGGTTAAATTTCCTCGATATAATTTAATTCCGAAAAGGCCTCTACTTTTTATGTTTTTTTCTTTCTAAAATCCTAGATAAGTAATTTCATTGTGAAATTGCATCCAAAATGTCCGTATTAGGTAATTGAAAACTAAACATAATTTTGATAGACAGCTTAATTTATTTTTAAACAATTTTTGTTTCATTTGGCGCTTTAATTTGGTTCCAGCGACTAGCAAAGTCGAATATAATGAAACCATAAAATGTGTCACTGTACCATAACCAATGTACCTATATTCTTGCAAATAAAACATTCAATCATTCATTTATTCAGCGCTCTCTTTTTTTCGTATGTGGAAGTAATTGACTCTGGCTATTTCTTAGGGCGAGCGCGCACTGCGGTGCGGTCCGTTAGTTCTGCCGCATGCCGCACTGGGCGGGGCCTACAGTAACAAAACGCATGACCGCAGTGCGCGCACTTCAAAGACATTCCATACTTCACAGATTATGCGGTAGAAAAACGCATCGCAGTGCGCGCTCGCCCTTATTCGCGCCCCGTTCGCTTTTTACTTCCCCCGGGAGCATTTGCTACGGTCGTAGCACAGACTACTTAGGGTGGGCTATACGTAGTATACGTATAGCCTTCGTAGTCCGCGTAGCACTTGGCCTACGCCTACGAATGTAATTTCATAAAGCTACACATACAAAAATGTTGTTGCTCCTATTTCATCTTGAATACTAAGAAGCAGGTCCTTAAAAAAAACAAAAATTATAAACTAATTGATACGGGCTAATTATCAGAATCATAAAGACCACATCCTTTCGTGTCGGCGGTCAGTGATAACTAGTGACCCAATATTATTGTGGTTCGTTGCTGTTATCAGTGCATTGAGGTACATTGTATGACGGCGGATACTTCTGACCTTAATTTAAAGAAGACACAAAGAGATGTTTGATAACATTGTATTTATAATAAAATTTGCAGAACTGTCTTATCTTTTTGACATTGGCTCATACAGCAGTTGTAGGTAAATACTAATACCTACTATAGCTAATTATGTTAGTACCTATTCATTTTAATGTTAAGATCGCTGTTAATTATTATGTAGGCCTATCACAAATCGTCGCTAACCCAATTAAGTGAGGTAACTAATTCGAAGAAAATTGTACAGGGGAAGTTATTTTTTCTTCTTTTTTGTAAACTGTAGATATATTGGTCTCGATTTTTGCATTATCATGGGGACCGTAAGGCATAGGTACAGATTCGCCGATTAGACAGATCGATCTGACTTGGAAAATGTATCAAATTACTATTAAGTCGGCTATCGGCTCAGTCCAAAATGTCAGATACGTCAGTTATAAATTAGCGACGAAATAATTATGTAATAACGAAATTTAACGTGACTGAGTTTTGAAAGGAAAATAGGTACGCGTTTCGCACAAATTAATTATTTATATTCAAGACTATATTAAGGTGGATTTGCGGTTTCTTGATTCAAATATAATTCGCGACAACAGAGATTAGAGTGATGTAGGTACCTATTGATGATTCTTATACTTACCTAAGGTTATAATTATGTATTACATATTTTTAGGGTTCCGTACCTCAAAAGGAAAAAATGGAACCCTTATAGGATCACTTCGTTGTCCGTCTGTCTGTCTGTCTGTCTGTCAGTCTGTCAAGACCCTTTTTCTCAGGAACGCGTGGAGGTATCAAGTTGAAATTAATATCAAATACGTAAGTCTATGGTCTCTTGAAGTCCTAAAAAACTCAAGCTTCTAAATCAATCCAATAAAAACTTACTGCCATTTAGGCGACATATTTTGACACTCGCAAGTAAATCAAAACCTATAGGGTACTTCCCGTTGTTCTAGAATCATGAAATTTGGCAAGAAGCAAGGTCTCACAGCACAAATAAAGTAAAAAGTCCGAAAATGGTTCATTTGTAATTCTATCACATAAAAAAAATGTTCAAGTCTGTCAGTCTGTCAAGACCCTTTTTCTCAAGGTTGCGTGAAGATTTTAAGTTGAAATTAATATCAAATACTTAATATTAATATCAAATACGTCTATAGTCACTTAGAGTAATGTCTACGCAATAAAAAAATACGGCCATTTTTCTACACATTTTGATACTCGCAACTGTCGCAAGTAAATCAAATCTATAGGGTACTTCCCGTTGACATAGAAATATGAAATTTGGCAAGAAGCAAGGTCTCACAGCACAATTAAAGGAAAAAGTCCGAAAAATGTTAATTTATAATTCTATCACATAAAAAAAATCAAAGTCTGTCAGTTTGTCAAGACCCTTTTTTTTTAGGGATGCGTGGAGATATCAACTTGAAATTAATATCAAATACGTAAAAGTCTACAGTCCCTTAGAATTTAAAAAAAATCAAGCTCTGAGTCAACGCAATGAAAAAATACGGCCATTTTGCGACATATTTTGATACTCGCAAGCGCAACTGTCGCAGGTAAATCAAAACCTATAGGATACTTCCCGTTGACCTAGAATAAAGAAATTTGGCAAGAGGCAAGGTCTCCCAGCACAAGTAAAGGAAAAAGTGTGAAACTTGTAAATTTGTAATGTTATGACATAAAAAAAAATTTTTTTGGGATCCAATGTTAAGTTTGATTTTGGGGTAAATTCTTTTCAACGCGGAACCCTTCATTGTGCGTGATCCGACACGCACTTGGCCGGTTTTTTTATAGACGCGAATCATATTTTGGTCAAGATACAACCTAACACTGACCTGCAAATTGCAAAAACGCAAGAAATTTTGAATTTATTTCGTGGGAGCTGCATGCGGTTAGACTGGAAGCCGACCCCAACATAGTTAGGAAAAGGCAGGCAGATTGATTGGCTACCTCTGCAGATCCACCTTAAGTAGTTATATTACTTAGATACCTACATATTGTGGTTGTCACATAAACTTAACCCAAGAAAGTTGTATACTTGCTTTCCATTCAAAATGTTTAGTAATAAACTGTTTTCGACGGCACCAACTAAGCAGTAAAAGGAAGAAGAAGAGCTTATTACCGTGGTCCTCATGTGGCTGTGGCTTCTTGTCTGTGGTCTCCAGCAGCCCGTCATCGATGCCAGGGAATGGAGTAGCATCCTTCGGAGGATCGCCGTCCAGGTCGTCGATCTCTGGACCTGAGAAATAAAGGAAAAAGCTATTAGATTGAGGAAAGTGGAGGGTCATAGCCGGATTTTTACTGACTAAAGCCCAGACAATAATCTAGGTTTATCCGTGTCTCAGAAAGCATATAATCCGTTGGTCCTGCGTCGTGGGTCTACTCCCTAAGCACGAAGCCCGTAGTTTCGGCCTTTGTTACGGGCGTTTCCTACTCCGTATCACCTACGGATGGATGATTGGTTCGGGGCCCGAACGAAGTATGAATGACAACACGATTTGACAAAAATGAAAATTTAACTTTTACATTTGTTTTGTCGGATCGTTATTTCAGACGGACGGACGGACTTAGGGAGTACACCCCCTGGTCTATCCCCGGTCGCGTTGGATTGCCGTTCCATCGGACTATGAGAGTGAGTGAGACACAGGTGTACTCTCCACCTGTGTCTGCGTCTGCGCACATTAATAACATTGACTACATTTACTTACAATGTCTAATTCTGAATGAAATACGCACGTGATTTTATTTTATTTTTATTTTCTTTATTAAGGCAACCAACAGCGATACATGTAGTATGTAACAGATTAGGTAAATAAAAAAATAGTATGGCTAATAATAGGTTTCCCTGTATAACTAGGATAAATATATAAAATGCGAACGGACTCATAATAAATATTTAAATTCACAAGGTACAATTTTAGGCATATTACTTAAAACTAAGTTTAAATTTTAAATGGAAAAAAAAAGAAGTTTGATATTATGAGATTAGAAGTTTGTCATTTGTCTTCGTTTATGGTTTTTACTATTTGTTTTTTGAATGTAGGTTTATTACAGTTAAATATATCCACTTGAGAGAAATCTGTGTTATAAATTCGAGCAATACGGGTCAATACACAATGATGGCAATCGGATTAGTTTTTTAACTTCCAGTCTGTTCCCCGGTCAATTATTAAAGTTTATACAGTAGTATGTAAACGAAAGGCTCCCGTTAACCCGCAATACTTAACTTTCTTATGTATACTTGCTAAAAAATATATTATCATTCAAAAATCGCGAAAAAAAAAACAGCTGTTCCCTACATTTTGACGAAATGCGAACATAAATGGAGGGAACAGGCGTTTTTTTTTTGCGAATTTTTGTATGGTATTTTTGTTTTAGCATGTATGGAGGCTACACTATTGCGGGTATTCGTTAATTAACATACCGTATTATCGAGGATATCGCCAGTGACAGAAAAGTTGAAAGGAAATCGTTTGGCTTGGTATGGTCATGTGATGAGGAGAGACGAAACGCTTGTGACTAACAGAGTGATGAAAATACATGTTGATGGATGGAGAGGCAGAGAAAGGCCAAAGATGGATGGATTGTGTGAGGAATGATATGAAAGAGAAGGGAGTGAATGAGAGCGTGACGGTTGACAGGGGAGAATGGAAGAAGAAAACGTGTTGCGCCGACCACACGTAACATGGCATAAGGGCAGGGAGATGATGATGATTATCGAGGATATTTATTGCAGATGAAGTTACAATACCGACCAGCTAGCGGAGGCACCTGTCGCTCCCTGCTGGGCTCCAGTAGAGGCTGTGTGGGCCGCTCCAGGTCGCTCTCGCCCAAGTTGTTGTTGAGGCCGTTCTGTAAAAGAGAGATATAAACAATTTAGACAGTAGCTCAATATAACAGCCGTCTTAGAGCGAGCGCGCACTGCGGTGCGTTTCCGGTAGTTCTGCCGCACTGGGCGGGGCCTACAGTAACAAAACGCATGACCGCAGTGCGCGCACTTCAAAGACATTCCATACTTCACAGATTATGCGGTAGAAAAACGCACCGCAATGCGCGCTCGCCCTTATAACGATTGTCCTGTTGGAACAAAGGTACAAACTGAATTGTAGTTCAAATAATATTGCAGGCCTACAGAAATGTATCCATAAGGGCCTGTTTTACTACACCTAACTTAATTGGCAGCTAATTTCATACATAAATTCTGTTCCATTTTTGAATTTATTCGGTAAGTAGGTAGGATGGCTATTTGGCCATTGTGAATAGGCCTTTAATGGTAACCTGGGTCAGTTATGTTAAGGACAGGATCCATTAATCTACCTATGTATGTATTTTTCGGTCAATCCTGGAGATACCTAATATATCAACTGACCAGCTGTCGAGATATTTCACCCTTTTGGTTTAAGACTACGTCGTGGATTCACAAATATAATTATTTATTAACCTAAGCGGTGTTAGATGCATACAATACTTACCTACTTATTATAATTTGTAGGTAGGTTACCTACTTCATCAGGGTCGAATACCAAGGTATTTATTCATTACGTAATTGATGGTACATTGCAGGTGTAAAGCATCTGATTAACTGATTTAAATAAAGCTCACACGTGTGCTGCGCGGGAGTCAATGTTTGTATTAGTAGGTACCAAAATAAATCACGTATACTCAATATTCAAAGTGGTTGCGATTCTGAAGTACCCAACTCCGATTCGACTATACATTCGCCCGCTTGAACCACATCACTAAATGCGTTTAGCACTAAACATATTTAAGGCCAGTATAACTCTACCATTGAGAAAAAAAATAAGTCAGGAGATAATTATGGAACATTTTGAAATTTCTTATGCACACAAGAACCTAGATTCAAAGTTAAAGCAGTTAACGCTAAAAAGCGCCGGCTGCTTTAACTGCTGTTAGATCAAAAGGTTTTTTTTTAGTTTTTTTTTTATTAGAGTTCAAAAAAGTGTATCGCAGAGTTCAAAATTATTACTTTAAAAAACCACAGAAGCCTTTGATGGCTTATATTTATGTGGCTAGTGAGTTCGGAAATATATGTATAAGTATCTAATTTATGAGGCAACTTTAGACGGTAAGTAGGTATATAAGTTTCACATTCGATTAATATTTTAAGTCTTTACTTATTATACAGGGTGTCCCGTAATTAATGGATAACGTTTTAAGGGGGCATTGTACTCATCATTATGAACAACTTTTTCTATGGGACTGAACCTGATTTCGCAAAAAAAAAAATTTTTTGTTCTCTAATGTTCGCAATATAACTAGTCAAAATGTAGGGAAAGCTGATATTTTTTTCGTGATTTCAGGTTTAGTCCCATAGAAAAAGTTGTTCATAATGATGAATACAATGACCCCTTAAGACGTTATCCATTAATTACGGGACACCCCGTATAGTACAAGAATAGCACAACTAAAGGTGGTAAGTGTATCAAACTAGTACTATCACAATTAAAGAGGTAGTAAGTATTGTATCAAATTAAAGTACATATTCATAGTTTGTAATTTGCAGAAAATGCTTTTTTAATAAACATTTAGCTTTTGGGTGGCGAAGTAGAGTGGCGAAATGTAGGTAGATACCTGACATAACCAGCACCCTAATTGCGTAACACATTATCAATCGGAGTTGGTTTCATTTTGACAGTTCAACAACATTCATTGCGTTATTTACGTTGTGGAGCTGACAATTTTTCGAACATATGAAGCAATGGATCAGCAATTTGTTTCAAAATGAAACCAACTCCGGTCGATAATGTGGTACGCAATTAGGGTACTGGTCTGGACTTTAGCCCTACAAGGGCAAGTCACCCGCTGAAATCCCAGGCCTTACAAGGTTCCCAATACTGGGAACGTAATAAGGCCAAATTCCAACTCAAAATGCAACCACTAATCATTTTTTACTCGGGTAATTCCAACCTCAGTCCTTACCAAGGCTAATAAAATAATGAATCATTGCAATGTAAGTTCCACAAAGTGCGCCAAGCTACTGACAAACGCCTATTGAATTCTTTCTTACTGACGTCACAATCATCCTTTGGAGAATAAGCTTAAATCATAAATTCCCCTTCATAATGTTCATGGAAACTATTTTGATGGTTCATTAGTATTCATTACTTATAACTTATTTTACTAATTAATTACAAGTCATATTTTTCCTGAAGTTGTTGGATCTCTTTGAAAAAGGAGCTGGATTTTTCCTTATTTTTATGGTCTGTAATACCCGCATTGGTATTTGGGGAAACTTGAGGAGGTACTTACTATGGTAAGGTGAGTCTGAAATGAAATCGACTAGGTACGTAACCTTATATGCCTCTATAAGGTTACGTACCTAGTCGATTTCATTTCAGACTCACCTTACCATAGTAAGTACCACCAAGGGTATAAAGTGAAACATGCAGTGGCGGATTTACACATTTGCCGCCAGTAGGCTATTAAAATTTTGCCGCCCCTACTGACCTCTACAATTTGATAACCCCATTCACAATCATTTTTATTAATTTTTTTTTGTCAATGAAATTGCAACTATGTATATATCTGTGCACTATCGTCCTCATTACATCAGTTTTTTCCCGTTATTAGTACGATTGTGTTGTAACCAGGGGATCGATGTGCCAGTTCCTAGATTATTTTTACAACCCACGTTTTTCGTGTAGCTGCAACGGATAAGGTACTTTCCCTTACTGCCCCGCTGAAAGTTTCCACACTGTATAATCATGTATTTTTTTATTTCTGTAAGATAAAAAAGGGCCAAATTTGCCGCCCCCTAAAATCTGCCGCCCTAGGCTCCAGCCTACTCAGCCTACGGGTAAATACGCCACTGGAAACATGTACAGTCATCAACAAGAGTCGATTAACAATCGAGTTTTCTAAATCTTAATTATTGAGAAAAATACTTAATTTAAATCGGAATAGGTGTACATTTTAAAGAAATGAACTCTTATCTAATAAATGAAATGCTAAAAAGCAGGTTAACTACCTATCGTATCATTTTTTGTTAATTTAGATGATGTCAAAAAGGAGGAGCTCGTGGCTAAGTAATAACAGCCGCACGGGACGATTTACGCTTGCCGGGGTTGGTCCGTGGATGTAATATTTAAGAGGAAATGGGGGCAGCCAGACTTTTGAAAATTAGGTATTATATGAAGGTATTGCTGTCGCTCTGCGAGCGCTCCGCCCTCGAATTCGTGCGATAGGGACAACTGCAGATCCGACTAAATAGCCACATTTCGAGGTTTGGCTCTCGCCTATTTCCTCCTCCAATATTGGACCAATTTAAAAGATATTTCATAAACTGAATAAGAAGGATAATTATATACCTACTATGCCCCTATGTTTTTCTTTTTTCGTTAATAGTTGTCAAATTAGTACACTAGGCGTCTGTTGACAGCGGTCTGAATAGGCAATTTTGAGCATTTTTGGAAGGTTCTAGTTCTTATAAAAATATAATATATCATCAAAAAGGAAAACATAGGGGCATACAAGTAGCTGATATTTATATTTCTGTAAAAAATCATTGCTTTGTGGTCATTAAAGCAAAAAAACATAAAGACAGAAATGTGGATGTAATGTACTTAGCACACACCTCTGCCTAACTCTTCCAGAGCAGGCGTGATGTTTGGAGAATATAACTGAGTTTACGGATGATCAAATTTGACTAATACGTAGTTTTCAAACTTCGCTCCAAAGAATGTAGAACATCAGGTAATTGCATAGACGCTGCACTAATTAGTCTATTAACCTTGGCCAAGTCCTAATTTTTGCCCCAGATCTGTTGTAGTTAAATAAGTACATAAGATATCGGAATATTTATTGCTATCAATTAGTTACTAATTGGCAATAGAAATATAAACAATGATTACGTAGGAATCATTTCTTATTATCTACCGATTGAATTTTGATACATATGTCCTGGATATATCCAAACAAACCTCTTGTTGGGATAAGCAAAGACTTGTACGGGTTAAAATCTAGAATCGTTTGGCAGGAGGAGGGGGGTGGGGGTGGTGTGGGGGGGTGGAGGGGGGTACCCTGAGCCCCCCCCACCACTCCCATGAAAAGGTAATGCACCGTTCTTGAGAAAAACTAATTATTGTAACCTAACCTCAAAACACTTTAAAGTTACTTTTAGTATCGTATAGCAGAAGTAGGGGTTGAGGAGGTGTGGAGAGTACCCTAACGCACCCTCCCCCACCACTCCCATGTAAAGGTAAGCACCATTCATGAAAAAAAAAACTAATTATTGTAACCTAACCTCTAAACACTTAAGTTGCTTCTGCAACGTCTCCGGCGCTGCGGGAAGTGCAGCCCCTTCGCCCTTACGTAACAAAGGACAGGCACCCATGCTCACCTCCGCAGCTTCGGTTTGCTGGTCGCCTCGGGCGACCAACCTCAGCCGCTGCGGCTCGCATGGGTGCCTAACCTTTGTTACAGCGGGCGGGGGCTGCTCTCCCTCCGCGCCTCCGGGTTTTTATATACACTCTAGTATGCCAGCCAAAAGACTACGTAAAGTCGGTGTTGTGGAATTGTCTGTGGAACTTTTTAGAAGAAAATGGTTTTTAAAAAACTGTCATTATAGAAATATATGAAAGTATGAAAGTCTACTGATTTTTTCTGTGATCTTTTTTCCTTTTACAAGTAAATCGTTGTAGTTAATAAAGTAATTCCCGACCCAATTTGTATCATTTGGCGACCGTGATAATGGATAAGGCAAAAGAGTCGAGGAAAATTATACGTCAACGGTTTACAAAATGCGTGAGTAAAGTTGAAAATATTCTGTCTCAGAAAGATAAAAGCGCATTAATACCCGAGTATGAAAGGCTAGGCAAACTGTTCGGCGAGCTCTCCATCGTTCAAAATAAAGTGTTAGATATGTGGTTGGACGATGATCAGAGGGATGAAAAGCTGTTGGAACAAGATATAGATGCCTCCGATTGTTACGAAGCTCGTTGGTATGAAATTAAATATAGAGTTAAAGAATTTTTAGATGAAGAGTCGCAATGTTCCAATAAAGGAAATTTAAGAAAATTCACTTAAATAGCGACATTGACAATGATGATAAGTTCCAATATCTTCTACAATGTATGGAGCAGGGTTCAATTGCGAGAGAATTAGTAAAGAGTTTTCCACCAAATGGAGAAAATTATCACAAGGTCGTAAAGCAATTAAAGGAACTATTTGCTAAAGATGAGCTTATTATTGAACACTATGTTCGTGAGTTATTACATCTAGTGTTAGCTCAATCCAAAGGTGCAAAAATATCATTAAGAGCACTTTACGACAAACTCATGACGCAAATTCTGGCGCTAGATTCATTGGGTGTAACTCAGGAGAAGTATGCAGCATTTTTGTTTCCATTAGTTGAGTCGGCCTTACCTGAGGACGTATTAAAGGCTTGGAACAGATCGCATACTCAAGTAGGCCAAGAAGGTAATACACTCACCAAATTGCTTACTTTTGTGAAATTAGAGGTGGAGTCGGATGAGAAGATACGTATGGCACGTTCAGGATTCTCAGAGAAATATTCAGACACTGAGCCGACCGCAGCCTGTTTTACCACTACTGATAAGAAGAATGAGAGAAACCAAGCACAAAATAAAGTAGAAAAAACCGATAGAAAGTGCTTATGGTGCGACAAAACTTCACACGCTAGCTCAGAATGCCTTGTGGCCATAAAGAAAACGCTAGAGGAACGAAAGGACTTTGTAAGGAATAAGAAAGCTTGTTTTATTTGCCTGACAATCGGTCATATGTGGAATCGGTGCAAAAGACACCCTAAATGTGTGATCTGTGGTAGAAGGCATTATCCCATCATGTGCGGTGGCCTGGATAAAGACAAGGACACAATCACTCAACGGACCACTGACAACTCTAACACACAAGAAACTGTACTAAACCAGTCGTCTTCATCAAAGACCGTTTTGTTGCAAACTTTAAAGATTAACCTTGTGCACGGCAGTAATAAATTGACAGTAAGAGCTTTACTAGACTCTGGTGCACAACGTTCATTTGTAACAAGCGAAATAGTTAAAAAACTCAAACTAGAGCCTATTGACGAAGTAGAGTTGAGTCATACGTTGTTCGGAGGAGCTGTCACCAAAAAGCAAAAACACAAGTTATATGACTTCAGCGTAAAGAATTTAAATAACAGCTTCGTATTTAAGATACAAGCTTTAGAACAAGATGTAATCTGTGGAAGCCTTCCGAAACTGAATAAAAGCGATATGATTGTATCTCTATTGAAAAAGAAAGGTGTTGTGATCACTGATTGTGTAGATGACAATGTTATTATAGATTTATTAATTGGTTCTGATGTTCTAGGTTGCATTATCACTGGTCGATCGGTGCGAGTGGACGAAAACCTGTTGGCTTTAGAAACACGACTAGGTTGGACTGTGCAGGGTCCGGTGGTTGGTACATCTTGTTCGATAAGTAATGTAAGTACATTTCATACAAGTTCATTTGACGTTCAGGATTTTTGGTCATTAGAGACAATGGGTATTAGAGATGATACTGAAATAAAATGCCAAAAGAAAGTAGAGTCAGAGGTACTGAATTTTTTCAATAGTACGGTGAAATTCAATGATAGTGGTAGGTATGAAGTTAGGCTCCCGTGGAAAGATGCATCAAAATGTCTCGAAAGTAACTATGGATTAGCATTTAAGCGGTTAATGTCAACTACATCTAAATTAGAAAGCACAGGTATTATAGAAGAGTACGATAACGTATTTAAGGAATGGTTAAATAGTGGGATCATCGAAACAGTACAAAATGATGACAACAAGGACGGTCACTATTTAGCTCACCACGCGGTCGTTAAGGCGGAGAGCCTAACTACCAAGATTAGACCAGTATTTGACGCGTCCGCGGTGGACAAAAATGGCCTGTCTTTAAATATGTGCTTGGAGAAGGGAACAAATTTAATTGAGCTAATACCAAAATTGATAATAAACTTCAGGAAAAATGCTATTGGCATTACATCTGATATTAAGAAAGCATTTTTACAAATATCAGTATGGCCTGAAGATCGTGAATATTTCAAATTTTTGTGGTGGAATAATATTAAAGACCAGAATAAAAAGTTGATAACATACAGGCACCAGCGTGTTGTATTTGGAGTTACAACGAGCCCTTTCCTACTGGCAGCTACAATATTGAAACATTTAAAAAAGTACGACTCGGAGACTGCCGAGATGTTGAGAACATCATACTATGTAGATAATTGTGTAACTAGTGTAAATAGTCTGGAGGATATGCATCGTTTTATACGTGAATCCAAAAGAATCATGCTTGAGGGCAGCTTTGAGCTTCGATGCTGGGTGACAGGTCCAGTCATCACGGATGAAGAGGTCGTCACCACTTCAGTATTAGGTCTTAAATGGAACCCAAGAGATGATACACACATAATAAGGACAAAAATATTACTAAGCGATATATGTTATCTATAGCGCAAAGCGTTTTTGACCCAATTGGTTTTCTTTCACCAGTGACTATAGTGCCTAAAGTTATCATACAAAAATGTTGGATACGTAATATTGGCTGGGATGAAACTTTACCTGAAGATTTAATCAAAACGTCAAAAGATTGGTTACAGGAGATTCCGCACATGGAGGCATGTAGAGTTCCACGGCGCATTAGTAAAGCCGATTTACGTGATAGTCACAACACTATACATGTTTTTTGTGATGCAAGTTTGGCTGCCTATGCATGTTGTATATTTTTACGGTCCGAGTTTAATAGCGAGGTCACAGTTCAGTTGTTGACAGCTAAGTCAAGAGTGTGCCCAAGTAAAACAGTGACAATGCCTAGGCTGGAGCTATTAGCCGCTTTACTAGCTGCTAGAGTAGCCGCTGATATTAGACGGGACCTAAACTTAAACTGTTCGGTATTCTACTGGACCGATTCGTCTATAGTGCTAGCATGGCTTAACAGAAAGGTCAACTTGAATGTATTTGTAAATAATAGAATTCAGGAGATACTAAATAAATCAGTTTTGCACGAATGGCGTCATGTTCCAGGAGAGTGTAACCCTGCTGATTTGCCATCGCGCGGCTGCAATGCAGAAAACCTTCTTAAAAGCAAATGGTGGGAAGGTCCCGAGTGGCTAAAGAAATCTGAATCACAATGGCCTCATATAGAAGTGACTCCGGATGAAAATGAGGTTTTTAGAGAGGTAAAGAAATCGTGTTTGTGTGTAGTGAACACAACAGAGTTTTCAAAAAGCCTTCTTTATTTTGGGAAATATTCGAAGATAGTAAGAATGGTGGGCTGGTGCTTAAGGTTCCGTACTAACTGTGGATTAAGTTTGAAGAAAGAACACAGAAGAACAGGAGACTTATCAGCCGAGGAGTTCACAGAAGCTGAAAATCGCTTACTCGCTGTACTTCAAGGAGAATGTTTAGTTGATTTTTCGAAAAACAATAAGAAGTTACAAACCTTTTTTAATGATAAAGGACTCGTTTGTGTTAAGACTCGTTTAACAATGAGCAACGACAGTGATGGTTTCATGTCACCTATATTACTGTCAAGTGATAATATTATTGTTGAGAGAATTGTTCAATATTTTCACGTAAAATATCTTCATGCGGGATCACAAACGTTAATTAGTAAACTTCGTGAAAGATATTGGATTATAAGCATACGTCGTCTTGCCAAAAAGGTTGTGCGGCAATGTGTCGTTTGCAAGCGTTTCAGCAGCAAGAGTTGTTCAGTACCTTCCGCACCGTTGCCTATAGACAGGGTACAATGTGGCAGTCCATTTGAGGCAACCGGTATAGACTTGGCTGGGCCACTGTATTTAAAGACGGGAGAAAAATGCTGGATCGTTTTATTCACATGCGCTACATACCGTGCAGTCCATTTAGACTTGTGTTCTTCACTGTCTACAGAAGACTTTATGCTAACGTTCCGCCGGTTTGTGGCAAGAAGAGGTTCCGTAAGGATAATATATACAGATAATGGAACGAATTTTCGCGGAGCCAGTTCAATACTTAAGAACATCAAGTGGAATGAAATAGCACAGGAGACCTCTACGGAAAAGATTGAATGGCGTTTTATACCTCCGTCAGCGCCATGGTGGGGAGGATTCTGGGAAAGAATGGTACGTACGGTTAAAGAAATGCTAAGGAGAGTGCTTGGTAGGGCAGCGCTTAAATATAACTGTTGACTGTGTTGTGTGAAACCGAAGCAATGATTAATTCTCGGCCGCTAACCTATATAGCAGACACTACGGAAAATTTAGCTCCGTTGACTCCTTCAATGTTTTTACATGTAGGTAAAGAAGGGAAAGATGTCCTGGATATGGGTCATATTGATGGTCAGCTCTTGACTGGACGTTGGCGTTATATTAAAAGTTTATGTGGCGATCTGAAGCAGCGCTTTCGCAGCGAATACCTGGCTCTACTTACTCAGAAATCAACAGCTAATATTATTAATACAGTTGAAATCGGGGACATAGTTTTGATAGGGTCTGATGATGTAAAGAGGGTTAAATGGCCATTAGGTATTGTTGTTGAGACGTTACAAGGGGTGGATGGTCACAGGCGTGTAGCGCGAGTTAGAACCGCAAGAGGTGAGTTAATCAGGCCTCTGCAGCGCCTATTCCCTTTAGAGGTTCGTCATAGGGATGTGCCAGCCACTGCACCTGCACAGCAGCTGCCCACTAAAATGCATGTCACTCGTTCCGGTCGGCTGGTGAAACTGCCCACTAGGTATTTATAAATTTAAATTTATTTTACTTTATTATTCCCAAATAGTGTTTTAGTTTTATATAGATTTCTTCCGCTTTCTCGCGGGGCCGGAGGATGTTGTGGAATTGTCTGTGGAACTTTTTAGAAGAAAATGGTTTTTAAAAAACTGTCATTATAGAAATATATGAAAGTATGAAAGTCTACTGATTTTTTCTGTGATCTTTTTTCCTTTTACAAGTAAATCGTTGTAGTTAATAAAGTAATTCCCGACCCAATTTGTATCAGTCGGGGTGCCCCGATTCGGTTTTGGGACAGATTCGACCTATTTTAACTATAAAGTGGCGTGCACACTAAATTCCTTCTGAGCAGAATTTCTAGGTAGAATGACACTGACTTTTTTTTTTGCGATTCGTTTCACTTATTTTACACGACATTTTACATCGCAGACACTATATTGATACAAATTTGGTTGTCAATGGCCCGTTTTGACATTTCGTTTCACTGTTTATCTGATTTGAGGTTAGAAATAATTTTTATTAATTTCTCAAAAAATATGCATTACCTTGTAATGAGAGTGGTAGCGTTATAATCAGGGACCCAACCCCTACCAACTTTCACCCCCATTCACCCCCCTCCTCCTGCCAAACGATTCTAGATCCAACCCGATTAGTTTACAAAACAGACGGAATACACCACACACACACAGATAAAGATTGATTAGTTTACAAAACAGACGGAATACACCACACACACACAGATAAAGATTGATTAGTTTACAAAACAGACGGAATACACCACACACACACAGATAAAGATTGATTAGTTTACAAAACAGACGGAATACAGCACACACACACACACAGATAAAGATTGCTTAGTTTACAAAACAGACGGAATACACCACACACACACAGATAAAGATTGATTAGTTTACAAAACAGACGGAATACACCACACACACACAGATAAAGATTGATTAGTTTACAAAACAGACGGAATACACCACACACACACACAGATAAAGATTGATTAGTTTACAAAACAGACGGAATACACCACACACACACAGATAAAGATTGATTAGTTTACAAAACAGACGGAATACACCACACACACACAGATAAAGATTGATTAGTTTACAAAACAGACGGAATACACCACACACACACAGATAAAGATTGATTAGTTTACAAAACAGACGGAATACACCACACACACACACAGATAAAGATTGATTAGTTTACAAAACAGACGGAATACACCACACACACACAGATAAAGATTGATTAGTTTACAAAACAGACGGAATACACCACACACACACAGATAAAGATTGATTAGTTTACAAAACAGACGGAATACACCACACACACACACACAGATAAAGATTGATTAGTTTACAAAACAGACGGAATACACCACACACACACACAGATAAAGATTGATTAGTTTACAAAACAGACGGAATACACCACACACACACATATAAAGATTGATTAGTTTACAAAACAGACGGAATACACCACACACACACACAGATAAAGATTGATTAGTTTACAAAACAGACGGAATACACCACACACACAGATAAAGATTGATTAGTTTACAAAACAGACGGAATACACCACACACACACAGATAAAGATTGATTAGTTTACAAAACAGACGGAATACACCACACACACACATATAAAGATTGATTAGTTTACAAAACAGACGGAATACACCACACACACACACAGATAAAGATTGATTAGTTTACAAATACACCACACACACACACAGATAAAGATTGATTAGTTTACAAAACAGACGGAATACACCACACACACACAGATAAAGATTGATTAGTTTACAAAACTGACGGAATACACCACACACACACACACAGATAAAGATTGATTAGTTTACAAAACAGACGGAATACACCACACACACACAGATAAAGATTGATTAGTTTACAAAACAGACGGAATACACCACACACACAGAGAGATAAAGATTGATTAGTTTACAAAACAGACGGAATACACCACACACACACAGATAAAGATTGATTAGTTTACAGGTTACATATTGTATAGAATCAAGTTCGTGTAACTCAACAGACAGCTGTGCTGCTGGGGAGCTTGTCGCGCCACTTCATCCCAGCTGAAGCACTTAGTTTGGGGGACTATGTTATGTAATACTGAAAAAGTGCTGATTCTCAGACAAATTTGAATAAATGATTATTGATTTAGATTAGTTACTGTTGTAGCTTAACAAATCAATCCTTTTAGTTTTTTGTATGAAGGCAAACGTAAAAAAAAGTTACTCGGCTTATTAAATAATTCTCATAAACGCCTACCATACTGAATCAAACACTTGAACCCAAAGCAATGAGGTTCGCCCTTGGTAATGACCTCAAAACCGCTGCCCACGCAACGTTTGGACATACAAACAGACAGTGACACTTCCTCACTAATTGTGCCAAAAATATTAAAACATACTATAAATAAGTACTTCAATGTTTTCGTCGAACAATCATTTATGTAAGTATTTCGAAAAGAGCATTTTACGTTATGAATTGATACTTCTTATGCTCCCGAGTATGTTAGAAAATTCAGCAAAAAATATAAATTAGTGCACCTAATTTAGTCATTGTTAATTTAACTTATAGTTATTTTAATCACACACAAACAAAAGTAAACAAAAAGATAGTAAGTAGAACACAACAGTAGGTACTGCTTATTTCATCTGAAAATTTGTGAGATTTCAACGACTTTCATGAATGAGGGAAACTGAAAGATGTTTCAGTGACTCATGTTCTTGATTAATTTACAACTTGTTTAAGATTTGCGGCACGCAATGGCGCGTCTGTGTTAAAAACTCGAGTAATAAAGTGAAAACAAACTTGTAAGCCGCTGGCGACTATTTTACAACAGTTTTCAGTAAACGCATGACATCATTATGTGCTGACGTGTGTATTAACCTCGCACGGCCGTGAACTTCAGTAACGTCTCGTTTAGAAACCACAGGGCCGTAAATGATGTAGGGTATTTTGTAGCGTATATTCCTATAATCTAAGTCTTCGCCTAGGTGTTACGTAGGCTCCTGTTCCTGACGTTATGTACCTACCTACGCATTTACATAAACAAAGAGTTGGGTAGTTATGATTCTATAGAATTACGTAAAAAGATGTTCCGTGTTGCGTCACGGGAGCGGGATAAGTATATTATATTATGATGTGTTTAATAAGGTAAGAAATTATTACTAATAACTCATCTACGTATATCATCTGCATCCTTTTCCCAACTATGTTCGGGTCGGCTTCCAGTCTAACCGGATGCAGCTGAATACCAGTACCTATTTTACATGGAGCCACTGCCTATCTAACCTCAACAACCCAGTAAATACGAATAGGTACCCCTTGGTAAGATTGGTTCTCAGACTTTCGGGCTTCTGAGGACCCGTAACGACTGTCAACGATTCACGAATGACAGCCGGAAGAGTCTCGGTATGTAAAGATGGTTACCCATCCACGTGCCAACCCCTGCAAGCGTAGCTTAACCTGATGGATCGACTCGTGCGGCTGTTATTACTTAGCCACGAGCTCCTCTCCTCTAATAACTCATCTATGTAAGATGATTTAATATATAAGGTTCCATTAAAATAGATGACAAATTTTCACAGGGAAACGAATGAATATGAACAACTTTCATCATTAAGGGACTACCTCTGAAAGCGAATGTAGGAAATGTAGGTTCTAACACTTTAATAAAACGAGTTATGGGCTTTTTAAAATATAAAGATTATTATTAGCCAATTGAAAGTCACTAGGAAGTTTATACATCCGTTTTGATCAGAGCGCAAACGAGAAGTGAAGTAATAATAATGGTGGGTAGTATTTATATAATAAGTAGGTACCTACGACATATCGATTATTACAGAATCGACTAAAGATTGATTTTTTTAAATAATTAAATAAAATAAATCAACAGCGAAAAAAAAAAATCTGCTGTTCAGTACATTTATCTGGACCAAACTCGTGTTGTCAGAAATCAGCTGTTCAGTACATTTATCGAGACCATTTTGACGAGTTTGGTCTAGATAAATGTACTGAACATTTATCTAGACCAAACTCGTCAAAATGTAGGGAGCAGCTCATTTTGTTTTCGCGATTTCAGGTTGGTCCCATAGTAAAAGTTGTTCATATTCATTCAACACACTGTGAAAAGTCCACCTATCAATGGGACCTTATATAATTTTATAATATGGTTGTTATGTTTATATTTATTTATTTAGCGGTTTGAGCTGTAAACTTACATAACATATAAGGAGCCTACCTTACCTACCTACCTTGCTATTCTATTTAAATGCCATCTAAAGAATTTTATTAGGAATTACAAAATGTTATGATATGTTTAAACATGCTAATCATTTTATCATTTCAGTTCCTAAAACTACCTAGGTACATTTTTTTTGTTTGCACGACATGAAGGCTATATTCATACAAATGAGTCAATATGTGTGGGCAGAGAGCAATGAACTCGTCTCAATGTTATGCACGGAAACTAATAGCTATGTAAGATGTTCTATGAGTTACCAATAAGTAACGAAATATTATGAAAATTATATGTTTTTGAGACATAACTATTTAGATATTTTAACAAATAACGCGTGTATTCTGATGGATACACTTAGTACAGTACAACTATTTTCTTAATTTTCCTCGGCAAACTTACAGAAAGTAATGAACAGTGAATATTTTTTTAGGGTTCCGTACCAAAATGGTAAAAAAGGAACCCTTATGGTGTGACTAAGTCTGTCTGTCTGTCTGTCTGTCTGGCCGTCTGTCTGGCCGTCTGTCTGTCTGTCTGTCTGTCTGTCTGTCACAGCTGGATATCTCAAGAAATACTAATGCTACCAACTTGAAATTTGGAATAGTTTTAGATGACATTTACCCAACTATTTTGCAAATAAGAAAGAAGTAAAAATATTTATATTTTTTTTTGTAAAAGGGACTAAAAGGGGTTCTTAAAAATTCAAAGTGGGGCTACTATTAGGGCATGTGGGGTATCATATAAAAGAACGCTGTTTGCACATTCTCAAACATGTTTTTAATTTTTTTTAGGCCGCATAGTTTTCGACTTTTGATGAAAAATGTGAAAAAAAATACCGTTCCGCCCCTTATCTCCGAAGTTTGCAAAGATAAAAATCTGAAATTATTCTATGTGATAGAAGTTTACGTAAAGGTTACAGCAAAAATAAAACGATGTCTCTAAATAGCACAATTTTTCAGAAATCGGAACGGAACCCTCGGTGCGCGAGTCCGTCTCGCTCTTGACCGGTTTTTTACCTTATGTAACGGTAGCAAAAGGCCAAGCCACATATTTTGACTAAGGTGTAGTTTCTGTTGGACGTGAACGCAAAAAAAAAATGCGCAAATAAATATACAGGGTTATTGGTAAAACACCAACTAGCAACCTCTTAAGGGGTCATTGTACTCATCATTATGAACAACTTTTACTAAGGGACCAAATCTGAAATCACGAAAAAAAAAATCTGAAATCGCGAAAAAAAAATCAGCTGCTTCCTACATTTTGACGAGTTTGATGTAGAGAAATGTACTGAACAGCTGATTTTTTTTCGCGATTTCAGGTTTGGTCCCATAGTAAAAGTTGTTCATAATGATGAGTATAATGACCCCTTAAGAGGTTGCGGGTGTTTTACCAATAACCCTGTATAAATATATGAATTTATTAGATACTCAACTTTTATAATATTTGTGTGATTAGCCGTAAGTCCTCCATGTGCCTACTAAATTATATATAAATAAATAAATTATCTGATTAAAATCAATCGAGAAACGGTATATCTACGTCACAAGGAAAATGGAAAATGTCATAGTAGGCATGCACGTCATTATGTATTGGTAAATTCGGGCATGTAGGTAATATAATAAATTACTTATGTAAAATAGTTCCGGGACACTCGTCACCATTCCCTCTACAGTTTGGGTAATTTGGACAGGGTATGACGTCACAATCGCAACGGCAGGAAATTTTAGATACCTACGATTTTTAATGACGATGACTTTTACTCATTAAGTTCTGCTGTTATACCTTTTTTTGGTCACGTAGTCGTGACATGTACTTAGGTACAACCCTACGTAAATAACGTAGGTACATTCCATTTGTAGGTACAGTCAGCAACAAAAGTCGATTAACACTTGAGTTTTCTAAATCTTAATTATTGAGAAAAATACTTCGTTAAAATCGGAACAGATGTAAAAAAAGAAAATTAACTCTTGTCTAATAAATAAAATGCTAAAAAGCAGGTTATCGTATAATTTTGTGTTAACTTAGCTTAGATGATGTCATAAAGTAGCAGTGTTAACCGACTCCTGTTGCTGACCATACCTTATGTGTGCGTGAAAGAATTGTCGCTAAAGCGCTCAACAGTCCTTTAGCCAAAAAATATCTCATTTGCTATAACTTTCAGTTTTTCAATAGCCTGTCTTCATTTTATACTTTATACATATACATCTATCTCTTTTTAACGACTTTTCAAATAATTTGTGGTAATTTTGAAATCGGCGTAAGCGCAGCGTGAAGCTTCCCTCACTCATGATAGTTCATGATAGTATCTACATAAACTACTTTATTTATAACGGTCAGGGCGGTTTTTTCAGACAGTTACATCATCTGCAACAATTTCATCATTTTCTTCAATGACTTGCGATAACTCTTGTCGGCCTTGTAGCTAGGTACAACTAATATTGCGCATTATCTAAGCACTCTTGTAGTCAAAAATTTACATGACAATATGGTGCTACCACTCATCGTTAAATATTATTGCGACCATAATGCAAATTGTCCTGGACCTTTGGTAAGCATGGTTATTTGTTTTTTAAATTTATTTTCTCAGGTTGATAGAACCAGCCGTGTGATTCTGTAAGACCTCATTCTAAACTTCGAATCTAGTGCTATTCTGTAAATATCTCACCGTGAAAACTTAGGTGAAGTGATCCTAAAGTGAGCTGTCAATAGTGTCAATACCTAGCATCGGGTGGAATGACAGCTCACTTCACGCTCACTTCACTTGAATTATCACGGTGGGATGTTTACAGAATAGCATTGCGGATTCCGCTGTGAGTTTCTTGATTGGCGTTCTAAATTCAAAGTATCAAATAAATAAACCGGTCAAGAGCGAGTCGGACTCGCGCACCGAGAGGGTTCCGTTCCGATTTCTGAAAAAGTGTGCTATTTAGAGACTTAGTTTTATTTTTCCTGTAATCTTTACATAAACTTCTATCACATAGAATAATTTCAGACTTTTCAGTCTCTATGTATTCGGTATTTTTCTTTACATTTTTCATCAAAAGTCGAAAACTGTGTGGCCTAAAAAAAATGAAAAAAAATTGAGAATGTGCAAACAGCGCTCTTTCATATGATACCCCAGATGCTCTAGTAGCCCCACTATGAATTTTTAAGACCACCTTTCAGTACCTGTTGCAAAAAGAACACATTATTTTAATTTTTTTCTTATTTGCAAAATAGTTGGGTAAACGTCATCTAAAACTGTTCCAAATTTCAAGTTGATAGCATTAGTACAGACTGACTGAGTCACACCATAAGGGTTCCTTTTTTAGCATTTTGGAACAGAACCCTAAAAACAAGTGAGCAGAAGTGATGCGAAGTGACAGTGAATAGCGAGTTGTTGTTTGAATTTTACAGAATCGACGTACAAAATTATTATTATTATTTATTAGGGTTCCGTACCAAAATGGTAAAAAGGAACCCTTATGGTCTCACTCAGTCTGTCTGTCTGTCTGTCTGTCACAGCTGGATATCTCAAGAACTACTAATGCTATCAACTTGAAATTTGGAACAGTTTTAGATGACGTTTGCCCAACTATTTTGCAAATAAGAAAGAAATAAAAATATAAATGTTTTTTTTTTGCAACCATGGACTGAAAGGGGGCTTAAAAAATCGAAGTGGGACTACTAAGGCATGTGGGGTATCATATGAAAGAGCGCTGTTTGCACATTCTCAAACATTTGTTTGTTTATTTTTAGGCCCCGTAGTTTTCGACTTTTGATGAAAAATGAAAAAAAAAATACCGTTCCCCCCCTTATCTCCGAAGTTTTCAAAGAGAAAAATCTGAAATGATTCTATGTGATAGAAGTTTATGTAAAGATTACAGGAAAAATAAAACGACGTCTCTAAGTAGCACTTTTTTTCAGAAATCGGAACGGAACCCTCGGTGCGCGAGTCCGACTCGCTCTTGACCGGTTTTTTTTTTAATCTCACGTGTAAACCAAGGTAAGAAGTTTGTACTGCATTTTAATTATTATCTAAAAACTGTAGGAATTTCCAGACTATACGATGTGTTATTATAGCTGCTTTTTGTAGTGTAATGTATGTACCTATATTTGGAAAGATTGATTGTATGCTTCGGCACGGAATAAATAATAGTAGCTCGCTACCTAACAAATAAACGTAGAACATACATGGGGGTTAAATCGATAGGTATGGTACTCTGCTCAGTTCGCACTGGCTTGACACCTTAAAAGAAACACCCTGTATGTATAAATAAACTCTGGTGGTAAAAGATTAATTAAGCATGTTACTTATCTTAAATTTTAATGACAATAACAACGGACAGGAAAATTATAACTTGTAAAATACAAAACATTATTATTTAACCTAGGTAGGTACTATGCAATTATCCGCATGTAAATAACTCTAGTGTCTATGTCTAAAGATTTTTCAGTTTTCTAAGAATTAAAAATCCTCATTCTCCTGCCCATGGCCATATCCCAATCTATTTAGATTCTAGACAAGTAATGTGGTAACGCGGGGCGCTCACACGCGGACTGAAGTTGTTTTTTTTTTTTTTAATATTTATTATTTGTGTTTGTAACGTTTTACATTTTATCTATTTGTATCTATTTATAATTATTTATGTATTTTAGTATATCTGCCCGTGACATCACAGCGGGCCCTATCAGAATACCAGCGCTGCGACACTCATGTTAAGTGCCGCAGCATTATGCTGAGATAGGGACCTTTTGGCCTCGTACGTACAGGACTTTTTTTGTTTTTTATTTACTTTTTTTAATTTTTTTTTTATATATTTTGTTTGTTTTCAACTTTTATTTTGTGTTTTAGTTTTAGTTCTGTGCGAGTCACAATAAATACTTTTTCTTTCTTTCTTTCTTTCTTTATTTGGGGTCAGTGCAACATGTCCTTTCTTCCATACTTCTCTATTAGTCGTCATCTCGGTAGTCACCCCCTTTCTAGCCATGTCTCCCTACTCTTATAGCCATCGACATTCATACTCAAAACTTTCCTCACAACATTTTCCTCATTCCTCCGCATCACATGCCCATACCATGACAAAAAAACAAAAAATTAATTAATTTGATAATTTATCTTTTTGGGGTCAGTGACCGTAAGTGGTGTAATTACTTGAAATATCAGTTAAAACAATCAGTTTTTTTTTGTGTAAACATCTCCGATGTGATGGGTATGTACCTAATGTACCTGTACACGACTAAACAAAAACCAGAGGTGGACGACTCCAAAAAAAAATCAATACTTATTTTATCCCGATTAGTTATCGATACTTCCTTAACTTATATATATAACGGATAATGGATTACAAATCTGCAATTCCCTTCAAAATCTTCCGGATTGTGATTGAAAATTTGAAAGTGTATCGCAATTAGGGTGCTGTTTATTGAGGAAGGGTGCTGTTTACTGCAAAAACTCCGTTCCTGTTCCCCGTAACAAAGTGAGGGGTTGACGTAGGTTATACGTAAGGTATAGACGTAAGTTGTATAACTGTCAACAATAACAAAAGAAGGAAATTCTCAAAGGATCTTCCTTGTTGACGCAGCTTTTGTACCTATTCCTGTAAGAGGTTATGCAAAAGATTATTAAGGCTGACTCAACTAACGTAATTAGTGTTAAGGAAACCAATGACCCCATTAGTATCCCCCTCCCCCTAAGAATTATGGCTATTTTAATATTTTTTTAATGTACTACGGCGCGCTTGATACTTTATGTGATATCAAAGGTTGTATGCGTCGTAGAAACAAAAAAAAAACGACAAACTGTAGCTAATAACCTTGGCTAACTAATTCATTACTTTTTTCATATGTTTGATAATGTTTTGGTGAGAAATAAAAATCATTTCTGAATTATTTTGGCCGAAAAAATCGCTATTTTTCAATATTTTCACGAATTACTCAAAACTATGTCCCATAAAATTATTAATAATTTGCGCTCATTTAAAAGTATTTGAGTTATTCTTTCTAACGATACCAAAAACATCACCATAACATCATCAATTCTAAGTAGTTTCCCCTGTGTAAGCTCAATACTCATACTTGACATTATTTGTAAATGAAACCAGTAATACTCATATGTACTTACATTTATTTAAAATCAAACCTACTGAAAAATACAATCAAACAAAACATTTTAATGCTTAAAATTAATTGATTAACTGTTCGAAGTGTTCTCCTCTGTTTTTTTTTTTTTTTTAGGGGGAGGGGTTCAACCCCCCATATTATTTTTTTTGTCGATAAAATTAGATGTAGTACTCAGCCTTAACGGGTTAGAAGTCTCACCCCTATCACATTGTATACAGGCTGTCAGTGTAAACAGTGGCAATCTTTTAACCCCTCAAGTGTCTGAGTTTGGCTGATTTTAGACCCAAAACACCCGCGAGTGGGGAGGGTTGGGGGTTAGTTGCGAACCCCATAGGTTCACAACTACTGATAATGATATGTTTTCCATCGGATGATGTTTTTTTACGTTTATATATACGTGATCTAAGCTTATATACCTACCTATTATGTAAAGTTTTGTCCTTTTGCACACTTGGGGTGCATTTGACACGCGGGGGGGAGGGGAGGTTAGCTGCGAACTCCATAAGTTCACAACTAATGATTTGATTGGTTTTCCATCGGATGATGTTTTTTTACATTTATATAATATATATGTGATATAAGTTTATGTACTGAACAAAAAAAGGGTTTTTCTTATGCACACATGGGGTGCATTCGACACTTGATTGGTTAAGGGGTCATTGTACTCATAATTATGAACAACTTTTACGATATTGCCAACCCTGGAATCCGGGAAAAAAAGTCAGCTGTTCAGTACATTTATATGCAATTCGTCAAAACAGCTGATTTTTTTTCATGATTTCAGGTTTGGCCGTTCATAATGATGAAAGTTGTTCATAATGATGAGTACAATGACCCCTTAAAATATTGCCACTGTATAAACATATTAGACTGAAAAGCTATTGTAGAATTTAATGCTTGCTCGAGGTTATACCACTAACTTCTGGGTAGATTGCTTTGTATCATCAATCAATCTGCCTGCCTTTTCCCAACTATGTTGCGGTCAGCTTCCAGTCTAACCAGATGCAGCTGAATACATGGAGCATTTTACATGGAGCGAATCCCTATCTGACCTCCACAAACCAGTGAGTAACACGATACCCCTTGGTAAGACTGGTTGCCAGACTTTTGGGCTTCCGACTACTCGTAACGACTGCCAAAGATCTACAAATGACAGCCGGGACCAACGGCTTAACGTGTTTTCCGAAGCATGGCGGGTCTGGATATGTAATGGATGGTCACCCATCCACGAACCGACCGCGGCAAGCGTAGCTCAACCTTCAATTGACCCGTGCGGCTGTTACAATATATTTCGCCATTACATTGGACTGATTATGGTTTGGTGCAGTACGTGCTTTCCGAGGCAGGAGGAGTCTCGGTATGTAAAGATGGTAACCCATCCACAGACCAATCCCGGCAAGCGTAGTGCCTCGCTGATGGTGGCGCGTGTGTTGGATCATTTAACGAATCCATACGTCAGGTTCGTGAACGGGCGCTGTTGGTGGAGGCTGGTCATACCTTAGCTGCCACGGCTTATTTTAATTTTAATTTTGAATTGTTTTTATTATTTTTTTTATTACGGACGCTTTTAACGTTCATCGTTCTCACATGTATAATTTCAACATGAATGATGTAGGGTCAGATGTCCAACAATGAAACAGTGGTACACAGTAAAACTTAGTGATATTTCTAAAATGCTGCATTGCCAGATCGTGCATTATATCGCTTAAGGACACTCTCGAGGACCCCCCGCCCTACCCCAGTTTGCAGCGGCGCCGAGTAGGGGAAGACTGTCTGCGGAGCATTTTAAATTTTTTCGACAAAAATGTAACTATTTTCAGCAATCTTCATAGATTTTTCAATAAATAATGGTAGAAAATTTCATATTTTTCATGATTACCTAGCATTAAACATATTTCGTAGATTAACGTGGAATATATCATAAGTTAAAATGTTACAATTTAGTGGATTTTTCTTTGAAGTTATTAAAATAAACCTTAGGTAGTCAACAGTGAAACAGTTACACAATGAAACACTTTCGTTGTGTACTATATTTCATTATTCACGTATTTTCCATAAAAATTGATAACTTTTGTGACAAGAAGTTTTTTTTAGGATGGCGCGTACGGAAAATATGCTTTGAGCTATTCAAATGCACTGACAAGGAAAGATCTTGAGGAGAGAAGCTGCACAAGAGTGCAATGTCCTACATTTATACTACGCTTATTAAGATTTAGAATAAAATCTTTTTGAATGAACTCAGCATTTTTGTCATATACCTACTTCCTAAATATTACACAAAATATGAAACAGACACTATTAATAATTATTATGTTTCATTGTTGAATTAGTGGAGTTTCATTGTGTACACCACTGTGGACACAGTGAAACATTTCTCATTTTTTAGTTTTTAATTTTTTGCTGATTAATTTCACATAAATTTAAAAAACTATAAATGCTATCCGATACCCAATAAAATTACCTATTTGCCTGCAAAAAATTAAGACTTCTATCTGTAAAAACAAAAGGTGTATGAGACTTTGAATTTTTAGTGTTTCATTGTTGAACACATGACCCTAACCAATATTTTGTAACCATATTTTGATTTAAAAGAGCGTCCGTGGAGTTTCTTGCCCGTTCTTCTCCATAGATCTACGTTTTGGAATGGGCAACTAGCTTCAACTTTCTGACTTACCTACTGACCGACTCTTTGACAATTCAAAAGTGCCTGTAATTGGTTTAATTGAAATAAATGCTTTGAGTTTGAGTTTCAGTAGCTTAACCTGATGGATCGACCCGTACGGCTGATAATACTCAGTCACGCGCTCCTATTAATTTTTTAATGCAATTCTTTGTTAGCCGTACCTACCTAAGTACAGAACAGTTGATCAATGACCCACAGCATAAGGATGCGGAAATACATTTAGGTATAGGTATTACGTTATACGTGTAGTAAATATAGGTAGGTATTACGTTATACGTGTAGTAGCTATAGGTAGGTACCTACTCTATAAATAGTCGTACCTATGGGAAGTTATCAACTCTTCAATCACAGATCAAAGCTAAATAGGCTTTGTATCTTTAGCGGAATCTGGTCAGGGAAATTGACTTGGTACCAACTTAATAACTACACAAATAGGTACTGTATATTCTAATTACAACTGTCATTCGTTGACAGTAAATTGTATTAAATGGCTTTACCTAAATAACGGCCAATCGACGCAGGGTATCATTTTGCCCAATAATTAATTTCTCCAACTGCACCTTTATCAGTTAGAAAATAAGCCAAAAATACATACTTAGTAGCTGTTATGTCGATTAGAGTCATTAGAATGATCATCTTAGATAGGTCTGGTAAATAAAATGATTTAATGAAACCATTACTTACATGAATAATTATTGGTTTTACTCACAGAACAGACAAAGACGTTTTACTCACGTGTAAGTACAGGATGCGTGGCAAATAAGAATAGTACTGTCAAGACGCCATTTTGTACCGCAATACTCGCGAACTTCATTACCAATGAGTACTAATTTGACAGCTATCGTGTATTTGACAGCTATCGGCAGTACTAATTTGACAGCTAGGTATCGTGTGAAGTTGGCAGCAAGCGCTATCCTATTCTTATTTGGCTCGCAAAGCTTTTTTTCTCGGGCTTGCCGACTGGTTTCGAGCTTGACGCCCATTCTTAGTCATGAGATCATCAATTCATCACGCGTCGAGGTCGCGAGTCTAACTGACCCTATGATATTATGCCTGATTTCTGAAGAATTCCTAAACGGGTTTTAACTCTCAATAGCTATTGATTCGACAAAAAATATCTATAAAAGCGAATTCCTTCCATATGCTCGGTTTTTGGTGTTCGTTTCAACCGCGCGGCCATGGCGTTAAAAAAAAAAACTATGCCAACATTTTGTAACAATTTGTAAAAGTTCACTCGCAAAACCTCTTTGTCAAAGCTATGGTTAAAAAGTTAGAAGGGTTTGAACGTGGCCGCGCCATCGAAACGCGGAGAACCGCGCGGCCACGGAGATCTCAGAAACTAAGCGTTGCACAGACCTGAAATTTTGGTAAATAACAGATTCAATTTGTAAACAATTTGTAAAAATATAGAAAAAAATCCCAGGTTAATATTTTAGGAGCTGTGAGACTAAAACCCCGTGGCCGCACCATCGAAACGGTGACAAAAACGTGATAGCCGATATCTCGCTGAAAAAGCATCGCAGACGTCTAGAGTTTTTTGTAAAACCCAGATTTGAATTTGTCAAAACTTACAAAAATGCAACAAAAAATACTAGGTTAATATTTTAGGAGCTGTGAGACTAAAACCCCGTGGCCGCGCCATCGAAACGGTGACAAAAACGTGATAGCCGATATCTCGCTGAAAAAGCATCGCAGACGTCTAGAGTTTTTGTAAAACCCAGATTTGAATTTGTCAAAACTTACAAAAATGCAACAAAAAATACTAGGTTAATATTTTAGGAGCTGTGAGACTAAAACCCCGTGGCCGCGCCATCGAAACGGTGACAAAAACGTTATCACCGATATCTCGCTGAAAAAGCATCGCAGAGGTCTGAAGTTTTTTGTAAAACCTAGATTTGAATTTGTCAAAACTTGTAAAAATACAACAAAAAATCCTAGGTTTGTATTTCAGGAACCGCGCCATAGAAACGGTGAAAAACACGTTATGGCCGATATCTCACTGAAAAAGCATCGCAGAGGTCTGAAATTATTTGTAAAACCTAGATTTGAATTTGTCAAAATTTGTAAAAATATAACGAAAAATCCTAGGTTTATATTTCAGGAGCCGCGCCATTGAAACGATGAAAAACACGTTATCGCCGATATCTCACTGAAAAAGCATCGCAGAGGTCTGAAGTTTTTTGTAAAACCTAGATTTGAATTTGTCAAAATTTGTAAAAATACAACAAAAAATCATAGGTTTATATTTCAGGAGCTGTAAGACTAGAACCCCATGGCCGCGCCATTCAAACGGTGAAAAATATGTTATCGCCGATATCTCGCTGAAAAAGCATCGCAGAGGTCTGAAGTTTTTTGTAAAACCTAGATTTGAATTTGTCAAAACTTGTAAAAATACAACAAAAAATCCTAGGTTTATATTTCAGGAGCTGTAAGACTACAACCCCATGGCCGCGCCATCGAAACGGTGAAAAAAACGTGATAGCCGATATCTCGCTGAAAAAGCATCGCATACGTCTAGAGTTTTTTGTAAAACCCAGATTTGAATTTGTCAAAACTTACAAAAATGCAACAAAAAATACTAGGTTTATATTTTAGGAGCTGTGAGACTAAAACCCCGTGGCCGCGCCATCGAAACGGTGACAAAAACGTTATCACCGATATCTCGCTGAAAAGGCATCGCAGAGGTCTGAAGTTTTTTGTAAAACCTAGATTTGAATTTGTCAAAACTTGTAAAAATACAACAAAAGATCCTAGGTTTATATTTCAGGACCCGCGCCATAGAAACGGTGAAAAACACGTTATCGCCGATATCTCACTGAAAAAGCATCGCAGAAGTCTGAAATTATTTGTAAAACCTAGATTTGAATTTGTCAAAATTTGTAAAAATATAATAAAAATCCTAGATTTATATTTCAGGAGCCGCGCCATTGAAACAGATAAAAACACGTTATCGCCGATATCTCAGTGAAAAAGCATCGCAGAGGTCTGAAGTTTTTTGTAAAACCTACATTTGAATTAGATAATTTTTTTACAAATAAAACAAAAATCCTAGGTTCACAAAAAACCGTATTTCACCGTTTCAATGGTGCGGCTCCTGAAATATAAATCTAGGATTTTTTGTTATATTTTTACAAATTTTGACAAATTCAAATCTAGGTTTTACAAATAATTTCAGACTTCTGCGATGCTTTTTCAGTGAGATATCGGCGATAACGTGTTTTTCACCGTTTCTATGGCGCGGGTCCTGAAATATAAACCTAGGATTTTTTGTTGTATTTTTACAAATTTTGACAAATTCAAATCTAGGTTTTACAAAAAACTTCAGACCTCTGCGATGCTTTTTCAGCGAGATATCGGTGATAACGTTTTTGTCACCGTTTCGATGGCGCGGCCACGGGGTTTTAGTCTCACAGCTCCTAAAATATAAACCTAGTATTTTTTGTTGCATTTTTGTAAGTTTTGACAAATTCAAATCTGGGTTTTACAAAAAACTCTAGACGTCTGCGATGCTTTTTCAGCGAGATATCGGCTATCACGTTTTTTCACCGTTTCGATGGCGCGGCCACGGGGTTTTAGTCTCACAGCTCCTAAAATATTAACCTAGGATTTTTTGTTGTATTTTTACAAGTTTTGACAAATTCAAATCTAGGTTTTACAAAAAACTTCAGACCTCTGCGATGCTTTTTCAGCGAGATATCGGCGATAACATATTTTTCACCGTTTGAATGGCGCGGCCATGGGGTTCTAGTCTTACAGCTCCTGAAATATAAACCTAGGATTTTTGTTGTATTTTTACAAATTGTGACAAATTCAAATCTAGGTTTTACAAAAAACTTCAGACCTCTGCGATGCTTTTTCAGTGAGATATCGGCGATAACGTGTTTTTCACCGTTTCAATGGCGCGGCTCCTGAAATATAAACCTAGGATTTTTTGTTATTTTTTTACAAATTTTGACAAATTCAAATCTAGGTTTTACAAATAATTTCAGACCTCTGCGATGCTTTTTCAGTGAGATATCGGCGATAACGGGTTTTTCACCGTTTCTATGGCGCGGGTCCTGAAATATAAACCTAGGATTTTTTGTTGTATTTTTACAAGTTTTGACAAATTCAAATGTAGGTTTTACAAAAAACTTCAGACCTCTGCGATGCTTTTTCAGCGAGATATCGGTGATAACGTTTTTGTCACCGTTTCGATGGCGCGGCCACGGGGTTTTAGTCTCACAGCTCCTAAAATATTAACCTAGTATTTTTTGTTGCATTTTTGTAAGTTTTGACAAATTCAAATCTGGGTTTTACAAAAAACTCTAGACGTCTGCGATGCTTTTTCAGCGAGATATCGGCTATCACGTTTTTGTCACCGTTTCGATGGCGCGGCCACGGGGTTTTAGTCTCACAGCTCCTAAAATATTAACCTAGGATTTTTTTTTATATTTTTACAAATTGTTTACAAATTGAATCTGTTATTTACCAAAATTTCAGGTCTGTGCAACGCTTAGTTTCTGAGATCTCCGTGGCCGCGCGGTTCTCCGCGTTTCGATGGCGCGGCCACGTTCAAACCCTTCTAACTTTTTAACCATAGTTTTGACAAATTTGAGGTTTTGCGAGTGAACTTTTACAAATTGTTACAAAATGTTGGCATAGTTTTTTTTTTTTTTTAACGCCATGGCCGCGCGGTTGAAACGAACACGGTTTTTGATATCCTCAGATAAACCTTCGTTAGTAATTCACTCGACTTTTGAACTAAATTCTTGCATTAGGAAGTGTTCAGAAACACGATATCGAACCAATAAGCACTATCGAATGGAAACTCCGTTTAAAAACCTCAGAAACCGGCTATTACCGACACTTGTCGAACGTTCCCGGGCTATCAACGCACACGCGTACTAACTCATGTTTATATGATGGGTTTCAGGGGTTCTTTTCAAGTAGTTAAGTTTCAGTTGATTTAGAATTTTCGATGCCTTATTAACCCGTAGCACGAAATCAAATATCTGTTTGACACTTTCAGTTACGACCTCCTCACCTTGCCAAAAGATGATTAACTCCTCAGATGTCTGAGAAGGGCTAATTTTAGACCCAAAACACCAGCGGGATGATTTGTTTTCCGTCGGATGATGTTTTTTTACGTTTATACAAAATCAAAAAAATCTAAATCAAAAGTCATTTATTCAAATTAGGCTGAGAATCAGCACTTTTTGATTTTTGAACGTCGAAATTACATAAGACAGTCCCCACAAAACGGCCGCCCTTCACCACTTCCTATAGTGCTTTAGCTGGGAAGAAGAAGTAGCGGAACAATAGGCTTAGATTATATAATTACAAGCTTACATAATTATATATGTACTTATAAGCTTATATATTATTATATATAATCTAAGCCTATTATGTAAAGTTTTGTCCTTATGCACACACGGGGTGCATTGCATGTAATTGCTTTGTTCAAGTTAGGGCGAGCGCGCACTGCGGTGCGTTTCCGTTAGTTCTGCCGCACTGGGCGGGGCCTACAGTAACAAAACGCATGACCGCAGTGCGCGCACTTCAAAGACATTCCATACTTCACAGATTATGCAGTAGAAAAACGCACGGCAATTCGCGCTCGCCCTTAGAAACAGTCTGGGAAACCCGGAAGCGTATACAGTGACTTATGTATTATTACATACCTACTCTTATAAACAACGGCGGTGAACAGCTACCAACGTGAACCTTAGGTACATAGTCTGTGAAGGGCTACATGAAATAAAGTGAATCAGTAACGTTGATTGCTTGCTTTCTTTTGCAGCAGGACAATAATTACGGGCTGATTATAAAACAAGTTACTATGTGGTACAAAAGTGGTGAGAGCAAGATTTCATTTTTGGGTTTTTTCGTTTTTGAAACCGGTTCATAGTCACCATGTTGTATCGTGAATGCATGCTCTCCTTTTGGTAGGAATACCCGTCATTTGACTCAAATCCATAGTAATAATTAGGGGTTAAAGTATGAAATTGCCGTGTTATTGTATTAGGTACTTCGAATTGAGATAGAACCTTCGTGGTTTGAGATATTTGAGTGAAACTTTTTCACATGGTACCTATGAAGTTCTTCTTTTAAAAAATATGCAACATTCGATTATCGACTTTCAGTTGTTTTTTTTTATTCAGCTTAGACAAGAAAGATGGATACTTCGAAAATTCGAGTTATTTTTGAATACGAGTTCCGACGCGGAACTAACGCGGCAGAAACAGCTCGCAATATCAATGTTGCGTTTGGAGAGGGGACTGCTAATGAACGCACCGTGCGATTTTGGTTTAAACGCTTTCGTGATGGAAACTTTGATTTGAAGAACGAACCACGTGGAAGACCGCCCACAGGTGAATAACAATGAATTGAAAGAGATGGTGGAAACTCTACAGGAACTGCATTAGAAACCATTCGTCACCCTCCGTATTCGTCAGACCTTGGTCCAACGGACTACCATTTTTTTGTGATTTGGGCAATTTTCTACGTGATAAAAAGTTTTCTTCTCAGTACAAAATGCTTTCACACAGTTTGTTGAATCTAGATCACGAGAGTTCTATCGCAAAGCCATAAATGACCTTCCTATTAGATGGCAGCAATGTATAGATAATAATGGTAATTATCCTGGGATGAGGGTGATATAGGGGATGAAAGTTTGTATGGGACGGCCCTATGTTTTCCACATGAACGTTCCCATGGGATATTTTCCGACATCCACGCGGGCTAAGCGGCGAACAAAAGCTAGTAGTAAATAAGTAGTACGTTTGGTAATGCTTGCCATAGTGACTCACACACAATTGGCAAGCGATGTGATCAATGCCTTCTCTGTTTGAGAAGAAGGCTTTGCCCTGCGGTGGAACAATCGAATAGTAATTGAAAAACTAACAGTTTATTATATTGTTGTTTATCTCCGGACCCTGGGGACCCGGATCTTTGGAAGGTGTACGAGGGGCCGAAGCCAACTCGCAGAGGACGTTTAGACGTTTTTAATTAAATGAGGCACCAACCAACGATTATCCCTGTTTGCTCTATTAAATATAAATGTGTCTGAATCTCAATATCTCTTTAGGTTTCCTAATATCAAATTGTTATTATTGTTACTGTTATTATTTTTGTATTACTATTGTTGTATTAAACTGCAAAAACTGTTAGGGGGCGTTAATTGATTACGTGATGCGTTTAGGGGGCGGCGGGGGGGTATGCGTTTAGGTCGAGCCGTATCTCACCCAATCTCAAGTGGTAAGAGGGGGTCTTGGCAAATATCACGTAGGTAGTTTATTTTTCGCATGAAACTGTAGGTATAATTGCGAGAAAACTGGATATTTATTATAAAAAATAAGTAAGTATTATAAAATTAATTAAGCAAATTATGTTTATTTAAATAAATCCAATACAAACAACCACAGATAAACGTAGGTGTTTAGGTACGCTAAATATACGCATTTTGAAAAATGTCACGTGAGTTTCGCGTTGTGAAGAAGGGGGTCGAGCTATCTCACGACATCTCACCAAGGGGGGTAGGGGGTGATTAATCACCAAAGTCGCCTCACGTAATTAATTAAGGCGCAACTATACGCCAATGACCTTGAGTGGTTAGCTTGCGCGTTCTGTGCTGAGCTCACGCAACGCGTCGTACGTCCAGCCAGTAATAGGACTCGCCCATCAAGGAGCGTTGTCCCAAATTAGACGCATTATTAATTTATTATACATAAAACAAAAGGCATTTTAATAAAACACGTATACTAAAAGATAAATAATTACCTTTAAAATGGTGAAGGTTTCATAAAAATACACCTGGCAGTTTTTGCGTGATTCTCAGTTTTTTATCTGCGTTAGACATAACTTTACAAATTAATTACACTATTTAATATAAACATAATCTAAAATATTCACGTAATAAGTTATTAAGAAAATGCTCTAATTTAACATATATTTTTTCCAAATCATTAACACTAGGTACTTACTCGTTTAGTTAGACGTGATCTTCAGTTTAAAATCATCAAAAGTCAGATAGCGTCGCCTTTGTTAAAGTTATTGGACTCACTTCGGATTCGGTAAATATCAAAAGACTGGCCAGAGGGCACCTGACCTGACTATCATTGGAATATTTATCACTAGGTACTCGTGGAGGTTATTTTAAAGCGATATTAAATACATGATGATAGGATAGGACCTCATTATTGAATAAACATTATGGGCATAAGTCAATGATTAAGGGCCTATTTCACGATGTCCGAATAGCCACTACTAGGTATCTCACCACGGAGGGAGTAGAGAAAGAAGTATCTCACTGAATAAATTCAAAAATGGAACAGAATTTGTATGAAATTATCAGACAAGTGAGTTAAATAATTAGTGGTGAGACAGACCCTAATTCTATTCTTTTCTTGAACAAAATCTTCTGGTTTTCTCAATGATTTCAGTATTGTTAAGAGGTACATACACCTACCTAGTTATTGGACGACGCTCTGATTAGCGTGAGATGAACTTTTTAATTAGTTTTGTAGTTAATTACATTAGTGCTGAAAGGTTGCTGGTTGGTTTGTGTTTCAGTTGGTTTCAGTTTTGATAATTCTAAAATATGGTAATAGTAGTTAGTAAATAATATAAAAAAATAAAAATTTAAAACTTTTCAGAATTATCATTCCTACTAACCTACCTATAAGCTACGAACAGAAATTAACTAAATCAACTTTTTGTATAGTTTTTAAAACAATTTTGAATATGTAACTAAATTAATTAGTGATTTACCTAATTCAAATTGTCCTAGAATTTTACAAACTGCCTTAAAAAGCAGATGTAATCGCGTTTAACTAGTTAAGTACCTACAGAGTGGTACAGCGAAGCAAAAAACACTTTACCACTCTGGTACCAAACTACCATACGTAGGTACTATGTAGTACCATGCGCAACTATTATTACCATTATGCTAATATTAATGTTAACATTAATATTATGGTAATATTACCATTGTACTATTATTACCATTATACAGGGTGTAAGGGACAGCCCTCCGCAAACTGATAGGGTGAATTCAGTATGTCATACTAAGATGACCGGTACATGTTTTTTTTTCAGGAACGTTAAGGGAATCCAATAAACCTGATTTGTTTGTGTTTTTGTGCACAAATCGGAACGTCTATTAGTGGTTGGGAGGGGTAGGTAATAGGTATGCGGTGAGTTCGATGAAATCTGTAGCTAGACAGAAAGTGAACAGCTGATTACACGCGTCGTTGGTTAGAGTATTTCAACATCCATTGCTGGTTTTTTTTTTGCTGTTTTTTTTTGCAGTTTTTTTTACATAAATGGAATGCTGCGAACACACAATGCAATTTTACACTGAAATAATGAAAATGTAACTGAAAAAAAAATTGAAAAAATGAAAATTTTCCTGAGAAAATTTCCGGTAGAATATGATTCAAAATGAGGAGTTGAATGCACCCTGTTAGTTTGCGGAGGGCTGTCCCTTACACCCTGTATATTACCATGGTACATGTGTACCATTTGTGTACTATTACACAAATTTACCATTTTTTTTTGCTACAAATTGCGTTTACTACTTTTCATTAATTAAGTAAGTACTTTTATTTATCACTAGTCAATAACTTGTCTTATCTAAACATTGCATAAAATTACGATCATCGGTTGCGCAATGATGCAATCGTTCAGGACATGTTCTTATTTGTTTACATAGTGTTAATAATGCGTGTAAAAAAACTGAAAAGTGTGCAATACATAGTATGTTACAAGGAATTGTATCACTTCGTAGAGGTACTAAGATGTTGTAATTTATTTTCTAAGAAATCTTTTGCATCAGAAAAATGTAAATGAAGCTAAATATTCATCATCGTCTGCCTAGCCTTTTCCCAGCTGTTGAGGTCGGCTTCCAGTCTAACCGGATGCAGCTGAATACCAGTATTTTACATGGAGCCACTGCCTATCTGACCTCCACAACCCAGTTACTGTGTAATATGATAAGACTGGTAAGACTGGTAAGGCTGGTTGTCAGACTTTCGGGCTTCTGACGACCCGTAACGACTGTCAAAGATCCACGAATGACAGCCGGGACCAACGGCTTAGCGTGCTTTCTGAGGCACGGAGCAGTCTCGGTATGTTTAGCAGTGTAGCTTAATCTGATGAATCGATCTGTGCGGCAGATATTACTTAGCCACAAGAAGCTAAATATTGCCAAAGCAAATAAAATGATCATAGACATAATTCAAGTAACGGAATTAACTTATGTTATATACAGATGACTAAGAGTAAGAACAACAAAAACTTATTGGTTAATCATAGAGTGGTGTTATTAATTGTGGTTTCATTCAATTACAATAATATTCCTGTTTTATTTCATTTAATATTTAGTAGAACCGCTAAAATCGTTATTTCAGAGATCCTGTCCTGAAGAATGACTCAACATAAGGTTTAGAACAGATCGAGAAAAGTCCCGGGTCCCATAAATCTAAACAGTCTGGTTGATACAATCAGTTAAGATTCAAATGGGTACAAAGAATGCAACGACTTGCAAAACATTTTGCATACAATCCAATTGACTCATCCGAACTAATATTATAATTAATATGCGAAAGTGAGTTTGTTTCTTTTTTTTATTTTTTATTCTATTTAATTTATAGAGGGTTTAATCACAAACTGATTATGCCACCCTCATCGGTACAAACAATTATTCCTTATGATCTAAATCCTATCTTTGCTAAGTGAGTTAAATAATTAGTGGTGAGACAGACCCTAATTCTATTCTTTTCTTGAACAAAATCTTCTGGTTTTCTCAATGATTTCAGTATTGTTAAGAGGTACATACACCTACCTAGTTATTGGACGACGCTCTGATTAGCGTGAGATGAACTTTTTAATTAGTTTTGTAGTTAATTACATTAGTGCTGAAAGGTTGCTGGTTGGTTTGTGTTTCAGTTGGTTTCAGTTTTGATAATTCTAAAATATGGTAATAGTAGTTAGTAAATAATATAAAAAAATAAAAATTTAAAACTTTTCAGAATTATCATTCCTACTAACCTACCTATAAGCTACGAACAGAAATTAACTAAATCAACTTTTTGTATAGTTTTTAAAACTGTTAATAATGCGTGTAAAAAAACTGAAAAGTGTGCAATACATAGTATGTTACAAGGAATTGTATCACTTCGTAGAGGTACTAAGATGTTGTAATTTATTTTCTAAGAAATCTTTTGCATCAGAAAAATGTAAATGAAGCTAAATATTCATCATCGTCTGCCTAGCCTTTTCCCAGCTGTTGAGGTCGGCTTCCAGTCTAACCGGATGCAGCTGAATACCAGTATTTTACATGGAGCCACTGCCTATCTGACCTCCACAACCCAGTTACTGTGTAATATGATAAGACTGGTAAGACTGGTAAGGCTGGTTGTCAGACTTTCGGGCTTCTGACGACCCGTAACGACTGTCAAAGATCCACGAATGACAGCCGGGACCAACGGCTTAGCGTGCTTTCTGAGGCACGGAGCAGTCTCGGTATGTTTAGCAGTGTAGCTTAATCTGATGAATCGATCTGTGCGGCAGATATTACTTAGCCACAAGAAGCTAAATATTGCCAAAGCAAATAAAATGATCATAGACATAATTCAAGTAACGGAATTAACTTATGTTATATACAGATGACTAAGAGTAAGAACAACAAAAACTTATTGGTTAATCATAGAGTGGTGTTATTAATTGTGGTTTCATTCAATTACAATAATATTCCTGTTTTATTTCATTTAATATTTAGTAGAACCGCTAAAATCGTTATTTCAGAGATCCTGTCCTGAAGAATGACTCAACATAAGGTTTAGAACAGATCGAGAAAAGTCCCGGCTCCCATAAATCTAAACAGTCTGGTTGATACAATCAGTTAAGATTCAAATGGGTACAAAGAATGCAACGACTTGCAAAACATTTTGCATACAATCCAATTGACTCATCCGAACTAATATTATAATTAATATGCGAAAGTGAGTTTGTTTCTTTTTTTTATTTTTTATTCTATTTAATTTATAGAGGGTTTAATCACAAACTGATTATGCCACCCTCATCGGTACAAACAATTATTCCTTATGATCTAAATCCTATCTTTGCTAACTTATATAAGAGTCTTGCATCCTTTGACAGTGGGGACGCAAGAATACTGTTACACCTTCCAACATCTAGTGACTTGGATAACAATATGACCCTTTCGGCCTCGTTCCGGACGCACTCCATCAATATATGGTAAGTATCTTCCACTGTATTACACTCCGGACAATTTGGTGACGTAACTTTACCCATAAGAAAAGCAAAACTGTTCAATGGAATGTGTCCCGATCGAAGCCGAAGAGCCATTACAATTTCTGGCCGACTCATGTTTAGCTGATCAAACCATGAACAACGAGATAGTGCTGGCTGGATCGTCCGATACCAGATTCCCTTGCTCAGTGACCTCTGATCGAAGTGTTCGTGCCACATTTTAGTGCATTCTTCTTTAACTGCACACAAAAAATCACTGTGCACGGGAAAGAGTGGACAAAACAACCCATCATCACAAGCATCTGTCACGATAAAATGGCTGAACGTATTTGGATGAAATTTGGCACATGGGTAGACTATAACCTGGATTAGGACATATGATACTTTTTATCCCGGTATGACGGTCCCGTGGGATAATTTCCGACATCCACGCAAAAGCCAGTTTTCTATAAAATAGAACGAGACAGAAATATTTTCATAGCTCTTTAGTTGTTGCCCTTATGGATAACCTTTGTGAATGGGTTGCCAAAGCCGTAGGCCAACTGCATGCAGTCATACAAGTCAAGAATGTTGGTCAATATGGAACTGGTGGCCGACGATACGAGATACAAACTTTAATTACTTGAAGCTTTAATTAACAACAAGACGAGAACAATGAAGGCATGTAAAATGCCACATAATATCTACATGGAACTGGACTTGCATTGCCAGTGCAGGTGGGTATAAACAGGGTGTACCAGAAAGGTGTGGTCAAACTGAACAAGAACTTTCTCCATGGGACCAACATCGTAATCGAGAAAAAAATATTAGCCGTCCCATACATTCGGGTCGAGTTAATAAAGCTTTGTACGGGACGCTGATAATTTTTTCTCGACTACGATTTTGGTCCCATGGAGAAAATTGTTCAGTTTGACGGTCTGTACCACATCCTTAAATTCGACCACAACTTTCTGATACACTTTACACTGGATGAATTTTTTACCGTCTTGAAATAATAGGTGAGCCTACTATCACACCACCTAGGTACTACCTAGGACTATCTAAGTATGGCGTATGTACCTAGATATTATTTTAAAAATAAATTCAAATCATATGCAGGGTGCTTAGCTAATTATGATTTGAATTTAGATATTTTTTTACGATTTATTTATTTTTTCAAAATTTCTGTTTTTATTGTTCTAGTATGAAAAGTTTACTTCGAATTTGTAGTATTTACTTATATCAATTTCTGTCTAAGCTATTAAAAAAGAAACTAGGTATGCCACAGGCTTCTACTCCGTTCACATAATAAACCCTATTTTTTTCAAGACAGTAAATAAAAGTCATCCCCGGTATAACAACGGTTCCTGAAATCCTGGCCTACATTAACTCGACATTACCAAACGATATTTTATTTCATGACGTAAAGATTTCCCAGATAACTTAGCCTAGTTAAAAAAATAAATAAAAATAAAATAAATATCCTTGGACATTTCACACAACGCCATCTAGTCCCAAGCTAAGCAACCTAATGCTTGTGTTATGGTAACGAGATGGCTGATAAACTACTTATATACATTTTTTTTTGTAAATACATGCATAATTATTATAGATAGAAAAACACCCAGACTCTGAGCAAATACTTGTAGGTCGTACAAATATTTGTTCCGTGCGGGAATCGAACCCGCGACATGCTGCGCAGCAGTCAATCGCTCAACCACTGCGCCCACAGTGTCGTCAGTTTAGTGAACACTAGAGTTCACTAAACTAGATGGCGTTGTGTGAAATGTCCAAGGATATTTATTTTATTTATTTATTATTAACTGACGTAAGTCTAGGCAAGCTTTGACAACCTAACTAGTCGAATTTTATTGTGGATCGCGTTCTTCAACGTTACTCTAATCAAAGAAATGTTATGTAGGTACACAACATACTCGTACATAGTTGTTGAATTATTGAAACTACTGTAAATGTAAAACTGCGGAATTCAGCGGAAAGGAATTCCGTATCATAATGGTTGGTGTCGGAAACAGCTATTTAAAAAGTTATGAAGATGTGAGACCATAAACAATAGTTTAGCACTAGGTACTAGTTTTATTCACAAACACCCAGTTTTCCTAAGCATAATCTACATAATAATTAGCTAACAGACTGTCATATGCGATTGGCTGATTAAAATTACAACAGCCAATCAAATTAAGGGGATGATATGTTTTATACTTATATCTATGTTACATAGAAAATGTTGTGTTTGTAAAAATTCCTATAAAACCAAATGTATAATGGTTAAATCATTTGGATTTTCCAATGTTTTATTAATTATAATTAATTAATAAATATATTAATTTCTACTGCTGTTTTATAAGATTATAACCGAAACATGATTACTTGAAATGTTTTCGACACAAAAAAAATCCAGTCATCTATGTATTTTCTGTTTTTATACGATTATACGTAAACAGTTTCTTATTGTGCAGTAAAATTTACCTTAAATCGAAAGTATTTAAATATGTTAAGAACTTACTAAGCTAAAAATTGTTTTACGTAAAGCATTTTGTCATAAATCTACATTTAAATTCCGGTGGTAATCAACCGGATTTTTTATTTACCATACAGATCAAAACCGGTATTCAAAGTATTCAATTTTATATAATATTATATATTATATAAAATTATAATAACTTACCGGTTTTTTGTACAGGACCCGTTGGTGTCACTTAACTACTCTACTGGGTTTTTTTTATTGTCATATAGGATGTGCAGCTTCATGCTAGATACGTCAGAGTTACTGGAAATCGCGGACATGTTAAATGGTGGGTCAATGACCGCTTCAAGGTGTGATTAAGTTTTTTTTTGTTTGATTGATTGATGGAACCGTTGCTTGGCTTAATATCTATTTTATCTTTCTTAATAGACCAGGACTTTTATAATATCACAAGACTAAGATCAGTTTTAGTTTGTAGTTTTGTACAGACATGTATACAACTATCAGCTTGGACAAGCAAACATAAGTTTTTTTTTTTGCTTCTATCTGTGTAAATTACTTTTGTACACATTGTAAAATCAACGCTCTATTAGTTTTAAAATTATTATCGCGTAAAAATAAGTTAGATTAAAATTGCATAGTAGTTTTCAAGGCTAGATTGTAATTAATTATTAAGAACTTGGTTCTTTTTAAGAATAAAAAAATGTAAAATCGTAATAATCATTAGCACTTACAAAATGTGTATCAAGTCCTCGCTCTGGGTCCTTCAGGTGAACATTGTTCGTGTCGCGATTTCGCGCAGTCACTTGCGGCGGTCTACCGAAAATCATCTCGACCTCATCGTCAAAACTTTGGTCCAAAATCTTGTGATTCTCGTTCACAATATTCAGTTTTACGTGATCCTTAGCCATGTTTAAACACAAATGAAATAAACAACAGAAAGACACAGTTTTCTTTGATAAAGTATGTCGGTAAAGTAATTATTTTATATTGCGCGCGTACGCACGATCGCTCTTCGCTACGGTCAGGCAAAGACTGGCAAAGTTTTTCAATGTCCGATGATTTAATGACTGATCTCTAAAAATAACAATTATTACGCGACCGATTCTAACTGTCCGCCAGTATCTATATGTTGTATACTAACTGTGCTGCCGATTTGAGTTTTCATACTTTTCACGGGAACTTTGAATGAAAAAACCCAGACAGACGTAAAAAGTATGACGGAATGACATTGCGTTGCCAAAATTACTGGTATTGTACAATACGTTTCAAATAAGAATAGGATCGACTCAGCGCCATGTTGTGACGTCATAGCTGTCAAATCGACTGAATTGGGTAGGGTGAGCAAAACAAGATATTTTTTAGGTAACATTTATTTACGAATCATGAATGAAGAATTTGAAAAAAATTAAAAAAATTGTTACCAACAAGGAAAATAAGAAAGAAAGAAGCATAATTTATAAAAAACTAATTATGAACAATTTTTTGATGACTGTTTTCACTTTGATTTAACTAAGACAAAACAAAACGTTATTGATACGCAAATAAGTTTTCTTTGCAAACCATACTTTTCAATCAACATTTGACAGATAGAGGTCATTGACGTTCCTATTCTTATTTGAAACGCATTGTACGTTTAAAGCCTGCGCGTAAAATAGTAGACCTAATAGTACCTAATATTTTACGCGCATGCTCTAAACCTACAATACCGATAATTATTCTATCCAATTAAAGGATATTCGACAGTGAATCCGCGTAGAAATGCTGGAGATACGGTACATTTATGCATAAAACTTCGTACATAAAAATAATTACATAATGTATTATATACTAAGGGGTATCGTATTACCCAGTAACTGGGTTGTGGAGGTCAGATAGGCAGTCGCTCCATGTGAAATACTGGTATTCAGCTGCATCCGGTTAGACTGGAAGCCGACCCGACCCCAACATAGTTGGGAAAAGGCTAGGCAGATTTATTAATACTAAAACCTTCCTGAAAGTATGTAGACCACGTTAATGAAAGAATCTCCAAAATTGGTTCATTAGTTTTTGAGAAAATCGCGGACATATAGACATAATTACATAAATAAGTGTCGAATACAGAACCTCCTTTTTTGAAGCAAACAAATGACTTTCGCATTTTTTTGTTTTCAATTCATGATTATGTAGATTATACAACGTGTAACGTTAAATGCGCAAAACCTCTTAAGGGGTCATTGTACTCATCATTATGAACAACTTTTACTATGGGACCAAACCTGAAATCGCGAAAAAAAATCAGCTGTTCAGTACATTTTGCCGAATTAAGGCTCTTACAGACAGAGGCGATATCGCGGTCGCGACGCGATATTTCGATATTATATCCGTAGAAAAATATCACGTCGCGACGCGATATCGCCTCTGTCTGTAAGAGCCTTTATGCGAACATAAATGTACTGAACAGCTGATTTTTTTTTCGCGATTTCAGGTTTGGTCCCATAGTAAAAGTTTTTCATAATGATGAGTACAATGACCCCTTAAGAGGTTGCTGGTGTTTTACCAATAACCCTGTATAATGTAACTGAAATAATAAGGAAAACTTCGAATGCGAACCAATACATTCGTTTTCTTGAATTGTAATCTAACGGTGATGAAGAATTTTCGTGAACGGAAATTGAGATACCTTTAAAAGATTTAATTAATTAAGTACTTTAAAAAAAACACTCCAACGTTCCTAAGTCCACATAGGCACGGGCGCTTTTATAACGCTATTTTACCGTAGTCTGGATTTTGAACCCCAAGTCCCGACACCTCCTAGCACGGTATAAAAGGGCACAGTTACATTTTCAACCCTCGGCGCTAAGCTGAGCGTCGAAAATCCAGAGTGTGGTAAAAAACGTCGCCATAAAAAAGTGCACGTGGGCTGATACAGAAAGCATATTACACTAATGAATATTTGGAAGAAAAATAAAAACCGTAATGCCTGAATAGATTTATTTATCACCTACTTTACTTAGTTAATTAATTTATTTTCAGTACACTTCCTCGGAAACTGGTTCATATCGCACTACGATTAGGTTCACAATGCAATGTATGTCACACGCGTGCGATTTTTCATTTTCCAACACGTGTACGAGAATAAAAATTGCCACAGATAACTTATACCTATACTTAGTCCAAATTGGTTCAATGCCTCTATTCACAACTCTCTATTCGGAGGTGAATGTTTTTTTTTAATCTCGGCAAAGTGATATGCATCTACAAGGCGTTAATATTTTTTGAATATTTAAATAATGTTTATAAAACAAATAGAATATCATCAAAAACCATGATTATTAAAATAAAAAAAAAAACATTTATGAACAAATTAACATTTATTTGTATTCTAAACTCAAAAACATTAGAATTTTCTATTTTTCATATTAGGCTGTTTATCGGCTTTAGGACCTTTGCTTCTCCTTCAACCTGGCGCAAGCAAAGCGCGGAAAAAATAAAAGAAAATTTTAATCATAGTTTCCTAATAATTCATGACAAAAGTATTTTCCGTTATTTTATTTTATTTTTTCAAAAGTGTATTGAAAAACGTCGTTTGATACACGTGGACATTTGTTATTGCAGTTCTCGGCTTTACGTTGCGTTATTTACGTTGTTGAGCAGACAAATTTTTCGAACACATGAAGCAATGGACTAGCAATATGCTTTAAAATCATTCAGAATCCGATTGACAATGTGTTACGCAATTAGAGTGGTGGTGAGGCTGGCACAGGAGTGTGGGGATTGGCACAAGAAGGAAGCAGGCTATGCCCAGCAGTGGGTGAAGTCGGGCTGTGGGTGATGAAAACGAAAATAGACATATGAAAAACGTAGGCCTGGATTCTTTTGGAGTAACATTGCCAAGAATTGCGTAATATCATTAGATTAAAATTCGCTACACAAATCAAGCTTAATAGAACATTGAACTCGACGCCATTTTTAGGGTTCCGTACCAAAATGGTAAAAAGGAACCCTTATGGTGTGACCATGTCTGTTTGTCACAGCTGGATATCTCAAGAACTACTAATGCTATCAACATGAAATTTGGAACAGTTTTAGATGACGTTTGCCCAACTATTTTGCAAATAAGAAAGAAATAAAAATATATCTTTTTTTTTTGCAAGAGAGACTGAAAGGGGGTCTTAAAAAATTGAAGTGGGGCTACTATGGCATGTGGGGTATCATATGAAAGAACGCTGTTTGCACATTCTCAAACATTTTTTCTTTTTTTTAGGCCACACAGTTTTCGACTTTTGATGAAAAATGTAAAAAAAATACCGTTCCTCCCCCCTTATCTCCGAAGATTGCAGAGGAAAAAATCTGAAAGTATTTTATGTGATAGAAGTTTATGTATGGATTACAGGAAAAATAAAACGATGTCTCTAAATAACATAGTTTTTCAGAAATCATCAACAAAAATTACATAGAAATGATGGTACGGAACCCTAGGTGCGTGAGTCCGATTCGCTCTTGACCGGGTTTTTCAAAATGTGTATGATGTTATAATTATGAATAGAATTAGAAATACTACCTAACTAATCGGATAATGTCATCATCACCATAAATCACTGCTTCTACCTCGATGCAGGTTCGGGGGGGCTGTAAATTATCACTCGGGCCCAGTGCTGGTTGGTAGATAACCAGTTAACTACTTTTGCGAGGGTGCTATTTACAATGTCAGTAACCAGCTGCTGACGTTTGAGTTTAAATAAAAGTGAAGGGTCATCTGCAAACTACACTATATCATGATTATCCTTTATAAGGTAAGGCAAGTCCCCCGTCGGGTAAGGTCCAGGCCCGGGTCGACGGTGCGTTGTGTTCCACGCGCACCTCAAAGAGATGTCAGCAGCGATGGGGTCCGATAGGGCCGATGCCTGCCAGGGTCGCGGGTTGTTCGAAAGAGATACTGTGGCCCTGGCACAGACAACTGAAGGAACACGGGTGGGTTTTAGTCAGTAAAAGTCTGACACACCCTCCCGCTCCGCTCAGGGCGGGAGAAGTCATTGATAATTTCCCGCCAAAAAAAAAAGGCAAGTCCAATATAAATAAGAAACAAAGATGGGCCAAGAATTGAGCCCTGGGCAATCCCCATTGTTACTACAGATCCGGGTCTTTTTCCGTTAACATCAACTCTTTGAATCCTATCACATAAATATGAAGTGAGAAGATCCAGAGAGGCGTTCTGGATTCCGTAGTGATGCAGTTTCCTGATTAGTGTTTCATGAAGAACACGATCGAATGCCTTGGACAAAGCGTAAAAGATGCCCAAAACATCGCATTTATCCTCCCATGCATTATAAATAGTAATGTCCTAAAAGTTACCATATTATTTAAACTACGTAACTCGTAAATGGCTAGCTTAGGTTTAGGTTACTATACACATTACAATAAGTATGTAATAAGTACAGGATAAATGAAGTATGTCAAATATGTTTTTTCCTGATTATGGACGTCCAAACTGTTTCGAGACCGCAACGATAGCCAATTCTTAATTAATTCATTTGTTTGCGTATACAGGGTGTCCGGTAAAGAATGGATAACCTTGGAATAGCATATTACAGACATGATGGCCGTTCTTAAAAAAATACAAAAAAAAAAAATATCCCCACTAGTAGGTACACACGGCTACACATCAAGCTATACATTTCTAGTTTAGACTGACCTCTCATTGTAAGGAAATCCTATACAATGCGAGATCAGCTTATACTGAAAATTTGATCTGTTGTCGTGCGTACATTATAGATCAGATCTTACGTTTCGCGAGCATATCATTAAGATATGTAAGAAAGCGTACAGGAACCTTGGCTTTGTACTCAGGCAATCGCAGGGGTTCACTAATATTACGACTATTAAGGTATTATATGACGCTTTAGTCAGGAGTCACTTGGAGTATGGTGCTGTCATATGGGCTCCACATGAAGCCAAGTACTCTGTCATGCTGGAGCGCGTACAAAACAAGTTCACGCGTCACTTGTACTGCAGACTGTACGGAGTTTATCCATTGTACCCGCTGATGTACCCCACCCTGTTTGTACTGGGCATGGTCGGGTACAATGAATTGAGGGTGCGACGGCAGTTCACTCTTGTCGTCTATTTAATAAAATTACTCCGGGGCAAGGAACACAACCCAGGAGTACTTCAGTGCTTGCGGTTCTCTGTTCCAGACCGCTACGTGTGGAGGCGGGCGGCGCCCGCCACTGCTGGCTGTGCCAACTGCCAGAACTAACCTGCTGGCTAAAGCACCTCTCACGCGAGCAATTCGTACTGTTAACGGAGTTCAGAATAGGTTGGACATTTTTTCGTGTTGCTTTAGTGAACTTGCAAAGGTAACATTAAATATAATATGTTACGAAAGCATTAATTAGTGTAATTTTAGGTTTATTGTTCATTTTGTGTTTAATGTTTCTTTTATTGTTTACTTTTTAATTTTTGACTGTTAAACATATTTAAGTTAATTTTGTATAAGGTTACTGGTATCCTTTTAGTTATCAGTAATTTTGTATTAATGTACTAGTGTGTAATTGTTAGTAATGTAAGGTTATTTTAAATAAATAATAATTATTACAAGTAGTCTTAGCTGTCGCATTAGGTTTATAACCTGTAATGATAGTGTAAGAGTTTTAAATAAATAAATAAATAAAATATAATAAAATTATGATTTTTTGGAGTCTCCAAAAAATATTTTTTTTTTAATATTTTTTTTTTGTATTTTTTTAAGAACGGCCATCATGTCTGTAATATGCTATTCCAAGGTTACATTCTTTACCGGACATCCTGTATATTAAAAACAATGAGGAAGGAAACGCTTGTTTTGGTAATAGCCATTACCAATGTAATATTAATCGGCATTATTACTTACGTAACAGTACAAAGCGTAGTATTATATTATCTGTGCCAATACCTAAAATTCTTATTGATAAGTAATGAATGTATACCTTGTGAAAATATGAAAATTAACGTATTTACCTACTTAGGGCGAGTAGAGCTGCTGACTAGCGCCACCATTGAGAAAAAAAAAATACTGTCTTAAGCAACTTACAAAAAGAAATGAAATCCCACCAAAAACATTTCCATGTAAAATATTGCCAAGACGAGACCATTATGGCTCGCACTGTCAAAAAGTTAGCAAATCTCATGTATAGCCAAGCTTATAAAGCTCTACACGACCTAACTCTACAAGCCCTAACTTCACAAACTCTACACCTTAGTGAACATAAGAGACTTGGCCATTTCCTTACTACAAGAACTATTGTATGACAGAAAAGTAATGAATAGTGAACTGTGAATTAATTTTTCACCTTACGCCCATGTGACAGTAGCGGAATAGCCAAGCCACTTATTTTGAAAGGGAAGAGGCCCAAGACGCCATAGGCATTTTTTGTGACCTCTCCAAGGCATTTGATTGCGTCGATCATGAAACCTTACTCTTGAAACTTGAGCATTACGGACTTGGAAAACTTGCCCTCAGTTTAGTAAAATCTTATTTAAATGATAGACAACAGCAAGTTCAAATAAATGGTGTCAATTCACTGTGTTTAAAAGTTAAAATGGGTGTTCCACAAGGCTCGATATTGGGTCCTTTCCTCTTTTTAGTGTATATTAATGATTTACTCCATTTATTAAAAAATCAACCACAAATGGTGCTATTTGCTGATGATACTTCATTAATTTTCAAGGTAGATAGACGTGCTACAAATTTTGACGACGTTAATAACGCCCTACTGCAGATCCAAAATTGGTTCACTGCTAATAATTTAGTATTAAATGGGAAAAAAACTAAGTGCATCAGATTTTCTTTACCAAATGTCAAAAGTAGTGATTGTGAGATAGTATTGAATCAAGAGAAACTAGAATTCGTCGATAAAACCGTTTTCCTGGGGATTACGCTCGACTCAAGGCTACAATGGGGTCCTCATTTAATATCACTTGCAGGACGGCTAAGTTCAGCAGCTTATGCTGTCAGAAAAATCCGTCAATTTACTGATGTAGATACCGCGAGGCTAGTCTATTTTAGTTACTTTCATAGTATCATGTCTTACGGTATTTTACTTTGGGGACGGGCTGCAGATATCGAGTCCATTTTTATTCTGCAGAAACGAGCCATCAGAGCCATATATAATCTTCGCAGGCGCGATTCTCTAAGGGAACTGTTTAAGGATATTAACATCATGACGGTACCTTGTCAATATATCTACGAAAACATCATGTACGTAAGAAAAAATTTACATCTTTTTAATAAAAGAGGTGAAAGGCATAATTATAATACTAGAAATAAGGACCTATTAGCTCAACCAGGTTTCAGGCTGGCTAAAGTAGACTCATCGTTCATGGGGTACTGTTTAAAATGTTACAATAAAATACCTCCACACATACTTCAACTAAATGAGACGAAATTTAAAACTTGTATAAAACGCACACTATGCAGGCAGGCATATTATAAGTTGGGGGATTACATAAATGATAAAAATGCTTGGCTCCATGCTGGTCCTGCTCCACAACCTCAACTAATTAATTAACATTTGAAGATACTGTTGGAACTGCTGAAGATTGTAAGAATAGCTTTGCATTGTGTAGACTCAATCACCTTTGTATTGTATAATTGCTTAGCACATGTGTGAGTACTATGTACCTACTCTAAAGCTACCATTTACTGGGTACGTCTTTATTTGACTTGGATGTGCCCTGGCGGCTGAGAGTGTGTCATGCTCACTCTAATGCCTCGCTGATGGTGGCGCGTGTGTTGGATCATTTAACGAATCCATACATCAGGTTCGTGAACGGGCGCTGTTGGTGGAGGCTGGTCATACCTTAGCTGCCACGGCTTATTTTAATTTTAATTTTGAATTGTTTTTTTTTTTATTTTTTTATTACGGACTCTTTTAACGTTCATCGTTCTCACATGTATAATTTCAACATGAATGATGTAACCAATATTTTGTAACAATATATTGATTTAAAAGAGTGTCCGTGGAGTTTCTTGCCCGTTCTTCTCCATAGATCTACGTTTTGGAATGGGCAACTAGCTTCAACTTTCTGACTTACCTACTGACCGACTCTTTGACAATTCAAAAGTGCCTGTAATTGGTTTAATTGAAATAAATGCTTTGAGTTTGAGTTTGAGTTCATTTTAAAATAAGCAAATAGCCGTAATAGGTAATATTAATTTTAGTACTAGTAATTTTACACGCATAGTAGGTACTTAATTGAATTAAAAGGCCACCGACGTGGATGTTCATCAGAACAGACAACAATCTCTGGATTGAGATTCTGGTTTCTCACATTTCGGAGAGGGTATGAGCCCCCCCTACCCCCTACGCCTAGGTCCCTGCCATCATGTAATGCCAGCGGGTAATGGGTTCAGTTCCAAGCTCTAGGCTGCGATTCCAAGTTTCTTAAATTGTTTTTCAGACCTGGCAATGGACCCCGAGACGCCACATCTACAGCAGCCGAACTTTCCAATCCACAAAAGCATTATTTTATTCTGCCAAGCCAATAAAATTCTAATCTTGCAATCCTACTGCCATCTGTCGGTCATAACTTTAAACTCCGGACTATATTTTCTGCGGGTGCGATGCCTGAGTTATTATTGGTAGCAATATCAGTTAAAATTCTCTTCTGAGCAACCACAAAACAATAAATAGGCCAGGCGTTTAAAACACACCAGCGTTAATTTCGTAACATACTATAATCAGAATCTGAATGATTTTGAAGCTTATTGCTTATCCATTGCTTCAAATGTTCGAAAAATTTGTCTGCTCAGCAACGTAAATAACGCAATGAATGTTGTTCTACTGTCAAAATGAAACAGATTCCTAAAGGGTGGGTTGCACCATCTTACTTTAACAATAACAATCATCGCAGTGACCGTTAAACAAAAAATGGGTTGCTCCCTTTGACACTTTGTTAGCTGACGTCATAACTTTAACTGTAAGCATGACCGCCCACGCTTAGCTGGTTAATGTTATTGTTGAATATCTGCCACTTCTGTCAGACGCGACCCTGATAACTTTAACTAAGCTGATGAAACCGGTGCAAGTGCAACACATTTCACAGTAACCGTTAAAGTCAGAGTTACAGTAATAAACCTTTACTTTAACTACTATTATGGTGCAACCTAGCCTAACTGTGTTGGTTTAGATTCGAAAAATCCATTCTTTTTCGAAGTACTCCAATGAATATTATTATTTTATTTATGATGGGATATTTGAATTATTATCATTTATTCAAATTAGGCTGAGAATCAGCACTTTTCAAACTTCAAAATTACATAAGACAGTTCCACAAAACGACCGCCCTTCACCACTTCCTAGTGCTTTATCTGGGAAGAAGAAGTGGCGCAACAAACTCAATCAATGGTTTAGAGAACTTGACTAATACAGGTACCAACGTTCTGCAAAGTCGATCTTTTTCTAAACTTAATTACGCGGCCTGCCTAGTACCATAACCATAAACTAGGTCTCTAACTTCATGACTGTGTGCATATAATTACTTGCAAGTACAGGAAATTGTTAGAATTATGTTATTTAGATTAGAAAGTTATTTTAAAACTTAAGTTCTTTAAACTACACCACACCGCACCGTGCCGATGTAAAAGCGCCTGATTAAAATCGTAAAGCTATGTCTAAACGCGAATTGCTGACTGTTTTTATAAGGAGGTGCACGAAGGCTTTGGACTTTCGAATTGTAATTACTTAACTTCTCATAATTATCTTCTCTATCAGTATGTTTTCTTGGGGATTAGATTGCAGATTTTATTAAAAAAAAAAAAAAATACAATGAACTCCTTCCTTACTTCTGAATTATCTTCGCAACACCTGGCTCAGGTGTTCAGACTTGAGATAGCCCATGGAGGTGATGGCGGAAGGAGCTGGAGGACGAATCCTCAAAAAATGGTCCTCATTAGCAGTGGACTGAAATAGCTGGCCTGGAACTCAAGGAAAGCTTTGTCCAGATTATGTATTTGTAATAAGTACATAATAAGTTAAATGCTTGTATTATGTATTTGCAGCACGACCAAAACGTCGAATATAGTGTTACGTTGAATACATTCCCCCACCATGTAATAAGTACCTAATCACTATTCGAGTGAACTATAGGCAGTGCTGTCACGTTAGTAGGTAACTAGTAAATTTTATTATAGTATTGTATACCTTCCATCGGAGGAGCTCGTGGCTAAGTAATAACAGCCGCTCGGGTCGATCCATCAGGTTAAGCTACGCTTGCCGGGGTTGGTCCGTGGATGGGTGACCGTCTTTACATACCGGGTCTCCTCCGTGCCTCGGAAAGCACGTTAAGCCGTTGGTCCCGGCTGTAATTCGTGGATCTTTGACAGTCGTTACGGGTCGTCCGAAAGTCTGACAACCAGTCTTACCAAGGGGTATCGTATTACCCCGTTACTGGGTTGTGGAGGTCAGATAGGCTGTCGCTCCATGTAAAATACTTGTATTCGGCTGCATCCGGTTAGACTGGAAGCCGACCCCAACATAGATGGGAAAAGGCTAGGCAGACTGATTGTATAATTTCGTAACTGAACCAGCCCGACTTACGATTTGTCGGTCGTGGGTTCGAACCCAGACAGGCGGTGACTGGTGGTGAAATTATTTACACAAAGTAAAGCTTTGTGTAAATAATTTCACCACCAGTGCTCTAAAAACGGTGAAGGAAAACATCGTGAGGAAATCGGCATGTCCTTGAACCAAAAATTCGAAGACGCACTGGGGCCGCGTGGTAGATTATGTCTCATTCCATAACGAAGAGAAGCAGAAGATATATTTCTATGGTCCCAGCAGTGGGAAATTTATAGGCTGATATGAACGGTCCCATGGAGTGTGTCTACTGTCTAGGCAGTCTTGTAGAGCTAGACAATTAGGTAGAGTTTAACACTCGTATTTATAGTCAAGTAAAAGTAATTACTTCAGTAAAAGTAGTTGCTCAAGGAATGATTTTCATTCTATAGTTTAGTAATTTCTTGAAGTTAGAACTGTCAAAGTTTAGAATTCTTAGCCAAGTAATAACTCACCATTTTCTTTACTTAAGAATTCTACTCTCAAGTAAGAAATTACTTAGTAACAAGTAATTACTTTGATTATAAATACACCCTTACAACTTGTACGACTGTGATAGCTGATAATAATCGTCAAAAGGGTTTTTCGATGTTGGTTTACCAACATCGAAAAACCCTTTTGACGATTATTGCAAACTTTAAATGTTTGCTGTTCATGATATGGGCTCCATACCAAGGCTCCATACCAATGATATATTACCTTTACGTCATTGCTCCATATGGAGAAAATAATAAATGTATTTTTAGACAAAGACAAAGACAAAGACATTTATTCGTAGGATATGGTAGCAAAAAAAGTTGGTATATAAAATAATTTTGGTCAGGACACATCCGCCGCTGAAAGCGGCATACGAATATTTACTTACAATAGTTTGTAAGTGCACATGGGCATAAAACGTAACTTATATTCTATAAACTCTACAAAACAATACAAAACACTTTCACAACTATAGACATAAAGACACATTATTATACTCTACAATATAAAATAAACAATAAAAACACAACAATAACTAACAACCTAACAACAATCTAATTATAAATCTAAATAAATCTAATTTAACCCTTATAATGAAAAAATCTTTTAAAGTATAAAAGTTATTTTGGAGAAGCCATTCTTTTTTGTAACAATTAAATGGCAGTTCTCTTATTAATTTTGGAATGTGGTTGTAAATTTTTATGGACATAAGGTAGCTGTTTCTATAGTGGAGAGTGCTGTTACAAAATTGGTTTTTTAATTTGTAAGTAAGTTTATGGAAATATAGGTAATCACCGATATGCTATCATCACATTCATCTGATTCATCACTTAGCACTTATATAGTACCTACCGGTGTTCCGGCGCGTCGTCAATACATATTATACAAGGTGTAAAATAAATAACCCACAACCTCTTAAGGGTTCATTGTACTCATTATTATGAACAACTTTTACTATGGGACCAAACCGGAAATCGCGAAAAAAAAATCAGCTGTTCAGTACATTTTGACGAATTATGCGAACATAAATGTATTGAACAGCTGATTTTTTTTTCGCGATTCCGCGAAAATTTTTTTTTGTAATGTGTTTGTTTTTCGATGTCGAGTATGTGGACGAAGTTCTTGCAGTTAATTTTTTTACACCTAATATAAGTGAGTCAAATTAGCTTCTGACAACAGGCTGCTTAAAACTTTTCATTTTCATACAATACTTCATATAGTCAAATGCACATGCATGGTAGGAAACTGACGGAGACAGCACCCTTTTTTCGTAGGAGTAAGGTCAATTTTTGTAGTTCAAGTGTTATCTGACGTGCGGTTAACGCTACGTATTTCTGTGTAAAAAATAATAACTAATAATCAGCATCACAATATCTATTTCCATATTAGCGGACACAATACCTCGAACATGTTGTTCACAATCAGCGCCTGATAAGATTAGCATGAGTGCTGAATTTGTTACTCACACTCATTTTCGTACGTTTACGAATCAATTCCGGCACTTTCATTTGTTACACTGGTGATGAGACAGCTATGACGTCGTTGAGAGGAAGGGCATAAGGAAAACTGACATCGGTTGGCGCAGTGTTTGAGTGATTGACTGCTGCGCAGCATGTCGCGGGTTCGATTCCCGCACGGAACAAATATTTGTACGACCTACAAGTATTTGTTCCGAGTCTGGGTGTTTTTCTATCTATAATCAATCAATCAATCTGCCTAGCCTTTTCCCAACTATGTTGGGGTCGGCTTCCAGTCTAACCGGATGCAGCTGAATACCAGTATTTTACATGGAGCGACTGCCTGTCTGACCTCCACAACCCAGTAACTGGGTAATACGATACCCCTTGGTAAGACTGGTTGTCAGACTTTCGGGCTTCTGACGACCCGTAACGACTGTCAAAGATCCACGAATAACAGCCGGGACCAACGGCTTAACGTGCTTTCCGAGGCACGGAGGAATCTCGATATGTAAAGATGGTCACCCATCCACTGACCAACCCCGGCAAGCGTAGCTTAACCTGACGGATCGACCCGTGCGGCTGTTATTACTTAGCCATGAGCTCCTCTTTTTCTATCTATAATATGTATGTATTTACAAAAAAAAAAAAGTATATAAGTAGTTTATCAGCCATCTCGTTACCATAACAAGCATTAGGTTGCTTAGCTTGGGACTAGATGGCGTTGTGTGAAATGTCCAAGGATATTAGTATTAGTTAGATTATAATGTACAGAGTACAGACGCCATCAGGTCAAGCCAACCGAAACTGTCAAATTTTCCCAATCAACCTTGAACCTAATGCTTTAGCGATAAAGATGAAAATCTGTTAAAGAAATTTGACAGATTGTAGTAGCTTGATATGCTGGCGTTTGTACCTACGTCCTCATCAACTCACCCTGTCGCGAGCCTGTCCCACAACCACCCTGTTATGTCGGGGCCACACCAACGGGATATGCCATTGATTATCGCGATGATGGACGTATGCCGTAGGTGTAGCCACAACTTATCGCGATAATTTTACAACGGCATTCACATTGCCGATTGACGTGGCGATAACTCGGTGGCGGCGTTCAAGTGTGGCCACTCAATTTATCGCGATAGTTACCGGAATAGTTACCGCGATGTTTATGGCGATGATGGGCATTGACGTTGATGTTGGTGTGACCCCGATATTACAGAATAATAAAGCTACAGTAGTTTATCTGGGCAGTGACCTTGAATTTAATTACCTACGGCCGCTCGGTAGGTAAATAGGCGTCCGTCCGTGCGTAACTAAACTGCCACGTACTCGAACTGTTGCGTAATAATACCACAGATGAATACAGATGACACTCCGCAAAATCATTTAAATAAAAAGCGACTCTTGTTACGACACAATAAAGTGCCATTCAGGTCGCACAACGCATAAAACCTTCAGTTATATTCAACTACAAGTTGCCTCTCTTTCTATCGCGTACCTCTCTGACCTACTGAATTAACCCCGCGGACGGGGCCCGTCGCGTACCTACTTGTAGCTTCATACCTAAACTGCGGAGTGTCCCATCCGTATTAATTTATGATATTTGTGATAATACATAATATTACACTGAGATTTCGAAATGCGTCGTTTCGCCCGTTTTCGAAGATAAACTACTATAATTATGATACTGTGACCCTGTTCTCTGCCTTCCGCATCCAGTCTGTCCCAGCTACCTTTCTAAGGTCGTCGGTCCTAATGATCTAGCTACGAAAAATTAAAACAATAAGTACCACAGACAATACTTCAGCCTGTGAAGTGTGACAAACAATATGTGACTTACCATAATATCCTGGCTTTCCCTGAGCAAAAAACCAGAGTGTAACTAACCCATAATTGTGAATCAAACGAGCTTACCTGTTAAGCGAAGTCTTGATTCTAATTTTATGAACGGCGATCTGAAATATAATTGATTAAACAGAGTAGTAATTCTATTACACCCGTGTGAACATCGCGTTTTTAGAGAATAAAATAATGTAATATTTTATTAAATAGAATTGTTCCAGTTCGTTGTTGGCAACACCATGACTGTCACTTATTTTAGAGATTCTTGAGATAAGGAACAAGCTCTGTTTTCTGTACAGAGTGGTTCCATGTACTTACATTCACTATGTTTTCCTGAAAGGATATGTGAATATTTAAGTAGACTAATTATTGCAGCTTTGGGGCTGTTAGGTGGCGGGTGGGTAATTATATTTCAGATCGCCGTTCATAAAATTAGAATCAAGACTTCGCTTAACAGGTAAGCTCGTTTGATTCACAATTTTACTTCACGGCGATCTGAAATATAATTGATTAAACAGAGTAGATGTTTAGAGTTGTCTGCAATAATTCAGTTAGTTAATAAGTTATCTGGTTAAAAGTATTCTAGTTTTTTTTATGTAGATAGGTACTTTTATTTTTCTTCATTAGCATTGCTTATTTAAAGATAAGAAACTAATGTTAACCAGCAGATAGGCATTATCAACAGCAAGTCTTATTAATCCACATTGTTTTCTCAATTGATGCCAGCTATAGGTTGAGCTGCTTTGTGTGTTGTACTGTGAGAGTTGAAGAATTAATTTCTCTCTCACTTACTACAGCTTACAGATGAAAACTTTAAATCAGTCTCAGTAGGTATTTCTTTTATTAGTCCAAAGAGTTGACATTAGAGCTAAATCGGCAGCCAACTTCTTTGTAGGTTTTTCTGGTTTGTTCTGTTTCTGTAATCTGATCAGGAAGATATTAATTGTTATATTGAATTGTAAGTTTAGAATGTTTCCATGATTGAGAATAGCAATTGTATATTGTCTCCGTAAATGTAAACAGTCACTGTCTTATTTGAGATGCAGTGTGAACTGCAGTGCGTGAGTTGACAATAAGCGTATACTGTATGACTAAGTTGAATTGCGCATTAAAATTATGTATTTAGTCACTCAGACAGCAGGTTTCTTCCAATGGAAAGATTACTGCTGTCAAGGTAAGAGACAATCTCCGCCACACTTGGAAGATTGCAGAGAGTCAAGAGGTACCTACAGAATTTTCACGTAAATTGCGGATAAATCAAAGGAAGTGGCGACGTCAGTTCCGACTTTGGTCATGCGCCACAAGAACTTAGTGGCGTCCTGCAGTTCAAATCCTTGTATTCACAATATTTTTACAGCTCTATCTGTTTTACGAGTTAGATACTTATTTTGGAAACTAGGGTGTCAAGTGCAGAAGAAGTTTTTAACTTTATCAATTTTAAGTTTTGTAAGCAGAAGAAGCTTTTAACTTGATCAATTTTAAGTTTTGTAAGCAGAAGAAGCTATTAACTTTATCAATTTTAAGTTTTGTAAGCACCATTTTATGAGTTGTTCCCTGGATAAAAGAAAAATTTGGACTAACTAATTTAGTTAATTTCCTAGTTGACTAATAATGCATAATAAGATTGTCAGGTCAAGAACTAAACAAGAAAAAGGTAGATTAATTATTCTTTAGAAAAAAAAGCAGCAAAGCATGTAAGCATGCTTCTTTAGTATAAAAGTATGAATCTCTTTTCCCTGACCTCACATGTCCACAGTTAGATTACCTATAGGATGAGTTTTAGTAAGTGAGGGGGTTGTATAATTGTTTTTTTTTTTTTTTTTTTATTAGTTCATATTGCCTACATTGATTGTATGGACGTACCTACCTACCATCCACCAATACTTTGTGCCCCCCCCTTTTTCCTTGATAGTTTCACTTTAGTGATGGCTTGTAATTATCATTGACGTATACTGCTAAGTACCTATTTAGACTAGTAGTTGAAGTGATTGAATGTTTAATTAGGTATTTTAATTTTATATCCTTTGAATAAGATGGCCATCTCTGTCCAGTCCTTCAGGAAGTACAGGTCTGATATTATGTAATGTCACTAAAGTCACTAATAATTTAACTTGTGAGCTAATAAGTAAGTATGGGTATTTCAAGGCACCTGCTTCAAGTAGGTACCTACACAGAGCTTAACAATCTAGCTTAACAATTCACATTATGTTTGTCAGGTTCCATGGTTCCATTGTTTCCATGGTTAATTTTGAAGTCCAAACATTTAAATATACCTACTTACCTACTCAAAGTGGTATTTATAGGTAAGGTTATAGGTACCTAAGTAATAGGTAAGTATTATGTTTTATGGCAGTCTTGATACTTTGACAAGTAAATATCTAGTCATGGTAGGCTTGTTTCGGTAGGTGTCATTCACTACTGGTAATGTAGTAAATACATAATCTCTATAAGGTACCTACAGTGGAAGAATGTAAGTTCTAGTACTTAAGGAAGTTATTAGAGCATGTACATAATTATCTTTAACCCATTATTAGGTGTCTGGTATTGGGAACTGATAGGGGTACCTATGGGGTTAAATCCTATACCTATATTTTGATATATTGAACGGTAATTGAGTAGTATACAAGTTATCAGTCAATCTGCCAAACCTTTTCCCAACTATGTTCGGGTCAGTATCAGTATAAAAGAATTGTTTTTACTGGGAATTTTATTTGTCATTTTCGTTCAATAAAATATGGCGGAATTCTCACTGCCCTAGAAGGGGTTAATTAACAGTTTTAGGTTCAAACTGAAACTGAATTTGCTATTTTGTTTGGGTTTGAAAATCTATGTTTCCATAAATTCTTTGTAGGTCAGTTGTTTGTAATTCATCTCAGTATTTACTGACTGTAATGGTATTGAGAAGTTGACCTTGAATTTTGATAGTTATCAAATAGTTTATTGTAACTTTGTACCCGCAGCCATGCCGTAGCAGCATGTAACTGTTTTGTCAGCATTCAGTTGGTGCATTTCAGTATCAGTCTTGTTGAATTGTTATTTTGGAGTATAGATATAGGCCGGGTTGTTGTTGAGGTCCACCACAAATATTCATTTTTGTTTTCAATATTGATTGATTCCTGTTATTGACTCGGTTGTGTGATGTTTTAATTTGTTATTTACTGTAGCAGATCACTTCCTTCTGTGCTTGTTTTACATTTTTTCAATAGGACTGGTAAGTTTTCTCTATTATCATATGAGTGATTGTCTTGTGGTATTAATATTATTTGATTAATTGTTATTGTTTGTGGCTATAAAATTGTATACTCAGGTTTGTCATTGTACCAGAATCTGTTTGTTTACCAAATATAATAAATTAGAAATCATGACCATTAGAGGTGGCATTACTTTTTGAACTTTTTTTTTGGTATTGAACATTGGCAGGTGTTTTGTTGCATCAGCCAAATCAGTCAACAGGTTGTGTTTGTCTTGACGTTCTTCATTAGTATGGGTCAGTCATTGCTTTCCCTATGGTAGGGGTAACCAGTCCAATTTGGTTCTGGAATATCTCAATCCCTTGTTCCCTCAGTTTAGAGGAATCTGGGAGTAAGGCCTATAGATAGCCTTATGAGTAAATAGGGAAGCATAGAATATTACTTTGTATTTGTTTGGTCCATTTAAGTTTTATCTCAAATCAAGTTTAAGAGTTACCATAGTTATCTGAGGCATTTGTCATCAGCCAATGTATCACAGAATCATGTTAACAAAGTATTTAAATGTATGTGTGTAAAAATTACACAATTTTGCTTTATTATTATAATTTACAAAATATATGTTATTTATCAATTTGTGTCAGGATAATTAAGTCACCTAGTGCTTATATAGGGCACTGAGTATCTCGTACATGGTGATTTATTGGCAACTGGGCAGCATAGCTATAAACAGAAATATCATAGCATTTGTTGCAGGGATGTGTAACATTAGCTGATAAAAGATAATCTGTTAAGGCGAGGTGACCATAATATCATCCTCGATGCGGGGCTAGATCACCTAGTGTTGTGATAGTTTGCTATGAGCGTCTCATGCTAAGCATGTGCACATTATGACAAATGTGTACCAGCTAGCAACATAGAATTAATGTTGCTAAGAGTATCTCGTACTCGCTGGTAACAATCCAGTTAGCAGGGTGATATAGCTCCCCGCTGGGGAAGTATAGTGCTTTTGCAAGTGTACGGCACAGACAATGTGCAGGGTTGAGCAAGGCTGTCTCGCAGCTTTCATACTCATAAGTTTAAAATATATCAAAGTACATTTTTTATATTTTCTTAACCTAGTTCGTAGGAATGGGACTCACCTGTTATGACGGGCACATACTAGCGTTAGCTGTGTAGAGTATCATTGCTATGGGCATCACATACTTGCCACACTGGTATCTTCTCATCCAGCTAGTAACATGAAGGTAATGTTACTGACGGCATCTCGTGCGCACTGGAGAGGTAGCACTGGAGGTGCTGACAGGCATCTATCAGCGTTTGTTATGTAGAATAACATCGCTAAGGACATCTCGTGCCCCACGGTTAGCTTCTCATCCAGGTAGTAACATGGTTACTGACGGCATCTCGTGCGCACTGGAGAGGTTCTGCTGATGGCCACCTACCAGCGCTTGTTGTGTAGAATAACATCGCTAAGGGCATCTCGTGCCCCACTGGTAGCTTCTCATCCAGCTAGTAACGTGGAAGTAACGTTACTGAGGGCATCGCGTGCACACTGGAGAGGCAATGCTTTAACAAGTTTACAGCATACATGTAAAATGCAGTGCTAATGACCAGCATAGTACTCTCAAAAGCACTGTCAGAATCACGTTCTAGGTGGTCAGTTAAAGCCAGGCATTCCCGCACCTCAAGGTTGTGGGATGCGTCCGGATCATTCGGTTTGTGGTCAGCTCCAAGGGTCTGCGTCTGCTTCTGATGTATTTATCGGCTTCCCGTAGTTGAACGTCGGGGCCGTGCAAGCGTGAGCTGTACTTGCCCAGATTTTGCGTCTCAGGTCCGCCGACGATACACTCGATACACTTTCTAACACCTAGCATAGTTAACATTCTGTTATTTCAGTCAACTACAGCGTAAACTTATTTTAAATTATTAATTTGTCGAGAAAGAAAATTTTCTTGCGATGTCAAGAACGCGCGCGAAAGAAAAGTGACAGTCATGGTGTTGCCAACAACGAACTGGAACAATTCTATTTAATAAAATATTACATTATTTTATTCTCTAAAAACGCGATGTTCACACGGGTGTAATAGAATTACTACTCTGTTTAATCAATTATATTTCAGATCGCCGTGAAGTAAAATTGCAATTGATAAAGTTCCACTATCGTAGAAGGAAGCTCCTGATTCCAGTCTTTGGAACCGAATGTACCTATCTGATGCTGAACAGAGATAGAAATGTAGTAGGGCATATCAATCCTCAAATAATTCCCGTTTTGCTGATCTAAGGGTCAAGAATCCGGTCAATAGCGAGTCGGACTCGCGCGCCGAGGGTTCCGTACCGTCATTTATATGTATTTTTTGTCGATGATTTCTGAAAAACTGTGCTATATATAGACATCGTTTTATTTTTCCTGTAATCTGTACATAAACTTCTATCACATAGAATAATTTCAGATTTTTTTCTATGCCAACTTCGGAGATAAGGGGGGAACGGTATTTTTTTAATATTTTTCATCAAAAGTCGAAAGCTGTGCTACGCAAAAAAAAAGAATAAAAGTTTTGAGAATGGTCAAATAGCGCTCTTTTATATGTTAAGTGCCCCAGATGCCCTAGTAGCCCCACTTCGATTTTTTAAGACCCCTTTCAGTCCCTGTTGCAAAAAACATAAGTACCTATATATTTTTATTTCTTTCTTTATTATTAGTTGGGCAAACGTCATCTAAAACTGTTCCAAATTTAAAGTTGATAGCATTAGTAGTTCTTGAGATATCCAGCTGTGACAGACAGACAGACTAAGTCACACCATATGAGTTCCTTTTTACCATTTTGGTACAGAACCCTAAAAAACCGGTCAATAGCGAACACCGAGGGTTCCGTACCATCATACATAATTTATGTACTTAACTTTTTTGTTGATGATTTCTGAAAAAGTGTGCTATTTAGAGACATCGTTTTATTTTTCCCGTACCTAATATTTACACAAACTTCTGTCACATACGGATATCTATGGTCACATAGAATAATTTCGTTAACGGTATTTTTTTTGTATTTTTCATCAAAAGTCGAAACTATGCGGCCTAAAAAAAAGAAAAAACACAACACAACAGCAGCTATCCTATCCTTTCTAAAAAGTTCGTTTTTAGGGTTCCTTACCAAAATGGTAAAAAAGGAACCCTTATGGTGTGACTCAGTCTGTCTGTCTGTCTGTTACAGCTGGATATCTCGAGAACTACTAATACTATCAACTTGAAATTTAGAATAGTTTTAGATGACGTACTCAACTATTTTGCAAATAAGAAAGAAATAAAAATATTTATATTTTTTTTGCAACAGGGACTGAAAGGGGGTCTTAAAAATTCAAAGTGGGGCTACTAGGGCATGTGGGGTATCATATGAAAGAACGCTCCTTGCACATTCTCAAACATATTTTTTTCTTTTTTTTAGCTCGCATAGTTTTCGACTTTTGATGAAAAATGTAAAAAAAAATACCGTCCCCCCCCCCCTTATCTCCGAAGTTTGCAAAGCGAAAAATCTGAAATTATTCTATGTGATAGTAGTTTATGTAAAGATTACAGGAAAAATAAAATGATGTCTTTAAATAGCACAATTTTTCAGAAATCATCAACAAAAATTACATATAAATGATGGTACGGAACTCTCGGTGCGCGAGTCCGACTCGCTCTTGCCCGGTTTTTTTTTTAAATCCCAGATAGTTATTGATTACAAGCTTACGCCCGCGGCTCCGCCCTTCGCCCGCGTCGATGTCGGAAAATATCCCATGAAAACGTATACTGGGAAATTCTTCCTTATTCCTTGTCTACATTATAAAGGGAACCTCTGTGCAAAATTTCAGCTTTCTAGGTCCAAGGGTTTGGGCTGGGCGTTGATGAGTCAGTCAGTCAGTCAGGTCAGGACTTCTCTTTTTATTTATACAACGTGTAACGTTAAATGCGCAAAACCTCTTAAGGGGTCATCGTACTCATCATTATGAACAACTTTTACTATGGGACCAAAACTGAAATCGCGAAAAAAAAATCAGCTGTTCAGTACATTTCTGTTCGCATAATTCGTCAAAATGTACTGAACAGCTGATTTTTTTTTCGCGATTTCAGGTTTGGTCCCATACTAAAAGTTGTTCATAATAATGAGTACAATGACCCCTTCAGAGGTTTTGCGCATTTAACGTTACACGTTGTATAGGGGACTGGTAGATTAGTGACCGATACTTAACGGTATTTTTGCACATGATTGTACTCATGATAACAAACAACTTTTACTATGAGACCAAAATTCTGAAATAGCGAAAAAAAATTGCAGTTCCCTACATTTATGTTCGCAAATGTAGGGAACACCTGATTATTTTTGGTCCCGATTCCAGGTTTGGTCCCATGTAAAAGTTGTTTGTTACCATGAGCACAATTATGTGTTTAAGTATCGGTCACTAATTACCAGTCATCCATACTATACTAATATTATAAATTCGAAAGTAACTCTGTCTGTCTGTCTGTTACCTTTTCACGCCTAAACCACTGAACGGATTTCGATAAAATTTGGCAAGGCTATAGATCCTGTCCTGGGGACGGACATAGGCTACTTTTTTTTTTCAAAAATAATCCTACAGGGGGTGATATAGGGGATGAAAGTTTGTATGGGAAACTCAGTATTTCTTAAGTTAGGGATGTGAAAATTAAAACGTATGCTTTTGATAGGAAATAAAGAAATATGCGGTTCAGCGTTTTTGAAAAATCATCCCCTAAGGGGGTAAAATAGGGGTTGATTTTAAAATTTACAAAACTGCATAGATTTCGACAGAATTTGGCAAGGCTTTATTTATATAGCATCCTGGGGAAGGCCATAAGATACTATTTTTTTCAAAAATAATACTACAGGGGGTGATATAGGGGATGAAAGTTTGTAAGGGAAACCCAGTATTTCTTAAGTTAGGGATAACAAATTTATGCTATTGGTAAGAAATTAAGAAATATGCGGTTCAGCGTTTTTGAAAAATCATCCCCGAAGGGGTAAAATAGGGGTTGATTTTAAAATTTACAAAACTGCACGGATTTCGATAAAATTTGGCAAGGCTTTATATAGCATCCTGGGGAAGGACACAGGCTACTTTTGGTCTTAAAAAATAATCCTACAGGGGGTGATATAGGGGATGAAAGTTGGTATGGGAAACTCAGTATTTCTTAAGTTAGGGATGTGAAAATTAAAATGTATGCTTTTGATAGGAAATGAAGAAATATGCGGTTCAGCGTTTTTGAAAAATCATCCCCTAAGGGGGTAAAATCGGGGTTGATTTTAAAATTTACAAAACTGCACGGATTTCGACAAAATTTGGTAAGGCTTTATATAGCATTCTGGGAAAGGACATTGGATACTATTTTTTTTCAAAAATAATACTGCAGGTGTTGATATAGGGGATGAAAGTTTGTAAGGGAAACCCAGTATTTCTTAAGTTAGGCATAACAAATTTATGCTATTGGTAAGAAGTTAAGAAATATGCGGGTCAAATCATCCCCTAAGTGGGTAAAATGGGGGTTGATTTTAAAATTTACAAAACTGCACGGATTTCGATCAAATTTGGCAAGGCTATAGATAGCATCCTGGGAAAGGACATGGGCTACTTTTTGTCTTAAAACATAATCCTACAAGGGGTGATAAAAGGGATGAAAGTTTGTATGGGAAACCCAGCATTTCTTAAGTTAGGGATATGCCCTATGTTTTCCACATGAACGTTCCCATGGGATATTTTCCGACATCCACGCGGGCGAAGCCGCGGGCAAAAGCTAGTCCTATATAGATTTCAAAAATGGTCCATGTATAATTTTTTCAATTCATAGTTTGACATTTCCACCTTGTTTGCACCTGTCAAATAACTAAGTATCTGGGATTAAAAAATATACAATAGCATACAGTGATTAGAGTTTTCCCTCTGTTTTCATGGGTGTTAAAAGAAAAAGATTTCAGATTCCCATCAAAATCCCGAAATAAAATTTAACTTTACTCTAACGATTATGAGAATTCAATTTATTCATACATTCGTTATCAGCCGATAAGTTTTCTGTCACCCAAGCCTTGTGTTCGCAGTCTACGTACAACCTCGTAGTTGAACGAACGTACTTTACATTGTACTTATTTTTTTTTTATTAATTGTTTAAATACTCATTCAAGATGGGTTGCGGTGAATTTGTGGTGAAATACATCTTGTTCTTCGCCAATTTGGTGTTTGCAGTAAGTGTTTTTCTCTATTTCCTATAATAAGGTGATTTTAACGATGTAAGGTAGGTAAGAATGAGATTTCTTTCAGATAGTGTGTTTAGCCGGTGTTTATCCTTCGGTTGTTTATCTCTCTCTAGTGGTGCACTTGTAATACGGATGATTACGGTCTATGTTGTCCTCTTTGAAAGAGTTTGTGATTTAAAATAGAAAATATCTGTGTACCTACCTACAATGTGTGGCGAGGGTAACGCCATAGTAAAATTATATCGATTTAGACTTGCAGCACGTTCCTATTTACCTATAAGATAGTATAATAGCTTCTACCCGCGACATCGTCTACATGAAATTTCTTGTTGCCCTGATCCATCGCGTCACATTGCATTTCTATTTGCTCGACTCCTAAGGGTCTTAGCGTGATGTTAAATAGCTTATAACGTTCCTCAATAATTGAGCTATAAAATGCAAAAAGAATTTTTCAAATCCGATTGGCAGTTCCAGAGATTAGCGCGTTCAAACAAACAAAAAAACAAACTCTAGTACAGGTATTGCTTTATTTATTAGACACACCTTATTTACAGTTTTATTATTTTCAACACGAGACATAAGTGGACATTAATATAGTGTAATGCAGCTTACTGCGCTTCATGCGATAATTAAAAAGTTACAGAAGGTAGATCGATCTAATATAACACTCTCTAATTTAGTTGATCATAGCTGGGACCTTATTTCTTACTGGGTTTTTGATATAGCCATTTGCGTTATATTTATTAACGTTAATAACAAACAGTTTTACGATCTATTGTACTTACATTTGATATGGAATAATGATCATTAGAATACATGCGGTTAAATATTTATTAGATACCTACCTACATATCCAACTTGTTTTATAAATAGTTATTTTATTTTGTTGTTCTTTGCGTCATGTTTACCGCAAGTAAACGTTTTTTTCTTTCTTTCTTTCTTTACATTTTTAATACTTATAAGTAGTACCTATAGGTTTCATATTGTTTTATGAATATTATAGTTTACCAACTGTTACCCGCGACTTCGTCTGCGACGCAGGATGAAAAGTAGCCTATAGATGTCCTCTCCAGGTCCCAGGCTAGCTATCGGTCAAATTTCATCCAAATCTGTTTAGCCGTTTTAGCATGAAAGCGTAACAAACAAACGAACTCACTTTCGCATTTAATTTATAATATTAGTTAGGATACTTACTAAGAAGGCAATCAGGGGATCATGTGTCGCCGCCGGGGTCGCGGGTTGTTCGAAAGAGATACCGTGACCCTGGCACAGGCAACTGAAGGAACACGGGTGGGTTTTAGTCAGTAAAAGTCTGACACGCCCTTCCGCTCCGCCCAGAGGGGGAAAAGTCGTTTGATGATTTCCCATCCACAAAAAAAAGGGGATCACGTGTTCTTGAGTGGAAGACGAATCAACAGACGTAGCCACTTTCAGGCTAGGTCACCAGGTGGAGTCAGGCAGGATGTCTCAATGATAGAACAGAGGTTCAAGTTACATGTGATTGAAGAGACTTCAGTAGGTACAGTAGTACTCAACTGATAAGGCGCGTCGTGAATCTTCGTTCGCACAGAAAAGAAAGTATGGCCCCGAAGATTAACGACAATGCTTAAAACTTACAATCAACCTTAGTTCACTACTATAAGGTTCATAATACACTGCAGCTGTTAGTTCCGTCTCACTCGCAAGTATGGCGGCTGTCAAGCGGCGCGCGCTAACATGGCGGCAGCTACTGACCAATAGCGGTACAGGAAAAAGCGTGGAGCGTGCCGATTGGTCATTATCATTTCCCGCGCTTTGAAAATTCATCTTCTGCGCAGGTACATCGATAAGCCATATTACTTGGGTACTACTGTACTCAGTAGTGGATGGGCTGTTGATGATGATAAGTTGACAAAGAGGGCGCTACTGTTGACAGCCACGCCCATACTATTATGTATACGTAGATACAAAACAACTTGTAAAACCCAGGGTTTTTTTAGAATTCAATATATTAAAATAAGTCAGAAAAAAAGTTACAAAAGAAAGAAAGAAAAACCAAATCCAAGAAAGTTCTAAAACCTGCCCTTCGCCGCTTCCAGCTCGCTTTTAAATTGCCAACCTTAAAAACATCATAGTTCCTAAGATGATCCTATACAACGTGTAGGTAACGTTAAATGCGCAAAACCTCTTATCGGGTCATTGTACTCATCAGTATGAACAACTTTTACTATAAGACCAAACCTGAAATCGCGAAAAAAAATCAGCATCCCTGCACCAAGTCCAAATGTCTAAATCGAGTTTGTTCTGTCACCCATTCGCCCGTAGGTACACAATGCAAATGGTTTGATCATTTAGTGACTAACGTTATCTTAGTCATACATTTATTTACAGAATGAAATTGCAAATACTGACGCAAACGTTTCCTGAAATAATACTTAAAATCCTATCACAAATAATATCAAATCCACAATGGTAACGTTATCGCGACACTATTTAAAAACAATACAATAAGTACGTAAATTCGAATGTACCCACATAGTACGATACTCGTAAAAAAATCCATAATGTTTTGAGGTGCGTCTCGGCTCTCACACCTAAAACCTAGTGATAACGATGATAAGAAGATGATAACGGCTCGCCATAGGCTGGAGATAACGCGGCAATTACAGATATACTCATATTGATTGTACACAAGCTAGGTATGCTAAAATTCTGTGAATTTAACCTTACATAATCCTTTTTTTTATTCGGAAAAAAGGCTTTAATCGTGAAGTGATTATTGCCTCCCTCGTAGTTTTACAAAATATACTTATAGAGAATAGGTAATAACTAAGATCTCAATCAAGTACTTTAATAACTAATTTGTACGTCGGATTAGGCAAGATCAAATTACACATGTCAAATATTAAGGGATTAACCTAAGTCCCGCTTCGGGGGACCTACTCCCTAAGCACGAATCCCGTAGTTGCGGTCTTCGTTACGGGCGTTTCTTACTCCGTATCACCTACGGATGTATGAATGGTTCGGGGCCCGAACGAAGTATGAATGACAACATGATTTGCCAGTTGTCCCTACTCCCGATGTGTTTTTGCCCGTCCGAAAAATTTAACTTTTAGACTTGTTTTGATGGATCGTACGGAAAGATGGACGGACTTAGGGAGTAGGCGCCCTGATTCCAAAACTCTCCGTTCTATCTGCCCCAACCCGAGCACACTCCACCAAACCGTGGTAGGTGTCCTCCCTCATAATGCAAATCAGTCAGTTTTATCAACCACCTTCATAAGATGCCCGAATGTATTCAATGGAACAATTGTCTATTCATCAGTACTTCAGAGAACCAAAGGCATCCTTGGTGGTTCAGACTGAATTGTCCTGTACCCTCCGTAGTGATACTGAAACAGCTATGAAACATGAACATTTACAGGAAAAAAATGGAAAATTATCTAAGCCACGTTATTTTTAATGTATGACTAATAATGTAGGTATCTACCTACATTAGTCGTTAGTCGTAGTTAGTATAGAATTGGGAGCAGGATAATAGGTATACTTAATATCGTTCCCAACATAACATCAACTAATATTATAAACGCGAAACTTTGTGAGGATCGATGGATGTTTGTTACTCTTTCACACAAAAACTAGGTACTGAACGGATTTTAATTAAATTTGCCACACATAGGATATCTACTTTTTATCCCGATATTCTTACGGGTTCGAGACTTAGGTACGCGGGTGTGAGGTCAGGATGATCTCATTAGAATGTATAGCGTGTACCTGAATTTAGTGTGTCCAGAATCAGAACTATAAATAAATAAATATCCTTGGACATTTCACACAACGCCATCTAGTCCCAAGCTAAGCAACCTAATGCTTGTGTTATTGTAACGAGATGGCTGATAAACTACTTATATACATTTTTTTTTTTTTTGTAAATACATACATATTATAAAGGTATAATATATACTAGAAAGGTTTAGGTAGTAAAATAATGGTAAACAATCTTGACGTGTCTTTTTACACAAACAATAATATACAATATAATAATAAAATAATAATATTATAACTATATCGATTAGAACAAGTGGGACTCCAACATTTTTTTTTTTAAATAAAATGTCATTCATTAACCACAATCAGTTACGTACTTCCCAAGTTCCCATTGATATGTGAACTTGGGTAGTACGTAGGTTACTGACTTTATTTAAAAGTAGGTATTTTTTATTGGTAAGGTGGGACACAGTGTTACAAAAAAAAATGAACATGAAATATAGTGGCGAAAATATTAATTTAATCAACTTTTAACTGGCATAATTAAAGCCAAATACGGTGAAGATGACAGATTTTCATGACGGGTGTTACCGGCCAGGGCCACTATCGTAGAAAACCGTAGCTTATAGGTCATATCTGGTCATATCACACATATATCACCTCGGAAAGGGATCGTCACCGTATCGCCTTTCGCCTCCACCGTGTCCCGAGGCGAGGCGATTACGTTACGATTACGGTTAGTGTGCGTTCAGTAGCGTTTCATTTCATACAAAACAATACTGCACGGGTCGAGTTCATAGTCACCGTATGAACTCGACCCGTCCAGTATTGATCCCTTTCCGAGTTGATATGTGTGCTAATGACGTTTATGCCTCTCTACCAAGACCTAATTTAATACTAAATCATCATCTGCCTAGCGTTTTCTCAACTATGTTGAGAGCGGCTTCCAGTACGTCTTACCGGATACAGCTGAATACCAGTAATTTTACATGCAGCTTCTACCTACCTGACCTCCAGAACCCAGTTACTGGTCAACACGATACACTTTCGAGCTACTGAGGGTAGTGTGCGGCTTTTATTGCTTAGCCACGAGCCCCTTATCTTCCACTAAATATGATCTAAGACTAAATATGAACCTTTTTATCTTCCAGCTGGCCGGGCTAGCCCTGCTGGGGCTCGGCATAGCGGTGCAGCTCAAGATGACGGACATCGTGCAGATAGCAGACTTCAGCCTGGAGATAGCCCCCATCACGTCGATGGTGGTGGGAAGCATTGTCTTCTTCATCGCGTTCTTCGGTTGCTGTGGCGCCATCCGGGAGAGTAACTGCATGCTTGTCACTGTAAGTTTTGTTTTTATTCTCTTACTTATTACTAGATTACTTTTTGAACGACAGTTCCCCAAAACGCTCGCCTTCACCAGTTCCAAGTGCTTTGGCTGAGAAGATGAAGTGGCGCAACAAACTCCCCAGCAGCACATCACACTTGACACATGTATATTAAGTTATAAGAACTTGATTCTTTAAAGTAGTATGCAAAGTAACTAACATTACAATAATAAAAATAAACCATTTATTATCAGGTAACAAAGACCCATAGATACATACCTTAACATAAGTAAAACTATACCTACATAATGCAAACAAACAAACAACAAAACAAAGAAACGAGAGTTTTTGTTATGAAACAAAGAAAGACAAAACATTAAATTAAATTATTCGCCATACATCAGCTTGCACACGCCAATACGTATGTCAATAAAATTTAACGATAAACGGACGTTCTAACAAAAAAACCAATGATTCCAGTACGCGATCTTCATGCTGCTCCTGATGGTTGTGAAGCTGATCCTGGCCATCCTAATCTTCGTGAAGTTGGACAACGTGGTGGCTGAGGTGCCAAAGTGGCTTAACGAAGCCTTCAAGAATGACAGAATCGCCTTCCAGGCTATTGAAAAGACGGTAAGTAAATAGACTGATCAAATGTTTAGGCTGCATTGTATTGTACTTAGGAAGTAGTTTATGAAGAATGACAACATACTCCCTAATAGTGGGTCTTCTTAAAAGTTTAGAATGAAGCCTTCATCATCTTTCTGCCTTTATCCCTTGTTGCTTTGGGTCGGAGCAATACGATTTCTTCTTCCATTCTCCCCTGTCAACCGTCACGCTATCATTCACTCCCTTCTCTTTCATATCATTCCTCACACAATCTATCTATCTTTTCTTTGGCCTTCCTTTCACTCTTCATCCTTCAACATGTTCCATCACTCTTTTAGTCACATGCGTTTCGTCCCTCTTCATGACATGCCAGCCAAACAATTTCCTTTAAACTTTTCTGTCACTGGCGTTACTTTCAAACTTCCTCTTTTAAACTCATTTCCACCCGACCGATAAAGAACGTCAGGCTTTATTAATACGGACTAGTAAATTTTCGACTATAACTTGAGGGGCATCCGTGGGTCGCAAGTTGTTCCTGTAACCTGTCGCCATTTCATACTTCCTGAGTCGATCCGGTGTGTTACGTCTTGGTCTACTTCGCCATCCCCTTGGACAAGCGAATATAGCCTTGAATGTGGTTATGTATATTCCTTTGGCAGTATCATAAACCATGATACGAGGATTAATTGATAAAACAATAAAATACTGACATACTATGGATATTCTTCATGTAATCTAATGTCGATGGCAAAAATAACTCATAATTATTTATTTTTTCCCAAAATTCAGCAACGCGAATATCGTTTGCTGCCGCATATTGCATTGCCGCGGTATTACAATTTATTACAAACAAATGTTAGTATATGCACAGATGTTTTTACAATGGCAATGTGGTATTGTTGTACGATATATCATTCATTATCAAAGGTGGTCTAATATCTAGCACCGGTTTACTGGCTAGCTTTTTTTTTTCTAGAAAATATATTAAATAAAACATAATAGTTATTTATGCAACTGACGTATATATAATAAGGGGTATTAAAACACTCATGTGATAATAGTATCACATGAGTGTTTTAATTCCTAATTATGTACAGTTGCATACAAGACTTTATCTACATCCATGTTATCAATCCTCTATAAAAGGTTCTGAAACAGTTTTTTGCAATACTAATACTCGTATCGAACATGGCGGCCGGCGTCATAGCCTAGTATACGACGTGAATTCGAGTAAGTTCTTTTTAGGGTTCCGTACCAAAATGGTAAAAAAGGAACCCTTATGGTGTGACTCAGTCTGTCTGTCTGTCTGTCTGTCTGTCTGTCTGTCACAGCTGGATATCTCAAGAACTAGTAGTGCTATCAACTTGAAATTTGGAACAGTTTTAGATGACGTTTACCCTACTATTTTGCAAATAAGAAAGAAATAAAAATATATGTATTTTTTTGCAACATGGGGTGGGGGTCTTAAAAATTCAAAGTGGAGCTACTAGGTCATGTGGGGTATCATATTTATGAAAGAGCGCTGCGCGCGCGCTTTTTAGGCCGCACAGTGTTCGACATTTGATGAAAAATGTAAACAAAAATACCGTTCCCCCCCCCCCCAAAGTTTGCAAAGAGAAAAATCTGAAATTATTCTATGTGATAGAAGTTTATGTAAAGATTACAGGAAAAATAAAAAGATGTCTCTAAATAGTACACTTTTTCAGAAATCGGAACGGAACCCTCGGTGCGCGAGTCCGACTCGCTCTTGACCGGTTTTTTTTTAAATTACGGCGCTGTTGTAGTGAAACGCGCGTGCATTCTTTTTTTGAAAACGAGTTGCATTATGAAATTCAGTACAACATTAAAGCATCCGTTTGGGTGCTATTATGGTTACCATGGTTACTATGAGACTGTCTGTTTTAATGTTGGCAATAAGCTAACTGTTTCAGAAACTTTTATAGAGAATTTATAGCATGGGTGTAGATAAAATATATTTTTTTATGAATATAAATAGAATATATGCGGCTGAGGAATGACGTGATAAGGCTACAGTGCGGTTTAAAAGAAGATGTAGTGAAAGAAATTGAAAAGATTATGCTTAGATGGTTTTGGCCATGTTGAGAGGATGAATGAAAGGTACCTTACAAAAGGTATTTTTACAACGCAGATATGAGTGGAAACGCCGGGACGCCCTAGGAAGACATTTTAATGACCTTATTGGTGATGTTCTTCAGAAAGTTCAGGTGCGAGTACTTGCAACCGACGACGTGTGTATGACCAGCACCCTAATTGCGCAACACATTATTAATCGGAGTTGGTTTCATTTTGACAGTTCAACAACATTCATTGAGTGGTTTACGTTGATGAGCAGACAAATTTTTCGAACACATGAAGCAATGGATTAGCAATTTGTTTCAAAATGATTCAAATTCCGATTGATAATGTGTTACGCAATTAGGGTGCTAATGTATGAACGTAAACGAGGCAAAAGCAGTATGTAAGGATCGCAGCAGGTGACGTTCAGTTTCTGCCTACCCCCAGGGGAAGAAGCCGTGAGTTTATGTATTATGTTTCATATGTTTGTATATTAGACTAGCTTTTGCCCGCGGCTTCGCCCGCGTTTATGTCGGAAAATGTCCCACGGGAACGTGCTACCGGGAATTCCTTCCTTATTCCTTGTCTACATTATAAAGGGAACCTCTGTGCAAAGTTTCAGCTTTATAGGTCCAAGGGTTTGGGCTGGGCGTTGATGAGTCAGTCAATCAGTCAGTCAGGACTTCTCTTTTTATTTATATAGATAGATTATTCACTAAGGGGATAAAGCAGTCCCTTGTATCACGGGCGCCATATTGAATCCCGAGCGCAGCGAAGGATTCTAGAGCTCCCGAGCGTAGCGAGAACACTAAAATCCTGAGTGTAGCGAGGCATTCAATTTCGTCCGAGACGGAATGTCTACTTCTGTGGTGTAAGGTGAATACGTCTGTGGTGAATACTCCACTTTTCACAACTTTTGCGAGATAATTCGAATCGCTTACTTTTGTTTAGGTTTGGATGACAAATATAATTTGACATGATCGAACAGGTGGTGTGAAAAATTATTTATCTCATGATTCCAGTTCACGTGCTGCGGTCCCAACGGTGCCCAGGCTTATTTGCCCACCACCACGGTGCCAGATACCTGCTGCGCCACCCCCCCTTGTGTGCCGTTCATCAACTCCTACTCCGGCTGCGACACTCACGTGCAGGAGTTCTTCCAGACCTTCGGCATCGCCATCGGATCGGTCATGATTGTCATCGTCTCAATCGAGGTAAATATGACAAATTATGGTCATAGTTCTTCCTTCAGATCCGTCTGACCTTGATTTAATACGTGCCCTGTATACAAAGTACGGTCAGTCAGTCCGACGTCTGATCGTTTCATAAAGTGTCATGTACAGGCAGCTGGTCAGACCGCTCGGATCAGATTCGTTTGTTCAGAACTTCAGATTGATCTGTCCATGTATGGTAGGTAGATGCTAACAATGGAGAAATCAATCTTGAATTTTTACGTCGACATTCGGCATGAGCTCTATTCCCAAATAAAAGAAGGGATATGTAATTCAGAATTTGACGCAGTAGTGGAAAGGCATTTTATACAAGTGATTATAATATGTACTCTTTAAGATCGAATACCAACACTTGTCAGTTTTACATACAAGTACCAAACTGACTGAGTCCTGCATGCTTAACTTTGTATGTTCTGCTGTTCGCCACGCGTGCATTAGGTAATCAGTAGCGTTTATCAGCTAATCTTTATGATAACCTACTTGAATAATCTGCAGGTAGGTACTTGAAAGACTGCTGTTGTAGTTTTATGTTTGTTTATTAAGGCTACTCTTTCGAAAAAAGCTTAAAAACAGCGTGCAGATGAAGCAGTTTTTCGCCGGAACCTACAGAGAAATTACATCTGAAAAAAATTGTTAGTAATCTACATGATATGAATCGTAATTTGGTTTAGCCATAATTTTTCTATCGGTATCACATAATAAGAAAAAAAAACCCCAAATCACCTCCAAATCGTTTAGATGAAACCATTTTACTCCTTCATTTTTTATCAAAAGAATATAAAAAAAATATCTACTACTTTGCAATACAAACGAAAATGACTTGGTTTTGTTAGTTTTTAAAAACATGTATATTTTTTATTATAATAAATTAAAAATGCGTCTAATTTGGGACAGCGCTCCTTGATGGGCGAGTCCTATTACTGGCTGGACGTATGACGCGTTCCGTAAGCTCAGGCCAGAATGCGCAAGCTAACCACTCAAGGTCATTGGCGTATAGTTCGGCCTTAAAGTGGTTGCCAGCGAAATTCAAATTTTCGTAAAGTTTTTTGCATTGTAGGTATCAGGTAGTACCTATGTCGATCAAAATAATTCGTGAACGAATTTGAACAACTTTCACTATGGGACTAACTCTAAAATCGCGAAAAAAAAACAGCTGTTCAGTACATTTATTTACACCAAACTCGTCGAAATGTAGGGAGCAGCTGATTTTTTTCGTAATTTCAGGTTTGGTCTAAGAGTAAAAGTTGTTCATATTCATGAGTAGAACACCCCTCTCTAAGTTCAAATTACCCATGACTATTTCATGAAATCATGACATTTGAGGTCAATTCTATTTACAGAGTTGTATGATTCTGTTTGGCAAATTAAAACTGGATTTTCACCGTCTCCTCATAACGTTAACGGAATGTTCTTCGTTTGCAGCTGGTGGCGGCAGTATTCGGGCTGTGCCTGGCGAACACCGTCCGCAACAAGGGCCGCAGGTCGCGCTACTGACCACCTCACCACAGTCACCACTAGCTGATAAGTTTACACCTAGTTGTACATTACTCTGTTGAATTATACTGCCTCCTGGCATCTCTTGCTTTTCATTGTGTCACATACACTACGCCGCGACCATAGACTTATAAAAAAAGATGGACTCCCCGCCACGCATATCGAAAGTGAAGCACCGTACCGATCTATGTGTGCGTGATTTGAGTACCTGCAAAGACGCCGTCGCTCGTGTCACGTAATGGCGGCCGGTCGGCATACTATGATGTAAATGTGTGCGCGAGGCGTGTTTGTACAAACGGTCCCGGCATACTTACTGTGCTTCACTTTCGATATGCGCAGCGCGGAGTCCATCTTTTTTTATAAGTCTATGGCCGCGACAGAGTAGTTACATTTGACACCTATGTCTTTGAGGTAAGCAGACATTTACATTCGTCTAGTTTAAGTAATTTTGTAAAGATAATAAATGTTGTAAATAAACGAGTGTAGTTTTAATTACATTGAAGTTTGACGGTGGACTTCTTATAAATTATTGATCGGAAGCTATATGGAGAAAGACTACGCACAATGACCGGTTCCGTAGTTGGGATGAAATTATCCCAAGAACAAACTTAACATTATAATTATGTCCTGTGCCAGGCTTATCCAGGTTGTAGTCGCCATGGCAAAAATACGACATTTATTATATTGAGTATCTAACTAACTTATTTTGGACACAATCTCTTATAAAATATTCCTTTAAGCTAATAAGTTTTATCTTTTTCCTGTAATCATATTGTTTGCTAATTTTTGCGCAGCTATATTGTAATTTTAGATTAGGACTGTTTGTTGTGGCACTCCAATGTCTCCTAGCAAGTGTTTCAAATGCAAAGCTTCCTTCGTCGCTTCTGTCATTGCCACGTATTCGGCTTCAGCTGTTGTTCATCTCTGCCATAATTGATACACATACGTGCGAGTACCATAATATACACGATAATATTATAAACAGGTACATTAAAGTGGCTTTTCGTGTCTGTCTCTATTACCGCATTGTTCTTCGAAACTGCGCAATGGATTTTGATGCGGTTTTCACCGCCATTTAGACTTGAGCATATATTCCGGAAGGTTTATTAAAGTAAGTTAGAAATTAATTATTAAACTTCAAGAAATCTCGGTGTTTTCACAATTCGTAAAAAAGAAAAGCAGTTGCGGATACGTAATAATCACAGTGGTAATAATAATACATGATGCTAGTAAAAAAATAAACTCTCTTTTTCGAAGGAAGCTGCGTAACAATGATAACTGAAAGAAAGTTCTTCAGTGAAAGTCCTGACGTAACCTTACTGAGGACAGCTCAGCTCCGTGTTAATCTTTTGCTCACGACACAACTTGTAAGAGTCACTTGTGCGTAGCGTCGCGCATTGTTCGCTGATGCCGGGGCTACACTATGCGGACTTCGCCGTTGATCAACACGATAACCGGAGGTCTAAGAAAGAAAGAAAGAAAAAGTATTTATTGGGACTCGCACTGAACTAAAACTAAAACACAAAATACTTAAAAGTTGAAAATAAAAGGAGAGGAACAAAATTATATAAAAAATAAAATTAAGTAATTAAAAACGAAAAGTCCTGTACGAGGCCAAAAGGTCTCTATCTCAGCATGATGCTGCGGCACTTAACATGAGTGTCGCAGCGCTGGTATTCTGATAGGGCCCGCTGTGATGTCACGGGCAGATATACTAAAATACATAAATAATTATCAATAGTTACAAATAGATAAATGTAAAGCGCTACAACAAAAATAAAAAATATTAAAAACAACTGAATTCAGTCCGCGTGTGAGCGCCCCGCGTTACCCATTACTTGTCTACCCTCCACTACGCCGTCTAGCCGATAATTTTGACAACGGAATTCACATTGCCGATGGTCTTTTTAATTGTTACTATACTCTATGGCCTACGGACGAGGGGTGTGAATTCAATGAGCATTGACGTTGACCGTTCAAGTGTGGCCACTCAATTCATCGCGTTGAACAACGGAACAATTACTAAAAAATTTAAAATTATTTAAAGCGCATAGTGTAGGCCCGGCATGAGAGAGAGTTATCCTTATGTACAAGTACATAGGTACTATAGATAGTACCTGCTATAGTAGTATTTGAAGAAAGGATCTGGTTTGCACGAACCCTCATGATAAACATGCTTTCACCAAAAGATTTTAAGCATTTATTTCTTGGACCTTTCTTATAATAAACTATAGCTGACCCGACAGATGTTGAGGAGTCTTAGGTATGAATATTCTAATGTAAACGCGCGAAGTTCGCGAAGACGCAAGCTGAGGACATTTTGAATTGTGTAAGAAAACTTAATTTATATTTTAAGAATTGAACTACGATTTTTTGCTAAAAAGCAAAAACCGGAATAAATTTAAAGTAAAAAAAAGTCAAAAATATGAAAAAGATTATTTGGAGCCAATTAATTTGAAAAAAAAATTGTTTTGAGTATGAATGTAGATTACTATATGAATAGGGGAAGACCAAAGAAACGATGGATGGACTGTTCATTAAATACAGCCCGCTGACAGACGGACGGACAGCGGAGGCTATAGGGTCCCGTGCGTGTGGCACCCTTCGGAACCCTAAAGATTAACATAGGTTCTTAACAGGTAGGTGCCAGGTGGTTAGGTTCTACAAGGGATTTATGACATAAATAACGCGCAACCTCTGAAGGGGTCATTGTACTCATCATTATGAACAACTATAACAATAGGACCAATTAAAGAATCGCGAAAAAAAATCAGCTGTTCCCAACGTTTGTGTTCGCATAACTCGTCAAAATGTAGGTAAGGAACTTTTTTTTTCTGCGAATTCAAGTTTAGTCCCATAGTAAAAGCTAGTGTGTTTAAGTACTTACATATACCGTGATAATTATGCAGGTGGATTTAAGAAATAATAATGAGTGATCAAATGCGTAGGTAACACGCGAGCCACTGCCTGCTGGCGCTGACCCCTCGGCTAACGGCACAACTGGTCCTCCGTCGCGAAACCAGCTTTAAGCTGCTGCAAGCGCTTCTTATGTTTACTTTTAAACTAGCTTTTGCCTGCAACTCTGGCTTCGATAATTTTGTACATTCCTATACTCCATCGGTTTGGGTAAGCAATTAAATAAAGGCAAACAAAAAAAAACTCAGTCTGTCTGTCTGTCTGTCTGTCTGTCACAGCTGGATATCTCAAGATCTACTAACGCTATCCACTTGAAATTTGAAACAGTTTTAGATGACGTTTACCCAACTATTTTGCAAATAAGAAAGAAATAAAAATATTTATATATTTTTTGCAACAGGGACTGAAAGGGTGTCTTAAAAATTTAAAGTGGGGCCTACTAGGGCATGCATTCTCAATCATTTTTTTATTTTTTTTTAGGCCGCATAGTTTTCGACTTTTGATGAAAAATGTAAAAAAAAATACCGTTCCCCCCCTTATCTCCGAAGTTTGCGAAGAGAAAAATCTGAAATTATTCCATGTGATAGAAGTGTATGTAAAGATTACAGGAAAAATAAATCGATGTCTCTAAATAGCACACTTTTTCAGAAATCAGAACGGAACCCTCGACGTCAAGAGCGAGTTCGACTCGCTCTTGACGTCGGAGCGACTGCCTATCTTACCTCCACAACCCAGTTACTGAGTAACACGGTACCACTTGGTAAGACTGGTTGTCAGACTTTCGGGCCTCTGTCAACCCGCAACGTCTGTAAAAGATCCAAGAATGACAGCCGGGACCAACGGCTTAACGTGCTTGCCGAGGCACGGAGGGTTCTTGGTATGTAAAGATTCACACCGACCGCGGCAAGCGTAGCTTAACCTGATCGATCGACCCGTGCGGCTGTTATTACTTAGCCACGAGCCCCGTATGTGCGCCCATACGGCGAAATCGTTGTGGTGCGGTGCCGCACTGCATCGCCTGGACTTGAAGAGGATTGTTTTCGAAAAAGTCATGATGAGGTAGGAATCTAAATTAGATTTTAGCAAGGTAATCTGCATCCTGTTGCATGTTTTATGGAGAAATTTTGTACCTACAATTATATTACTTAGGGTAATAATTAATATCAATTTCTAATTACCTCTGTCTGGTATTATGACCAGACAGGAGGTAATTAACCAAAACGTTCATGAACAGAATGCTTTCCTTCAATACAACTATGTGCTAAGGCCAGAATAATAATCCTTGACGCGCTTAAAAAGCGCTTCAGCCGCTTAATTCTCAATCCAGCATCATCAGTATCGAATGTTACCGAGCGGCGCCAGTGATACGTAAAAAGCGATTTCAAATAAAAAGCGCTTCCAAAAGTGGCAGCATCATGTAACGGGACCGCGAGTACCTGCACCTTGCATCGGGTTCAATGACCTCGCAACGTGATAACACGGTGAGAGCATGGAGGGCTACCTACGTAGATTCGAGAAACAGTTTAGCACTGATCGAGATACGTTAACGTACTTTGAAGAAAGAAAACTTTATGAGTCAAAAAATATCACAATTAATGACTCACTAAAACGGATCAGTTAAAGATGGATAGGTACAGTAAAAGACCACGAGGCGAGGATAATGTTAGCTAAGTATTATCTATATCGTGGATGGATTTCTATTTTAGAAGACCAACGTAATTTGCTCGAAATAGTCAAAATACTCCGGACATGAGGCAACGCAGATGATGAAATGGCACAGTCATCTTCCTGGTCAGTCAATACATGTATCAGCAAAAGGCTACATTTAACGGTGGTACATTGGTGCATTGAATTTGGTCATAAGTACTTGGAAAGCTCTTTAGTCACAAAAATCTTCGCAAATAAACGACGACAACAAAATTGACCTGCGCATAAATTTTTATATAAATTTAGTACTCAAGGCCGATCATATAAATTATAAGTAATACAAAATTAGGTGATAGAAATAGAACCTGGATGATGCTGGCCCAAGAGCGCGGAGATCAGCACAAGAAAAGAGAAGTCTCATCCTAGCAGAGGGTGAACTCGGGTTGTTAGTAATATAGTGCATGATTGATGTGAACAAGGGGTCAACAGACGAACAAGATGTGTCAGCTTACAACCTGATGGACATTTCCGTATGATTCAGTATGATTTGGCCCCTCATGCAGCGCTACTTTCAAAGGTGATACTTGTCAATCAGTACATTGTAGTTTACTTGCCAAGAGCCAAGTTATATTGGACACCAGTGTTTGAACTTGTCATATGTTTGATGACTCTAAGCATATACAGGAAGATGGTCCCGTTGACTGACGCGAAATCTCGCTGTATCGCCATGAATGGGTAACTGTGATTTAGTATTCGATGTTCGAAGATGGGTTAGTAAAAGCAACAGTAGTCTATCCTGCATCCTCATTTCCAGCTGATGAAAGCTGAGCTAAATACAATCTTCTTTTCGTAATATTATAAAGAATAAATCGTGTCAAGCTTTCAGCTGTTAATTATACTCTCGAACTCTCAATACCTTCTTTTAACTGATCATGTGGAAGTAAGAAATACCTAACCTGTTTACTTCCCCGTTAATTCAAAAAAACTCAATAATCAAGAAAATATACAATAGTAAAAAGATATAGGCAAGTTTTTTTTGCAGAATTCCGTCAGCTATTTAAAAGGTGAGATTTATTTCTCAGCTTGTGACAAAATAGATTCAAAACTGTACCGACAAGTTTACTACAAATAGTAAAAAAATGGTTTACTTCCACGAGGAAACAACACAAGACTCTCCGCAATTTCTACGCGAATTGAATAAGAAATTGAGGTAAATAGGTCAAGCGCTTGAGGTGACAGTTTAACTGTCACTCAGACAAAGCATCTTTTACTTACATTGTAGCTATTCTTAGCCTTAAACTTACTTTACATTCTGATAGATATACTCGTACTGTAGTTTAGAAAACAGTGGAGTCTAAATTTTGCCAGCGTTTAAGTCTGTTGCGGTGGGGGCCTAAATCTGGTCCTAGTTCCGATTCCGGTCCACTTGGTCGATTAGAAGATCAGCTGGAGACAAATAATCAAGTATCATACTAACCCACATTATAACCTAATCACTTTAAAATACAACTTAAACGTCCCATTGATTTTCTAAGAGCGTAGAAATAATTTGCATCAGCGGGTTCAAGACAGGCTAGATAACTGTTGTAGGCTTGGCCTAGATCGAAAGCTTCGGAACTCAGCTGTATTCTTGAGACCAACTCGTGGAAAGATAAGTCAATAAATGGCTGTGATGTGATAGTAACCTACTATTGTATAGAATCAAGTTTTTCTAACTGAACAGACAGCTGTGCTGCTGGGGAGTTTATTGCGCCACTTCTTCTTCCCAGCAGCACCAGGAAGTGCTGAAGGGTGGGGGTACCGAAGTACTGTCTTATGTTATTTTGACGTTCGAAAAGTGCTGATTCTAAGCCTAGTTTGAATAAATGAAGTTTAGATTTTGAACTGCCCGTTTATGTGCCCTTGCTTGTGTGTGATCCTTCGAGAACATAAAACCAAGAGGACCATTTTTCGGGCCCATGTGCTTATTTGGGTACATTTTGACTTTGGTTTTAGTCAGTAAAAGTCTAACTTGACGAGCGGGAGAAGTCATTTGATGATTTCCCATCTAGAAAAAAAAAATAAAAAAGTTTGTGAAACAGGCCCCAAGACTCGTTCTATAATAGATTCAATTTCAAAACACAGTAGTAACATTGTCCTAGAAAGCTATAAACAAGAAGTTGTTTATTGACATTCTGGTTAGCACCGCTAATCAGGTGTTTAGGTGGTCATCAATTGTGGAAACGCATAAATTTCGTCAGTACACGCTCGTCATGGTAACGGTTTGTTTATGGTTACTATAAATGCGAGACATCTCACACAAGCTGTGGATTCATGCGCATTCATCGAGCTTTTATAAAATTTCGACAGCTGGTCTTTTTGCGTGTCTTTAACCTTTGATCTAACTGCCCAACGTCGGTAACATCAAGTGTTAGTCCAGCGGTTAAATATTGAAGTATCTACCTATGGTCAAAAAACCTCCTCTTGCTTGAGGTACGTCATTCTTTGGGAGTGTTCAGAGAGTGATGTATGGGCTGATTCGCCCTGAATACATGCAGAAAGAAAAAACTCTTCTTGAACAGATTCGGAAGAAAAATCCTGCTGGAGCCTCAGCCCTAGTTTATATATGTCTTTTGGCTTAAGTTTCAGTACAACTTAAAAATTGGTCCTATATTGGTGGAATACTTCTTTTTGCGGTCCGTGTGAGTCGTCTCAACATTGGAAATACCCAGCGGCATATTCAAATATTAGCAGTTCTGGGCTGTGCGGGCGCCGTTCTCGATGGGCGCATACATTTGAATATATTTTTCTCTAAATCACTTCTGTATTAATCTCGAAATGTCTCCAAATACTGGTTTCCTTTAGGTCGGGCTACAGAGAACATTGACCCCCAAAAGTATGCATAATTTAAAATTTTTGTCTTTTTGTAAGCCCTTTTAGGAATCAGAGATTATTTTTAAGAGAATGCTAAAAATATACTTTCCAAATTTAAATTTCTTAAAAAATGTAAAAGCTTTCTTCGATGTTTGTGAAAATTACACAAGTAGGTAGTTCGGAAACAGAATCGTTAGAATTTTATTAAATTAAAACCGGCCAAGTGCGTGTCGGACCACGCAGAAGAGTTCCGTAGTTGGGATGAATTTATCCCAAGAACAAACTTAACATTGTAATTGAAAAACATATTCTCCCATAAATGTAAGTTTGCACTCACAACATTTAGAGATTTACCATGTTATTAGATCACAGACTTCTTAGAGGTTTTCCTGTAATCTACAGGTAAAGAACTAAGTATTTTCTGTATTTTTTTTTTTATTTTAGGCTCAGTACTTTCGGAGATAAGGGGGAGGATGGTCAATTTTCGTACATTTTCTTAGGTAACTTTAAAACAATTTATTTTAAAATTATTAAAAAAATATATTTAGGACCCTCATGATTTCATGAAATCGCTAGATTTGAGGTGAATTCTAACTTATGGAGTTGTATTGCTGATTCTAATGATTACAATTCTGTAAAGACATGTTAGTTATGGCCGCGAATCATAATTTTAATCAACATACAACCAAAATCTAACAGACTTAAAAAAATTAATATGTACAAGTATAAAAAAGGAGGATTTTTCGATGCCCCATGATTTCCCATCATAGGGCATCGAAAAATTCATCCGCATCACTGTCGAAAGGAAAGGTGCCCAAAAGGCTGGCAGCATTGCCACGTTGTATGGCAATGCTAATTCTTTATCCAAAAAATAGGCCCGCCCTTTGGTCACGTGTAGAGTCGACCAACCGTTTGGCGATGTCCCGAAAAACCAAAAGGGCACTCGGACCCCATGGCCCTAGTGTTTCAACCCCAAACGGCTCGAACATATAAGTCCCAATAAGATTGGAGTATTTGCGCCGTTTGAGGTTTTCCGCACCTGCAGCAGCTGCCCCAGCACAGCCTACCGTGCTAGGAAGATGGGATGGCGCAAGGGTGTCGACACACGTTGCATCCCACACCAAAGGCCTACCTACCTTCCAAGGCATTATGGTCATTCCGTCTGGTCTCTTCCCATCGTCGCGTGCCAAGCCAATGGGTTCTAAAACAGCTGGCACCCCGGCGGTAACAAGAGCACGACATACAACCTGCCACTGACCTGTAAATTGGTTTGAATTTCGCGGGCTACCTTAGCGCATCCATTGCTTCTGTTCGAAATATTTGTCTACTCAACAACGTAAATAACGCAATGAATGTTGTTGAATTGTCAAAATGTAACCGATTCCGATTGATAATGCAATTGCCCCGCAGTTCCGAATACTTCCGATTATACAATACCGCTCAGCCATCGAATAGCCACTTCATCGCCATTGATTTATCTCGATCGTATCTCATTGTTGATGAAGAGAGTGTCTCTTGGCTATTGTTTGCTAACAAGCACATTAGACCTCTGTGATCTGTGACTAATATCTCCGCTATACAAACCAAACTGCACTTGTGAGGCGATGTTTGTCCTTTGTTTACCAACTTTTACTTCTATTGTTGTATTCTGAGGTCCTAGTGTCAACTGTCAAGTCTTCGTCCTCATCTGAAGTCTACCGAGCTAAATTTAAGACATTTTTATCTCGAAGGATCTGATCCAGGACTTTTTGATAAATTATCATGAGTAACTTGGGTGAAAATTACTGAAAATAGAGAAAACGAATTTTCCCAGAAATGAGACATATTTAGGTAGTATATTTTGTATAAGGAACTCTAATTATTTTTCCAAAATTAAAGTAGCTTAATAAGTTACTCCTTATAATATCAGCTACCTGCCATTGAAAGTTCCATCAAAATCGGTCCAGTCGTTTCGGAGATTAGCCGGAACAAACAGACAGACAGACAGACGGACAAAACTTTTGATATGTTTTCTGAAATATTCTGACTCTGCTATGTTCTGTTTTAATACCGCCATAAATTATTTTTATATGATGTGGAACAACCACTACTTACAAGTTATTTTCGATCGCTTCGATGCCGCCTTACTTACCTAGATCAGGATTCTTAATTAATTTAAAAACTGATTTAGCGATTAAGTTCTACGAAAAACTTTCACTTGACAAAATTGTAGCTTAAAAAAATAAATAAGTTGGGATCTAGGTATCAAAGGTGAGGCTGGTAAGAAGTTAGAATTTATTTATTTATTTATTTATTAAAACTTTATGCACAAGTAAAAAAAAATACTGTACAAAGGCGGACTTAATGCCTGAGGCATTATCTTCCAGTCAACCTTACGGTGATGCAGAGACAAAACATGGTAGGTGCAACACAAGGGATAGATAACTGGAAAAAGAATAAATACATACATAAATACATACATATATATAAACAAAATAAACTTTGTCAGGAGAAATAACGAAAGGTAGAGGAGAACAAGAATCCAGCAAATCAGCGCTGCGATGATTTTGCCAACTTTTCACGAATATGTTCACGTGCCTTCACTTTGAAAAATAATGGACTGGTTGCCATCCTGATGTTCAGAGGGAGCGCATTCCAAAGAAATACCGCCTGGACAAAGAAAGAAGAATGAATAAAACCAGAGCGGTGAGAAGGACATCGTAGAAGAAGATTGTTGGTTGAACGAAGATTTCTACTATGGGCAGAGCATAAGTATTGAACATGGGAAGTCAGATATGAAGGAGAAGTGGGCTTGTTTAGTATGGAATATAACATAGACAGAGCCCTCAGCAATCTGCGCTGACGAATGGGTAACCATTTTAAAATCATACTTACGAAGATTGAAGACGAATCGAATGCAGTTATTTAGAAGGCGATCAAGTTTGTTGAGGAGATCTGCATTCAGGTCATAGTAATACACATCACCATAGTCTATTATGGGGAAGTTAAGGGACCGTACCAGCATAGAATACCTAACTATGGAGCCTATCTGTCAAAAATAACGCTTTTACAAAAAGTTTTTAGGTATCCGTAAAATGTGAAGTAAATAGGTTTTTCGACTAACTAACCTGCGGATGAACAAATAAATATTTATTTTTATTTTATTATTTACTAGCTTTTGCCCGCGGCTTCACCCGCGCATGCAGTATACACGGCGAAATTTTAATGATTTTTCTTTCGCGTTTAAGGTTTGGTCCCATAGTAACAGTTGTTCATAATGATGAGTACAGTGACCCCTTAAGATATTTCGTGTTTGATCTTATATAAACAGACAAGAGGAAAGAAACAGAAAGGTTGAAACTGGTAATGCGATCGAAACTAAAGTATTTTTACATGCATTTAGTGCAGGCATAGACTTATAAAAAAAGATGGACTCCGCGCCACGAATATCGAAAGTGAAGCACCGTACCGATCTTTGTGTGCATGATTTGAGTACCTGCAAAGACGGCGTCGCTCGTGTAACGTAATGGCGGCCGGTCGGCATACTATGATGTAAATGTGTGCGCGAGGCGTGTTTGTACAAACGGTCATACTTACTGTGCTTCACTTTCGATATGCGTGGCGCGGAGTCCATCTTTTTTTATAAGTCTATGAGTGCAGGCCACACTGAGAACACAGCGAAACGAAGCAAGTTCGTTTAGCTTCGCTCATGTAGCTAGGCTAACGCGTCTTTTCATACTTCGGTTCACACTGCGAACTAGACGCAGTTATACTAGAAAGGTTGAGGTAGTGAAAAAAGGTCTTGATCTGTCTTTTTAACCGACTTCTAAAAAAGGAGGAGGTTCTCAATTCGGATGTTTGTATTTTATTTTTTTTTATGTTTGTTCGCGCATAACTCCGTCGCTTGCCAACCGATTTGAAATTTTTTTTTTTTGTTGGAAAGGTTATACTTTCCAAATGGTCCCATTTTTGTCAAAATTCAGTTCTGATGATGGGATCCTGGAGAAATCGAAGGAACTCTTCAAATATTATAGGCACACCTATAGCGATTTGGGTATTTTTTATAGTAGCTCGTGCATTTGCTCTCGGAAAGCACCACTTGGTGAAGTGGAACTGATAATGAAGACCACAGATGGCTACCGGAACTACTCAATGATAAATATTTCACGGGTTGCGATTCGATTACTTTAATATGGTTGCTAAGCAATTTCCGCTCGTCACACAATGCGTGTGGTGAGTGGTTGTTGAGGAGTTCTCCTGGTTCTTACCAGCAGAACTCCTCAACAATTAACGTCCCAGCATCGGGAAAAGCAATATTTTGTAACATGTGATGAGCAATTGACATTAGACTATTGTAACTTTAAATACAAACTATAAACAGACCCACTAAAAAGCGAGAAATAAAAACTTTTTAACAAAAAAATAAACCGACTTCCAAAAATCACTACAAAGTGAAAAATAACTGATTTCGGAAGTCGGTGGCAAAAAAAAAAAGAAAGTAAATAAAAAACGAAAGACACCGACTTCCGAAATCAGTTATTTTTCACTTTGTAGTGATTTTCGGAAGTCGGTTTTTTTTTTGTTAAAAAGTTTTCTTTTTTATTTTAAAACCTCAGTTTAAAAATTAAATGCAATTAAAAACCAATGTAAATACAACAATATTTTTTTTTGTGGATGGGAAATCATCAAATAACTTCTCCCGCTCTGGGTGGAGCGGAAGGGCATGTCAGACTTTTACTGACTAAAACCCACCCGTGTTCCTTCAGTTGCCTATGCCAGGGCCACGGTATCTTTTTTAAACAACCCGCGACCCCAGCGGCGGCGTCGGCCCTATTGGACCCCATCTCTTGCTGACATCTCTTTGAGGGGCGCGTGGAACACAACGCGCCGTCGACTCGGGCCTGGGGGTCTACTCCCTAAGCACGAAGTCCGTAACTTCGGCCTTCGTTACGGGCGTTTCCTACTCCTTATCACCTACGGACGTATGATTGGTTCGGGGCCCGAACGAAGTATGAATGGCAACACGATACGACAGTTGTCCCTACTCCCGATGTGTTTTTGCCCGTCCGAAAAATTTAAATTTTACACTTGTTTTGATGGATCGTTAAGTCAGACGGACGGATAAACGAACGGACGGTTGAACGGACGGACTTAGGTAGTAGGCCCCTGGTCCTTACCAGACGGCGAGCTACCCGCTACTCACCGTCCGCAAGCCCGCGCCTACGGTGGCCGGAAATCGCCTCGCGATTCCCGCCGCCCAGGGCGTCTCCTGCGGCGACTGAGGGCGTGAGGCTGCCTCTCCCTCACGCGTTCCGCCTCCTCCTTCGCGAGCATTACTGCTTGGCAGAAGGAAGTGACCGCCTCCCATGCACTCTCGCTCCGCACCATGGCCTGGACCAGGGGGCCTACTCCCTAAGCACGAATTCCGTAGTTTCGGCCTTCGTTACGAGCGTTTTCTACTCCGTATCACCTACGGATGGATGATTGGTTCGGGGCCCGAACGAAGTATGAATGACAACATGATTTGCCAGTTGTCACTACTCCCGCAGTGTTTTTGCCCTTACGAAAAATTTAACTTTTACACTGGTTTTGATGGATCGTCGGATGAACGGTCGGACGGAAAGACGGACGGACTTAGGGAGTAGGCCCCCAGGCTCGGACGCGAGAGATCGCCGCCGAGATAAATACAACAATACCCAATGATTACTAAATCAATTGAACCATTAGTTTAAGCAGTAGTTTATTTGTTATGTGTTTGTGTAAAAAGTCACATCAGTAGTATAGAGCAGCTACATCGTCGTCTAATTAAGTGACGTAACTGATTCGAAGCACTTTTTTTTTCTTTTTTAGGGTTCCGTACAAAAATGGTAAAAAAGGAACCCTTATGGTGTGACTCAGTCTGTCTGTCTGTCTGTCACAGCTGGATATCTCGAGAACTACTAATGCTATCAACTTGAAATTTGGAACAGTTTTAGATGACGTTCACCCAACTATTTTGCAAATAAGAAAGAAATAAAAATATTTATATTTCTTTTGCAACAGGGACTGAAAGGGGATCTTAAAAATTCAAAGTGGAGCTACTAGGGCATGTGGGGTATACTTTCTCAAACATTTTTTTTCTTTTTTTAGGCCCCATACTGCCCCATAGTTTTCGACTTTTGATGAAAAATGTAAAAAAACGGTCGCCCCTTATCTCCGAAGTTTGCAAAGAGAAAAATCTGAAATTATTCTATGTGATATAAGTTTATGTAAAGATTACAGGAAAAATAAAACGATGTCTCTAAATAGCACACTTTTTCAGAAATCGGAACGGAACCCTCGGTGCGCGAGTCCGACTCGCTCTTGACCGGTTTTTTTTTTAACTAAAAAACTAGGGTATGTACCTACAGTTTACAAAAAAAAAACCGGTCTCGATTTTTGCATTATCATGGGGACCGTAATACAATAAGGCATAGGTACGGATACGCCGATTAGACAGATCGATTCGACTTGGAAAATGTATCAAATGACTATAGTTAGGTCGGCTATCGGCTTAGTCCAAATGTCAGATACGTCAGTTAGTTAAAAAACCGGCCAAGTGCGAGTCGGACTCGCGCACCGAGGGTTCCGTTCCGATTTCTGAAAAAGTGTGCTATTTATAGATATCGTTTTATTTTTCCTGTAATCTTTACATAGAATAATTTCAGATTTTTATCTTTGCAAACTTCGGAGATAAGGGGGGGGGGGAACGGTATTTTTTTTTACATTTTCCGTCAAAAGTCGAAAACTATGCGGCCTAAAAAAAATTAAAAAAAAAATTGAGAATGTGCAAACAGCGTTCTTTCATATAATACCCCACATGCCCTAGTAGCCCCACTTTGAATTTTTCAGTCCCTGTTACAAAAAAAAAATATAAATATTTTTACTTCTTTGTTATTTGCAAAATAGTTGGGTAAACGTCATCTAAAACTATTCCAAATTTCAAGTTGATAGCTTTAGTAGTTCTTGAGATATCCAGGTGTGACAGACAGACAGACAGACAGACTGAGTGTCACATAAGAGTTCCTTTTTTACCATTTTGGTACGGAACCTTAATTAGCGACGACATGTGCGAATCTAATAGAAATTAGCTCCGTTTCGCTTCGTTCTCAGTGTGGCCCGCGATTTACGCCAAATTTTTTATAGCGCTATATTTTCTGTAAAATATTGCATCTGGACAGTTCCTGTGTTGTTCCGGTGTGTGTGGGATAGTTTCTGTGGGAGTTTTTTAAGGATGATGCGCTGTGGTAGCCCGCGAAATTCATTTTTTTTTTGGGTTTTTGCAATTTGCAGGTCCGTGTCAGGTTGTATCTTGATCAAACTAAGATACGCGGAAATAAAACATATGTATTTACATAATTTTAACCATAAAAATCATCAATAAATCTCTCTAAGTTAGATTTCGTGCAGATTCGTTAGATTTCGTTCGTTCGAAGACTCTGCACGAAATCTAACTTATAGAGATGTGTTGATGATTTTTATGGTTAAAATTATGTAAATACATAATTATGTTTTATTTCCGCGTATCATATTTTGATCAAGATACAACCTGACACAGACCTGCAAATTGCAAAAAACGCAAGAAAATTTGAATTTCGCGAGCTACACAGCGCAATCACCAATAATTGCAAAAAGGGCACGTGATGAAGCAAAACTAGTTGCTCCTCTAACGAGCCTCCAGGGACGGACGGGACCCCATGGTTACCCTTGGATAAACTATTTTTCCTGAAATCGGGTCGAGATCGTATCCAAGAAATAACGCCTCTAGATTGAGCTAAAAATAAAATACTGACGAAGAATCCGGACAGGTTTATATTATGGAAGATAGAACAGTGGGCTTAGTGCGAGTTTTTATACTTACTCGATCACGTCAACGTAAACTTCAATTTGTACTAAAACTGAATAAGCGCCGTCTGGTGACTATAATGGGAATCACAATTATTCCATACAAATTGACGTAAGGTAAAGTTAACGTAAACGCGATCGAGTAAGTATAAAAACTCGCACTGGGCTTAGTGCGAGTTCACTTACACAATAACTAAACCACGCTTCGATGTATCCTTTTAAAATGTCTCTCTTCGCTTATTGCACTGTTAAGTAACATGACTCACGTTAATTGATTACATTTTGGCTTAATATGTACTTACACTACATACTTTAAGAACAATCTTAGCGTGTTGATGGCAATTTAATTAAATAGAGTCAACCCCGAATTTGGTAAAGTTTGGCACCTTCAGTAGCGTCCGTCAGCTCCTGGGTCCTGTAACGTGCACACACAGAACATGATGGACACAAAAGTGCCCCAGTGTTTGTGGGACAAAACCACATTTACATACATGGTGTTAATACCACAATATTGTATTTATATATAACACTATAAATACATTGTCACCCGACAGACGTTGTCGTGTCCCAATTTCAATAATTCAAAATTCTCATAGAAAATCTACTTCCAATTTTCCGGAATTTTCCCGGCAACTTTTCAATTTTTTCTCACCGTTTAAACGTTCCCTGGACTACGACAAACATTTCAAAACCAAAATCAGCTAAATCGGCCCAGCCGTTCTCGAGTTTTAGCGAGACAAACGAACAGCAATTGATTATTATTTATATACAAGGTGTAAAATAAATAACCCACAACCTCTTAAGGGATAACCCCTTACTATGGGACCAAACCTGAAATCGCGAAAAAAAAATCAGCTGACCAGTACATTTATCTACATCAAACTCGTCAAAATGTAGGGAGCAGCTGATTTTTTTTTCGCGATTCCAGGTTTGGTCCCATAGTAAAAGTTTTTCATAATGATGAGTACAATGACCCCTTAAGAGGTTGTGGGTTATTTATTTTACACCTTGTATAGATTCAGTTATGTATATATTCTGAACGGATCCTCTGGCTTTCCTTGAGTATGACGTCTGAGCTGCCATTGGGGACACACAACTGAAATGCTTCGGTACGCTGTACTAAGTACCTGGCCCTGCTGAGTCAATGATTCAATTTGCCAAAATATTGTAGAAGTAAGAGGTAAATTAATGGCAATCCTCAATTGTAATTAATGCATGTTAGCATCAGTACCTACAGTACCCTTAGAGCAGTGGCGTAACTACAGGGTGGCAAGTCGGCAAAATGCCACGGGCCCCCAGCCGGAAGGGGCCCCCGGTCAGAGGAGAATCCCAACTCCCAACATTTATTATTATTTATTATTGTATTTTGTCTTTGACATATCTCGGGACCCTGGGGTCCCGGACCTTTGGAAGGCGTACGAGGGGCCGAAGTCAACTCGCATTTTAAAATTGTCTAAGGGGCCTCCCTTAGACAATTTTAAATGACGAGAAGTCACCAGCCGACGATTATCCCTGTATGCACTATGCAATTGCACCTAAGGACAACCCCCGGTTGGTGCAGGACTATTGCAGAACATGGAAACGAAATATATTGGGCTATGAGTTTGGGTGGCTATAGTGGATTGAGTACCTTGAACTATGGCAGAACTATGCTCCCTGCCTGACCAATGTTGTATAATATACACAGATAAAATGGCAGGGGGTGACTTGCACACACAATAATGGGCCCCGGAAACGGTCGCTAGCACATAGTGACGTAGCGACAGGGGGGCAACATTTCCTGAGGTGCTTGAGGAGTGGAGAGGCATTCCACGGCTATCAGGACAATCCCGTAAGTACGGTCAAGGTCCCTGCCAGCATCTTACTGGAATACTTCCTTCCTCCGAGCTCTTTTGCTCTTGCGAATCCCCACTCAAGCCAGCCAATAAAGGCAAAAAAAAAAGGTGCGAGCACTGTTCCTCGTCATCGTTCACTCCAGCTGGCCAATAAAGGCAAGCCAAAGTCTGCTAAAGGTGAAGAACAAGGCTTCCCCCGGGAGATAGGGTCCGTGGGGTCGCTCTGTCCAACAGCTCGCCACATGCTGCCCTGCGGGTTCATGTATCTCTCTTGGTCTGGCTCCTCACCCTAGCTAGACCTGTTCCGGCAAAGTAAACTCTACCGGCACAGACCTACAGTTTGGAGCGCGCAAGCCCTACCACGACATCAACGTAGAGATACGGCGAATAATATACGGCGAATAAAATAAATAATGATAATAAATTTCATTTACTTTTATTTTTTCAGGACATGATGCCTCCATACTGGTGTGGAAGCATGAGGATGCCGCCACACCAGTATGGAGGCAACATGTCCTGAGCCTCCACACCAGAATGGAGGCATGAGAAACAGGGTGTAAAGTTCACTTATCCTCCGACCAGACGGGTGTTGTGTCTGGTGGGCTACTGCCCGACGGTTGATGTCGGGACGTTGTATATATGCTAATCGCGTGGTAACTCTTAATTGCGCGATGCAGGTTTGCGTGACGTCATGTCATTGATGCGTAGTTCATATGTGGCGATGTAGATGCCGCCACAAAATGTCTATTTTCGCTTAAATCTTTCTTTTTCTCGTAGTCATGGTATAAATTATAGTATGCAACTCTTGAATAAAACGGATTTATATCGAGGGCCATGAATCAATCGCATCGCTCAGGATTCTAATACTTGAATCACTTCGAATTTTTAAGACTATTTCAGTCCTTGTTGCAAAGAAAACATTACATATATTTTTTTTCTTATTTGTAAAATAACAAACGTCATCTAAAACTGTTCCAAATTTCAAGTTGATAGCATTAGTAGTTCTTGAGATATCCAGCTGTGACAGACAGTCAGACAGACAGACAGAGTCGCACCATAAAGGTTCCTTTTTACCATTTTGGTACGGAACCCTAAAAATACAATTTTTGTTGGTTCAGCTTCTTTATATGGGGGGGCCCATCCGATGAATTTGCCACGGGCCTCGAACGGTATAGTTACGCCACGCGCCACTGCCTTAGAGAACCCTTGCAGTGGTTAAGACTGATGAGGAGTTGAGCAAACATTCAAATACTAATTAATTAAGGCTGCTCCTTCCTAAAATACGGCGAAACTAAGTAACTTTGTAACCATCTTTTACAGTAACTATAGCATCTTTCTGATAGGAAAAAATACACAGTAATCTACAATACATAAGAAGTGATTTCATGTGTCCTGAAATCTATTTTAGTTTTGTAGAACTAAGGAAAAAAAACCTAAATCCAGGTCCATTTCGGTTTCGAGTTGCACCGTATTACTCCTACAGTTTTCATTAAAAGTGTTGATTATAATACTTAGAGTTCTTTACAAGCTAATAAGGAATGATTTCTTGTCATTACTTTTTTAGTTTAATCAACAAATTTTTTGTAAGTCGATAATTACTTCATATTTTGCAAGCGTTGTGTCATCGCGCTTTATGCAGTCCGACAGTGACCGAGCTTTTTGCGGCGGACAAGCCTTAAGAGGAAACGTGGGTGCTCTTTTCTCCATACAAAAAGATACAAACGCTCTCGCCTGTTTTCTTTCTGGTTAATGACCACAAAGCAATGATTTTTTACAGAAATATAAATATCAGCTACTTGTATGACCCTATGTTTTCCTTTTTGATGATATGTTATTTTTATAAGAACTAGAACCCTCAAAAAATGCTCAAAATTGCCTATTCAGACCGCTGTCAACAGACGCCTAGTGTACCAATTTGACAACTATTAACGAAAAAAGAAAAACATAGGGGCATAGTATATCCTTCTTATTCAGTTTATGAAATATTTTTTAAATTGGTCCAATATTGGAGGAGGAAATAGGCGAGAGCCAAACCTCGAAATGTGTCTTTTTACACAGGCTATTTAGTCGAATCTGCAGTTGTCCTTATCGCACGAATTCGAGGCTGGAGCGCTCGCAGAGCGACAGCAATACCTTCTTAAAATACCTAATTTTTCGCCCCCATTTCCTCTTAAAGTACCTGTCTCCATTTATGCCCACTTGGTAATAAAATAGCATTTGACTATAACGTTTCGAGTAAGTTACAAGCTCCCGTACAGACTGACCACCCTGACCCTGACCACGACCAGCCTTATAACCTACATTTATGTTACAAATATCACAAAGACAACGAAACCAATGCAAAAATAATAGATACCAATTTGTGACAGGTAAAACTACACATATAAGTACTTACTAATTAATACTTAAGGCGAGTAGAACTGCTAACCGGTAGCGCGACCGTTGAATAAAAAAGTCTGAATGAAGATATGGAACATTTCGAAATTTCCTATGATCATATTTTCAGGAGAATTTTTGTGAGGTATAATTTTTTGTATCAAAAAAAAAATTACACTAAACCTAGGTCCGAAGTTGTACCACCAGTTTAGAGGCATGAGGGACAGGGTGTAAAGTTCACTCATCCTCCGTATAAAAGGGCAGTAGCCCACCAGACACAAAACCCGTCTGGTCGGAAGATCCTCCCTTTTCTATAGAGGATGAGTGAACTTTACACCCTGTTCCTCATGTCTCTAAAGCCTTTTTTGGCGTTAACTGCTAACTTCGGTTTACAGTGTAGATTTTTTTGATACAAAAAATTCTACCTCAACTGACTAAAGATGCGAGCATAGAAAATTTCGAAATGTTCCATATATCTCCCGAGTTCCCGACTTATTACTTTTTTCGCCAATGGTGGCACTGTTGGCAGCCATACTCGCCTTAAGTAAATCAATACCTTAATTATTTTTATAGCTTTACTCGGTTAGTAAAAAGAAAATTTAAATTTAGTGTCATGAAATTAACCGTTCATTTGCAAGGAGACAACGTATGACGGTGTAGGCAATATAAATACAAATAATGACAAAAACATTTAGCGCGGACAGAACGTACGGAAAGCGTAAACATGGATGTGCGCCGGCGCACACGGCGGCGGCCGGTCGGACACCGTTATCTCGCTCGTATAAATGAAGAAACCCTCCCAGCCGCCTTAGTACACCGCGACACTCACCATGCGACTATACGCGTTCCTACTGGTCGCCGGGGCCGCGCTGAGCGCGCGTGCCGCCTCTATCCCCGCAGCGGAAACAGAAAAAAAATTAATTGACATCGTCCCCGATAATTTCGATAAATTACCAGAAAATACATCCAGTGAACAGGAACTCATCGATCAAGCAAACACCATCAATGATGTCGACAACAAGTTGCGCGCTAAACCAGAGGACATCCCCGTCAAAGTCATTGTCGAGAATGCGCAGCTTGCGCTGTTAACTGGCGAAGAACAGGACGAAGAAATAAACAGACCAGTTCCAGACTTGCGTAATCCTGGCCCACCTCAACGTCAAGAACATGAGACTCAAAACCCCGAGTATTATGCATCTGAACAACAGACAGTTGCACTCTTCAAAAAAAGCATTAACGATGCGCAGAATGTTTTAAAGCAAGGATTCCAGGGAATTACCGACGGCATCCAAAATATCATAGAAACCAACGCGCCGATTCAAACATTACAACAGAACATTCAGTCTCTGCGAGACAGTTTCACTGCTCAAATTACTATTGTTAATGGAACCATTCAAAGTTACCTAAACACAGAAAGTGCAAGTACTGATAAGCCTGCTGTAGAGCAGACTAAAGCTGGTTTCCATCAAATTGAACAAGGCCTTTTTAAACTCAGAAATGACTTCAACAGAGGAGTGAGCACTTTAGCTGGTGGTGTCGAGGTGGTTGCAGCTCTGAAGGCTGACAGTGAAACGCCTAACGAAAGCTCTGGCTTACCGTCCGCTCCTGCCAGTCCCGCTCCTCCACCAGCATTTGGGCAGCAATTCCTGACGACCCTCCAAAATCAACTACAATCTGGTATTCAAAATGTGCAACAGGCATTTACCGAAATGATTCAACGTTTTAACCAAACAAGTACGTCGGCTGCCCCAGCGGGAGTGCAGAGTGACTCTCAAGTGACTTCTGCTCCATCAACAGCCCCCAGCAACACATTTCCAGTTTGGCCCACCATACCCAACCCATTTAACATATTCACTCAAAACCAAGGTCAGTCAGGATCTTCAGGAAATGTAGCCTTCAATCCAATTCAACAATTCTTTGACCAATTCCAAAACCCCTTCCGACCCAACAAGCCTCAAGCTCCACAGGGCACTCAGCCAGCGCCCTCTGGCCAGCCCGCGCAAACGCCTAGTAAGCCAGAAGAAGCTGTCATCAAGCCCGACGTCAAACCTGCAGCACAGACAGAGCCAGCCAAGCCAGCAGGCGCGGAGACACCCGCGCAAGCCACCGCCGTGACCCCCGCCGGGCCCATCCGGCAGATACTGCAGAACAACCCCATCACCCAGGGCATAGCCGGCGCGGTGCAGCGGCTGCAAAACATTGACAATCCCGAGAAACCAAGAGACGAACAAACCGCAGAACAAGTCAAAACAGTACATGAGGACAAAGCTGATCCTGAATCTAAAAAAGGAGGCGGTCCAAATACTGGTGAGTAAGAAAACACACGTAATCTAACATAACCCTCATGTCATTATGCTACTAAATACATTGTTTGATAAATTTTCCAACAGTGGCAGCGTGGAGTGTTTTCATCAATAGTCTGATAGGCACCATCAGTGCTGTTATTAATGGTACCGCTGGCACCATCAGCACAGCAGTTAACAGTGCTATAAATACAGTGGGCGGTAATATTCAGGTACCGAAACGAAGAGTTTCCGAGTTCTGTGTGGGAAGTGTCACTGTGTGTAACCGATGTCAAATTGTGAAATAACATGTTTGTGTTGCTTTTGTCTGAGTTATTCGTGTCTATAGCAGCCTACTTTGACTACAAAGAGTACTTTTGGGCCAGTTATTGGTAAAATGTTCTTGGGCCTGGGGCCTGGGCTTAAACTAGATTCGAATAGCAAAGCCAGTCCCTGCGATGCTGATCTCCATCAGTTGTCTGTCACCTGTGCTATCACCTACTTCATTTTTCACCGCTGACCTAATTGATATATCTATATACTTATAATAAATCTGTAGAGAGGTCAATTCTGTACATGATACATATTTTCAAAATAACTATCAGGGGGTAATAAGTGATCGATACTGATGCCAAAAATGCAATCAGTAAAATTTTTGTCTGTCTGTCTGTCTGTCTGTCTGTCTGTATGTTCCTTATAGAAACAAAAACTACTCGACGGATAAGACGGATTTTAACGAAACTTGGTACAATTATTCTTCATACTCCTGGGGAGGTTATAGTATACTTTTCATCACGCTACAATCAATAGGAGCAGAGCAGTGAAGGGAAATGTTGGGAAAACGGGAGAAGTTGCTCCATTTTTTAAGCTTCCGTCGCGTGTGCAGCCTTAATGGTTAAAGCTACATAGAAATCATTTATGACGGAAATGTTCTACATAAAATTATCTAAAAAATATCCCACAACAGCATATGTCTATCTTTTATGGTTGACTCACAATAACACGTGTAACTCCCGATAGCTTAGCAGTCCAATACATTAACTTAATAACATACAAGGAGTTACACGCTGACGGAGTCGCAGGCACAGCTATTAATAATAATATTCTGTGGTTCCTTATTGCGATATTTTTCAACAGTATTGTGGATTGACATATTATATTTCCCTACTAAAATACGAAAGTTAATCTGTCTGTTACATCAAAACCACTGAACCGTGAGGAAGGACATATGGTACTTTTTTACGAAAAACGACGGAAACGCGGACGAAATCGCGGGCAAAAGCTAGTCCTAAATATGCAATAAAAATAGGCTATAATAGGCAACGACTTAATTCGTTTTGCCTATGGCATACCTACCTAATGTTTTTTTTTTTAATTTAAAAATCGAAATTCAAATCATATGATTTGAATTTCGATATTTTTAAATGATTTTTTTTTTTCAAAATTTCTGTTTTTATTGTTCTAAGTAGGTAATATGAAAAGTTTACATCGAACTTGTAGTATTTATTGATACTTAGATCATTTTTTCTGTATAAGATATTTAAAAATAAAAAACTAGTTATGCCATAGGCTTCTACTCCGTTCACCTAAACCCTATTTTCTTCAAGACGGTAAAAAAAGTCATCCGGTTGAAATTAAAATTAAAACTCAAAATACGATCTTGATAAAAACAACGGAATCGAATCCATGACTATTTTTGATTTATTCAGCAAACACTACACAGGGTCAAATTAAATTACCTAGCGGAACTCGCAAACGTGTTGGCAATCGATAATTAAGTACCTATCTAAACACGGCAAATAAAAAAGATATGATGATTTTTTTGTCAAAGTCAATGACCGCTGGTAGTGTTGTTACTTAAAGTGTGAGTTGGTAACATCTATTGTTGAGATATCGATATCATCTGTGAAGTTTACACAAAAAAACTGATATTTTAAGTGACCCCAAAAAAAAACATCATCAAATCACTTGATTTCTTTTTAGGGTTCCGTACCAAAATGGTAAAAAAGGAACCCTTATGGTGTGACTCAGTCTGTCTGTCTGTCTGTCTGTCTGTCACAGCTGGATATCTCAAGAACTACTAATGCTATCAACTTGAAATTTGGAACAGTTTTAGATAATATTTACCCAACTATTTTGCAAATAAGAAAGAAATAAAAATATAATGTATTTTTTTTGCCTACAGAAACTGAAAGGGGGTCTTAAAAATTCAAAGTGGGGCTACTAAGGCATGTGGGGTATCATATGAAAGAACGCTGTTTGCACATTCTCAGAAATTTTTTTATTTTTTTAGGCCGCACAGTGTTCGACTTTTGATGAAAAATGTAAAAAAAAATACCGTTCCCCCCCCCCCCTTATCTCCGAAGTCTGCAAAGAGAAAAATCTGAAATTATTCTATGTGATGGAAGTTTATGTAAAGATTACAGGAAAAATAAAACGATGTCTCTAAATAGCACACTTTTTCAGAAATCGGAACGGAACCCTCGGTGCGTGAGTCCGACTCGCTCTTGACCGGTTTTTTTTGTTTTAACATGTTTAGAGCTGAGCTCGTGGCTAAGTAATTACAGTCGCACGGGTCGATCCATGGGAGGAGCAGTGGTGGGCCAGTGGTATTGGCCTCGACTTACGAGTTGTAGGTCGTAGGTTCGAACCCCGGCAGGCGCTTTACTTTGTGTAAATTATTTCATCACCGCTGCTCTCAAAACGGTGAAGGAAAACATCGTGAGGAAACCGGCATGTCCTAGAACCAAAAATTCGAAGACATGTGACATCTACCAACCCGCACTGGGTCCGCGTGGTGGATTACGGCCCACTCCCTCTCACCGAGAGGAGGCCTGTGTCCCAGCAGTGGGAACATTATAGGCTGATTATGTGGGTCGATCCATCAGGTTAAGCTACGCTTGCCAGGGTTGGTCCGTGGATGGGTAGAGACTAACACCGGACTCCTTCGTGCCTCGGAAAGCACGACGTTAAGCCGTTGGTCCCGGCCACGTGGTCCCGGCTGTCATTCGTGGATCTTTGTCAGTCGCTACGGGTCGTCAGAAGCCCGAAAGTTTGACACCAGTCTTACCAAGGGGTATCGTGTTACCCAGTTACTGGGTTGTGGAGGTCAGATAGGCAGTCGCTCCATGTAAAATACTACCAGTATTTTACATGGAGTAGTAATGCTTTGTTATTCAGCTGCATCCGGTTAGACTGGAAGCCAACCCCAATATAGTTGGGAAAAGGCAGGTAGATTGAGTTATAGCTAACTTAATTTGACCCTGTAAAACAGCCCTACAACATGGCATCTTTAGGGCTTTAAAACGCAAGATAATTTCATGTTTAAGAATATACCTACTTAATATTGTCATTAATATTTTTTTCAATTAACGCAACGGAATCAGGGTAATTATTGAACTGTAGAACTATAACCGAGTCGTGCCCGTACCAGTTCATTATGTATAAGTAAGCTATGTGTTAACATATTATGTGTAAGTATAGGTACCCCGTAACCAGTACCTACATAATAATCTGTTCATTTTTAGGGTTCCGTACCCAAAGGGTAAAACGGGACCTTATTAAGTTATTACTAAGACTCGATCTGCTGTCTGTCCGTCCGTCTGTCACCAGGCTTTATCTCTTGAACTGTGTTATTTAGAGTTGAAATTTTCACAGATATGTATTTCTGTTGCCGCTATAACAAAAAAAGGAATAAAATTAATATTTAAGGGGGCTCCCATACAACAAACGTGATTTTTTTTGCGTTTTTATAGATAATGGTAGGTACGGAATCCTTCGTGCGCGAGGCCGACTCGCACTTGGCTGGTTTTGTAACTATTCTAGCGTTAGATTAGGTAATTACAGAGCTATCAAGCAATACATGCTACTGAGTGTAACAACCAGAACGAACAAAATACTCCAAGTATTAAAATCAATAATTTGTTAGTTTATGTACCTAAGTACGTACTTATTTGAAAACTAGCTTTCGCCAGCGGCTTCGTCCGCGTGGATGTAGGAAAATACCCCACGGGAACGTACTACCGGGATTTCCTTCCTAATTCCTTATAAAAATTATAAAGGGAACCTCTGTGCAAAATTTCAGATTTCTAGGTTCAAGGGTATGGGCTGGGCGTTGAGTCAGTCAATCAGTCAGTCAGGACTTCTCTTTTTATTTTTAGCACAACTGCAACAATGCCTCAAATTCTTAATAGGCTAAAAATGCCTCAAATTCTTAATAGGCAAATTCTTAATGGGCTAAAAATGCCTCAAATTCTTAATAGGCAAATTCTTAATAGGCTAAAAATACTTGCACAGATAATAACTGCATAGAATTTTAATTGGCACACAGCATAGGCAGTAGGCACAGTCTATGGATCATATATCGTCCGACGGAGCCCGAACTGCTTACGAAGTTCGAACTTCGTAAGCAGTTCGGGCTCTCGTGGTGCTAATAGGTAATGTGCGAAAGTATGTTTGTAAGGCATATTGGTCTCACCTCATCTATAGATACACCACAGTCTATGTAGGCATACATCATACAGTCGCCCGACGGAGCCCGAACTGGCTATAGGTGAGGTGAGACCAATATGCCTTAAAAACATGATACTTTCGCACATTATCTATTAGCACCTTCATGCGAGGTGCCTTTCAACTTTTCCAAGAAAAGCAGGTTTGTTTTATTTGTAAGAAGACACATTATGTAGAATGTGTTTGTCTCATCTTTATGGAATAACGGTGTCTTGACCACCCAGTCGTTCGTTATAAGAACAGGAAAACTTGTAGGCTGCGGGCACTCGGGCACGAAACCAGCGGAGAGTAGCGGTGTACAGTGGCCGAGCGGGGCTGGCGGGCGCCGCTAGCGCTGGTTTCGTGCCCGCAGCCTTAGCATTAATCCTCAAGACATTGGCAAATTCATCGGTTTTTTACTAAATGGGTAATAATAAATGTTGGGAGTTGGGATTCTCCTCTGACCCCGGCCCCTTCCGGCTGGGGGCCCGTGTCATTTTGCCGACTTGCCACCCTGTAGTTACGCCACTGGTTTTTCCTCAAGTTTATAACAAAGTATGATGTACTAAACCAATCTCTCATATGGTACTGGCTGTAGACTTGATAAAACTTTATAAGTAGGTACCTACTTAATTACTTTTACCTTTTTATCCGTCGTAGATACTGATTGCTAAGTACATAGGTAATTTGTTTCTAACCCTGTTGTATAACCACCGTATTCATAATTGGAACTTGGAAGTGATTCAGAAAACTAATGATTATTTTTCGTATTTCCAGGGGATAATAACGACAGCAGCGACAGCCGGGTAGAACAACCAGAACAAGTCAAAGAAGAAGTTGAGAAGCTTCCGGAAGTTCTGAAGGTTCCAGAAGTTCAGAAGGTCCCAGAAGTTCAGAAGGTCCCAGAAGTTCTGAAGGTTCCAGAAGTTCTGAAGGTTCCACAAGTTCAGAAGGTCCCAGAAGTTCAGAAGGCTTCAGAAGACGAGATTAAAGAACACAAGACCGAAGAGGTCGTTGACAAGACTGAATAAGTCATAAGTGTGATACTTATAAGTGTAGAACTATTTATTTATTAAGATTTAATGTAAATAAAATACAATGATGACGAGAATTAAAGTTTTCTTCAACTGAATTACTATTGTTTTTTATTAGGGTTCCGTACCCGAAGGTTACCAAACGGAACCCTATACTATACTAAGCCTCTGTTGTCCATCCACAGAACATAATTCGGTGGGCTGAAAATCAGCTTTT
>LR991031.1:721238-963770 GCA_905163495.3 Cosmia trapezina | reverse complement strand
AGCGTTATATATTTTATGTAAGTGGAATAATTATTGCAGCTGCATGTTTTCAGAGGTTATTTTAAACACATAGCGCACGATTATTTTGTATCTGAAGTCAGCTATTCGAATAGATTTAGTAATTTGCCTAAATATGAGAGGGCTTAGTGCGAGTTTTTATACTTAATCGATCGCGTTTACGTTAACGTTACATTACGTCAGTTTGTATGGAATAATTGTGTTTCTCATTATAGTCACCAGACGGCGCTTATTCAGTTTCAGTACAAATTGAAGTTTACGTTAACGTGATCGAGTAAGTATAAAAACTCGCACTAAGGCCTCTGTAGATATTAACCTACTCAATCGACAGTCAAAGTATTTTCCTACTTTTTCTGTTTACTCTGAAATCTAAAGATTTGCTCATAATTTGTAACTTACTCTAAAAACATGTAGGTACAGTCAGGAAAATGGATGGTTGTGCTTTACTATCACTTGATGTAATTATCCGTATATTCAATACACCAGTAAAGTTTTGTTTATCAGTAGTTTGAGATGGCTAATAATATACGTAGTGTGCTAATCTGATAAAGAACACATTTCCTTTCCCTCACTGTATAATACATGTGCATGCATTGATCTGTACCTTTCCTCTCATCGCTTTTAGCGCTAAAACCAATGCTAACATTGGTTGCGTAATAATTACCATGCTATTAGTATGTAACTTCCTCTCGCTTACTCTTAGCTACCAGTACTACACAACGCAAGCCACAGCAGTTGCCAGTTTTCTTCTGTCGAAACAATTTAAATTAGTGCCTGGCCAACTCTAACCTATATTCTGCACAAAATATTTAGAATTTTCTGTAACCTACCAATAAAATCATATATCGTTAGTTGAAGGAATTTATATGTGTCCGATTCTAACGGTTTATATTAGCACGTTCACTATTTCCTAATCCGAGATACCATTAATATTAAAAAAAAAGTAAAACCTGCTTTATCTCCCACGTGTACGTGGATAAAACATGCATTCACACAACCGTGTCGCTCTGACCCTGTTTCATTGAACCACGAGCGTTTGGTTGGAGCGCTTGAGAACGTTCTCAGCGCGTGGCATTTAGTGGGGAGCGTAATTGGGCCCCCTTCACGTCACACAACTGGGCTAAGGCCGGCCGTCGAACCGATACTTGCCTTACACAAAATACGTAAGACCCATATTCCTACAGACCTCCACACATACTCGATACAAAACTCCAGTCATTTAGACGTTTCACGTGTCTCCATAGACTGGTTAGACGCAGGATTGTGGATATTTTTAAGTGCGTGAAAGGAACTGAATAACTGGCAAAAGAGAAAGGTATTCTTGCTGCTCCAAGTATGTGGCTAGCATGATGCCTGCGCCCGCGCCGGTTAGAGCCAGTTTCTGAATCAAGTTTATTAGTAACAAAACTTGAATATATACTTGAGAATAACTCATGAGAGGATGAACTATAGAACGTGAATGTTTATGTAATATTTTACCTACAAATGTTAACAACGTTTGCATTTATTAATTAGTGTTTCACAGAAGTGGATTGACGGCATCAGGGTGCTGAAGGATGTTACGAGATCTTCATAGGTTCAAAAATTAATTGAACATTTAATGTACAATCAATTGCGATTTTGGACAAAACTTCGTAACTGTTGCTCGACTGTTATACCTAGATGTACAATCTTGCAACCTGGTAAAAGGGAAAGTTAAAAAAAGTTTACGGACGAGAATTATACCGCGAGCTTTCATTACTTTTAATTAGCTCTAGTCCAATAATTATGTAATTGGCTATAAATGTATTCCATGTATTGAGTGAAGTTAACGCTTAGTTAGATATCTCCACTCTTATAGCATCACTAGGAATTCGTCATTGTGAAGTGTCATATGATTTTGAACCACGTGCGCACCTTGACCTACCCTGTACATCACTTGTCAGGCTGCAATTATTATAGTAGGCCGTAGCCCCCTGTGCAACTACGACAATGACTGCTCGGCCGCTGCCGCGTCACCACGTTTACGTTGAGACACTACCAATCTCGACGTCATCGGCTCCAAAATTAGGTACGTAACGAACTCCTAATGACAATCGCTTTCCCTTTGTCATTCAGTAGCGAACACGAACTTTAAAACATACAGCCGAAATGAAAGGCTGTTTTAGCTATGTAACGGACTTGGGATGCTGATAGGTACGCGTCCGACGTGAGAGAGAAAAGCCTCGCTAGCCGATACAATCGTCGTCGAGGACCGTCTAGCTAGAGTTAATTCAATTCTGTTATTCTGTTCTCAGTTTAAACTTGATACCATCTAAAATAATACTATCTAAATCAACGTTTCTTTTATCGGTTATCAAGCACTTTCGGCAACGGTAAGATAAGACAAAACTCTACTATCAACATTATCTCTCAGTAATAAAGTGGGTCATGCAACTAGTAACAATGATATCTGTGTTGCCATGCGTGTTCCTAATCTTAAAGGTATCGCCATTATCATTCAATGAAAGGTATATACCGTATACCTTGATATTTATATAATTGTAATCTGGCATTAATCAAGACAAGTCGAATGCAACTCATCACTTTTCCGTGATTGAATAAAACATGCGATGTAAACGTATGCAACCTTGAATTCAGCCTCGTCTAAGAGTTATACATACTTGTTTTTGTCTCCATTTCACTTCCAGTTCTAAATGAGATTCAGCATTTTTTGAATGTCGAAACTTCGAAAGACAGCCCCCAAAATGCCTCCCTTTAACCATTTCCTAGTATTCAGCTGAAAAAAAAGTGGCTCAGTAAACTCCCCAGCAAAACACGTATGTCTGATAACTTAAAAGAACTTTTGATGCTACAAGATACAAAATAATGAGGTACTTCACCACAACTATCAACCTAAAATAATAGCGCTATACTGCAGAAATATAGTTTCCGTAGGTATGTGATGTTGGCAGTAGGGTCCTCTATATCTACTCCGTGGTTGGGTCAAAGCGAAGAAACCGGTCATTCTTGTAGTCTTGCTCCTGCTTATAACTATTATGTAGGTATCGGTTTTGTTGCCGTATCCAATTCAGCCAAACTGGATTCCAGGTTTTGCTGCAAAGGATCTTACAGTTTACACATGGTTATGCGCGCTGGCTTGGCCCCCCGAGGTTCTCGCAACATTAGATAAATTAATTAAGTAACATAATATTTTGTCAACGCTTAATAGGTTGGGTTTAATATTTTGCGAAAATTGGACATGCTATTAAGATGAAGTCCAATTTAGGAGCTGTTACGTGACAACTTATATCATGTTTATGTGTTGTTTTGTCGTTCTACCTAGTGGAACAGCTGGTGGGTCGCAGCGGCGTGCAGCGCGGGCGCAGGTGGAGTGCGGGAGGCGGGCTCAGACGCGAACGAGGTCGATACGTTGTCGCTTCGTGACTGCTGTAGGGTTAGCTACTAATAGGATAAAGGTGGAAAGAAACATTACAACAAACATGTTGCTGTCTATCATTAACTATTGGCCCCGCCTGCCATCCTCACTGATACTTTGGATTGGATTGACAATTTTTCGGACTTTGTCGGTGACCTCTGTTCTCCTGCGAACCTCCTTATTTCTCCTAACATAGCCCTCTCGATTGCCTTTGGATGGATTAACTTTTAGGCCTACCATGAGCGGCAATGTTCCCGTATTCCACTTAATCCTTGTCAATCTGCAATCTGCCTTGCCTTTTCCCAACTATGTTGGGGTCGGCTTCCAGTCTAACCGGATACAGCCGAATACCAGCCTTTTACATGGAGCCACTGCCTATCTGACCTCCACAACCCAGTAACTGGGTAATACGATACCTCTTGGTAAGACTGGTTGTCAGACTTCCGTGCTTCTGACGACCCGAAACGACTGTCAAAGATCCACGAATGACAGCCGGGACCAACGGCTTAACGTGCTTTCCGAGGCACGGAGGAGTCTCGGTATGTAGAGATGGTCACCCATCCACAGACCAACCCCGGCAAGCGTTGCTTAACCTGATGGATCGACCCGTGCGGCTGTTATTACTTAGCCACCACTTAATCCTTGTACCACTTAAAATCGCTTAGAATTGTAATTCAATATAGTTTGACATAACTAACCTTCCTTACAAATCCCTGAGAAATCCCGTGTGTCAGCCCTGAAACAGCGCGTGCGCCGGTCGTCGACCCCGCTGCGCCGTGACGCAAGCAGGCAACTTTCTAACCGCACGCTACGTCAGAGGCGACGCTGCTTGGTAGAGGCCTTGCCTTCGAAGGTGCCTGACGCGGACAATGATCCCATGGTGATCTGAGCTGAAGTATCGTGGCCTATCGGTGCGCGTTGCTACATCGCTGCATTTGTAGATGCTAAGTTATTTTAGATCCGATATTTTGAACGCGGCTGGTTGAGTAGTTATTTAATTTATTAGGAGACGTAAACTCAGAGGTTATTTATACAATTTTAGAATTTTGGAAGTACGTACGCTGGCGGTCATTTACATAACATACATAATCAGTCTATAACGTTCCCACTGCTGGGACACAGACCTCCTCTCGGTAAGAGGGAGGTCAGGAGAGAGGTCATTTATTGAAAGGTAATGTAAGATTATATCTTAGACTTCCGTAGTCTAAGCCACATGATCTAACATTCATAATAATCCTTAGCTTCAAATATTATTTTCGATGATAACTATGCAACAAATTGTTTGCTTGCTCCTCTTTCAAACGGTGTCCCTAGAAAATTTTAATGGTAGAAATGGCTACTTCTGGGCAACTCTATGTTGATATAAATGTTTTGCCTCATCTTCTTATCATCTATCTTACAAGTCGCTATTCAGTCGAATTAATCCTACTTCCGCGAAGTTTTTTGCACTATTCTTAGTATTTTTTTCTAATTATAGCGAGCTCGTTCGAGCGGAACGAGTTAATTAGGATTTACAGCTCTCAATTTGTGACGCACCATGTCGTCTAAATTAGCCTACGCTACGATTTAAAACACCTTAATTTTTTTGACCTGGTTTAAAACTTGATTGGTTCTTATTTAGCGATTGCTCATGTTTCAGGTTTTTGTCCTGTAAACAGATCTCTTGAGACTTCTGTACAAAATAATGGTAGTAAGTTCTTTTCACAAGAAGTGTGTTAAGTAAGTACTTACATTGAGGGCCTGTTTCACGATGTCCGAATAGCGACTATACTCACCGAATAAATTCAAAATGGAACAGAATTCGTATGAAATTATCTGCCAAGTAAGTTAATAGGAACTGGATCGTAGGGGGTGAAACAGGGCCCTTATATGTGTAATGTTCTGCCTGCTAAACATCTGATGTAACTATGAAATTGTAAAAAAACCAGTGGGGATCACAAGCGAATACGTCGTAGTGACGAGAGGAGAGGAGAGGAGGAGGAGGTGAGGATCATTTTCTCATTAGCAGGCAGGCACGTACCCGGAGCACACGGAGTTTGTGCACGTTTGATGGTAGGCTCGCTCCCTATTACAAGGGACTTGAAACATAACTGGCGAAATGGTGAAATGTGGGTGTCTTTGTACACCTCTGCCTAACCCTTCGAGGAAAACAGGCATGAATTTTTGTTATGAAATTTTGAAAACCAGTAGGGATCGCAAGCGGTTACGTCGTAGAATGTAAATTGTAGACATTAGTAATCTGGATCATCAGTTGCTCTTGCTACGTCGTAGATTGTAGACACCAATAGTCTGTATCATAAGTTGCTACGTCGTAGATTGTAGACACCAATAGTCCGGATCATAAGTTGCTACGTCGTAGATGGTATACATCAATAGTCCGGATCATAAGTTGCTACGTCGCGTCGTAGATTGTATACATCAGTAATCCAGATCACAAGTTGCTACGTCGTAGATTGTAGACACCAATAGTCCGGATCATAAGTTGCTACGTCGTAGATTGTATACATCAATAGTCCGGATCATAAGTTGCTACGTCGCGTCGTAGATTGTATACATCAGTAATCCAGATCACAAGTTGCTACGTCGTAGATTGTATACATCATTAGTCCGGATCATAAGTTGTTACGTCGTAGATTATATACATCAGTAGTCCGGAACATAAGTTGCTACGTCGTAGATTGTAGACACAAATAGTCCGGATAATAAGTTGCTACATCGTCGATAGTAGACATCATTAGTCCGGATCATAAGTTGCTACGTCGTAGATTGTAGATATCAGTAGTCCGGATAATAAGTTCCTACGTCGTAGCATCTCAGCTGTATGATTTTTAACACATTTTGAGCTCCGTGACCTCATACTTTTCTCTGTAAGTAACGTTTAGTAATGAGGGTGGACGAAATCACGAATCACGTTCATTATAATCTGCTACTCTGTAAGTATATCAAAATTCATCACATGTCAATTCTCGGGCAATTCAATTTCATTTTTACCAGGAGTCACGTTCTGAAGCGGCGCGCGGCGAAGCGGCGACGCCACGGTCGCGCGCGCGGCTCAGCCATGTGGGTCGACGAACGGTAAACTAGACTTTCTTTTTTGTTTCATCCACTTCTGGTCCGCTCGCCGTGGAATTAATCTCATCCACATAACCCACGTCCACATATTATACTACTCTACTACGTGTTTTGCGAACCAGACTAGTTTGACACATGACACGTCTTGTTTATTGAGATATACAACTCCATTCTTCCAATTATTATTCTGTTTTCGGAATTTGCTTGGGCGATTGTGTCTGCCAAGTGCAATAGTTACACTTTTTAGTCAAGTCTACATACATTGAGCTTGCTATGTAAATGTGATTGCACCACTTACCTGAGTAATCAAATGTGTGAACATTTTAGATCTATGATAACGTGTAGAGGTAAGTAATTTGAGCTAGTGCACAGGTGCACGTTGATGGATGGAGAAGCAGAGCAAGGCCAAAGAAAAGATGGTTTGTGTGAGGAATGATATGAAAGAGAAGGGAGTGAATGATAGGAGGACGGTTGACGGGGGAGAATGAAAGAAGAAAACGTGTTGCGCCGACCCCACGTAACATGAGATAAGGGCAGGAAGAATGACGATGAATCGATGATGCATAAGTGCATTGCCTGTTTAAAATATTCTAGTGCTGTTTGTTTTGAAGAATTCCCCTACATGTATATATTATATTATTGAGGGGCTCGTGGCTAAGTAATAAAAGCAGCAATGATCGATTTATCAGGTTAAGCTACTTTTTCTGCGGTCGGTCCGTAGACCCCTCCGTGCTTCAGAAAGCACGTTAAGCCGTTGGTCCCCGTTGTCATTCTTCTTGGATCTTTGATAGCCGTTACGGGTCGTCTGAAGCCCGAAAATCTGACAACCAGTCTTACCAAGGAGTATCGTGTTGCCCAATAACAACAACAGTATCGGTTGTGGGTTGTGGAGGTCAGATAGGCAGTCGCTCCATGTAAAATACTGGTATTCAGCTGCATCCGGTTAGACTGGAAGCTGACCCAACATAGTTGGGAAAAGGCTAGGCAGATTGATTTTTTGTACATAATTTATGATTCAAAGTTTTAGACATTCATTAATAGGTACTTAAGTAACAGAAAAGTAAAAAAAAAAAACAAGAAATGGGTTTTTTTTTACGAAATAACAAGAAATGGGTTTTTTTTTACGAAATAACAAGTATTGCATCCTGTTTTATTTACGTAATTTAGTCTTGTGCCTATACTCCATCGGTTTTGGTAGGCAAGTAATTAAATAGCTAAAGGTAAACAAAAACAACCACGTGACTGGTTATCCGACTAAACGTAATACCTGTCACTTCAGTGTGCTTAGTGTGAGTTTTTCTAACTTCACCATCGCGTTAGAGTATACTCAGATTTGTATGGCGCTGGGTCAGCGCCACCTGGTGCCATACGCGAGAACTAAAAATTGTGAGTGTAAGTTTTTTATTTTACTTTGTCGATGGTGACCATCGAGTCCTACTCGAAAGTGAGCTCGTAAATTAGCGTGAATAGGTGTTAACGGGAGTGTGAGTTACAATTTTGACAGTTTTGACAGCTCGTTTGACAAACGCGTTCACTTTCGAATACGTTTACGTGCTCACTGAAGGATTTGTAGTGAGAGCCTTGTGAGTGTGGTGAATTGTCAAAGTATTTTATATTAAAATTCGTTGTGTGGATCAAAGTTCTATGGCATCACGTTTATATTTTGCTTGCGAGCGTCCCTGGCGCGCCAAGGGTGAAGCCTATGCCTCAGAAGTCGCCGAACAAGGCTAATAATGGTGAGGGTTTCGTGACGGTACACAGGAGGAAGCGCCGATCGCGAAATAATAAGAACCGCTGCGGCAAAGCTCCTGCGGAGGCCGAAATGAGCTTGCGTGCCGCAAAGCCGAACACACCGGTGTACATCTCCCGCCTGCACTACACCACTAAGGCGGAGGACATCGTGGAGTACGTGCGCCAGAAGACGAGGTACACGCCTAGCTAGGTTGCAGTTACTGGAGTCGCGCCGCGCGCCGCGCGCCGCAAGGCGAACGCCTTGAAGTTGACGTGGTGAAGTGGTGCATGTACCGAACTGTTACCTGCCCCTCGTCATGGAAGAAGACTTTTACCCGCAGGACGTGGTGTTCCGTCGCTTCCGCGGACAAGTTCTACAGGACAGCACTAAGTCAAGCTAGTGCAAAGAGGAGTGCTACTAACATAGTCTTAAGTCTATTTTATTAACACAAGTTTTGTTTGTATTCAAATATGTATGTTTATGTTAAGGTGTTCATCTATTGGCCTATGTCGCCTGAAATAAATGGTTCATTTATTTATTTAAGACAGCATGTTGCACTTTATTATATTCTAAAATAATTTTAATACATATTTACTTAGGACTGGTTTCTCTTTTCTTCTTTGGTCATTGCCATGGCTTAAGTATTATAATTATTTTAGCTTTAAATCATTTTTAATATGATTACTCTATATTAGAAAATCATAAAATTAAATTAGATTTAAAGATTTTATCAATAGGACGATACCATCATCATCATCACTACTTTTTACTGTATATTTAGTTATACATTCATAACTAAATATATAGATATATTTAGCTTGGCACTGGGCGAGGCTTCATGTACTTACACAGTACATGAAGCCTCGCCCTCGCTCGTTGGCTGTGAAAGGGTACTTAAACATCCTAACAATATTGAAACTCAAACTCAAGGTCAAAGCATTTATTTCAAATAAACCAATTACGCACTTTTGTATTATCAAGGGGTTGGTCAGTCAGAAAGATGAAGCTAGTCGCCCATTCCAAAGCGTAGTAGGTTCCTATGGACAAGAACGGGCACAAGAAACTCCACGGACACTCTTTTATATCAAAATATTGGTTACATCATTCATGTTGAAAATATACATGTAAGAACAATGTAGAAAGACGTGCACGTTAAAAGCGTCCGTAATAAAAAGATAAAAACACTAGTCGTGGCAGATAAGAGACAACCAGTCCCAACTGACGGCGCCCATTCAGGAACATGTCGCATGGATCATCACCATTCAGCTCAACCATTTTGGATGGAACCAACACACACGCCACCACCAGCGAGTGAGCGTGACATTATGACATACTCTCAGCTTTGCTGCAGGCTTGCTGAGGTCTCCAAGCCTGAAAACCAAACAAATTTAGTTTTATTTCTGCAAAGTTCACAGATCATAATTAAGTTCGTTAAACACCAAATACTTGATTTAAAAATTACACTTACGGCTCCATAAATGTCACCATCATAACGAATTGGGACCAACTTGTACTCATTTTTATTAAGTAATTAATAGAATCCATTATTAATTCAAATCACAATAATATTTTAATATTCAAACAATACTGACAAACACGAAACATCAAAGTCTTTATAGCCCATAGACTATACACTAATGTTATAACCTACACAATTTTGATAGACAGCCGCTTTCAATAAGAACACTGAATATAAATGTCATTCTATTTGGCCGGTTTATCGGACGACGCGTACGTGACACCAACTTAAGAAAAGTAATGAACGTAATTCACGGTGACCAAACGCGTACTTTATGGTTAGCTTTGATGGTAACTCGCACTCGCTTGCATACGGTTGTCGATAGGTTTGATGTCAACTCGATTTACTCGATGGTGAAGTCATTCGAACAATGTTGTCAAACTCACACTAAGCACACTGTTGTCTGTGTGACTGTCTTATGTAATTTTGGTATTCGAAAAGTGCTGATTCTCAGCCTAGTTTGAATAAATTAAGTACTTTTGTTTTGAAAAGATATTTTATCCTTAGTCATAGACAGTAGGTTTTCTCACTGTTCTCTGCTTATTTCTCATTTGTATCTAAAGTGTATATAGGTAAGTATCATCCTTTGTGTTGTCTGAGTTCCTTTGAAAACGACTCATGCATTGATAAGATTACACCGCGACACCCTGAAAAATTAATTATCTTCATATCAACTAAGTCTGTACTAGTGTGGTGACTAGGTGTTATTTGACTTATGTAATGTTCTCTTGAACAATAAAGTATTTTTTTTATTATTCAATATTGTCAGCTTCAGCTAAAAGATTGACAATATTGTACGTTTTTCCTTCAACTCCAGTAAATGTGACTGATGTTTGTTCATTAAGAGGAAACGTGGGTGCTGTTTTCTCCATACAAAAAGATACAAACGCTCTCGCCTGTTTTCTTTCTGGTTAATGACCATAAAGCAATGATTTTTTTACAGAAATATAAATAACAGCTACTTGAATGCCCCCATGTTTTCCTTTTTGATGATATATTATTTTTGTAGGAACTAGAACCCTCCAAAAATGCTCAAAATTGCCTATTCAGACCGCTGTCAACAGACGCCTAGTGTACCAATTTGACAACTATTAACTAAAAAAGAAAAACATAGGGGCATAGTATATATCCTTCTTATTCAGTTTATGAAATATCTTTTAAATTGGTCCAATATTGGAGGAGGAAATAGGCGAGAGCCAAACCTCGAAATGTGACTTTTTACATAGGCTATTTAGTCGGATCTGCAGTTGTCCTTATCGCACGAAGTCGAGGGCGGAGCGCTCGCAGAGCGACAGCAATACCTTCTTAAAATACCTAATTTTCAAAAGTCTGGCCACCCGCCTTTCCTCTTAAGGATGAGGCGCGGTGGTAGCCCGCGAAATTAAATTTTATTTGAGTTTTTTGCAATTTGCAGGTCCGTGTCAGGTTGTATCTTGATCAACGTATGATACGCGGAAATAAAACATATGTATTTATATAATTTTAACCATAAAAATCCTCAATACATCTCTCTAAGTTAGATTTTGTGCAGAGTCGTCAAACGAACGAAATCTAACTTAGAGAGATGTATTGATGATTTTTATGGGTAAAATAATGTAAATACATATGTTTTATTGCCGCGTATCACATTTTGATCAAGATACAACCTGACACGGACCTGCAAATTGCAAAAAACCCAAAAAAAATGAATTTCTGCTACACAGTGCAATCACCTTAAGGGGTTCTTTTTCATTAAGTCCCTACTCGTCCTTGTGCCTTTTATAGCCATTGCTATACCATTCAATCAATAAAGAGTCGACCTTGCACTATTTTCCATACTTACTTGTCCACTGTAATGCTCTTTGCCAACCTATCGACTCGCGAACGAACGACGATTTGGACACCTCCCACAACAAAATGGGATATCTAGGGCCCGTAAATACACAAGGCATTTATGTAAGGCCGGCTCTCAAGACCTCAAATTCTGATCCTTCCGATATCTGCGACTCTCTATTTCAAATATCCTATCGGTGGATCTTGTGCCTTACCTGCGTGCGTGTCATCGTCTGGGCGGTGTTCACACCTCGCTGTAGGTACTTAGTCGTTATCAATATTCCATAAGAGTGCATCCCCGATTCTTACCTATAGACTATACATATACTCCAGCCAGTTCCTTTTTATGTAGGTAGGTATGTATTCATGGGACATTTTATTCCAGTAGACACTCGGGAGACTAAACTTGTGTAGTGTTGAAACAAATTAATTCAATAGTTCATAATAGTCTTGTTAAGAGGATACACCGAAGCGTGGTTTAGCACGGTGTGTAAGTGAAATGGCGTTATGGCTGTCTAGTTTGACGCGCGAGATAGAAGACTCACGCGCACCGGAACTAAACGCGTTTCGTTTAAATGGCTTCATACCAACTCTCACCGATGGATTTATGACAAAATGATATACTTTTAGCTTAGTAATACCTTTGATATAAAGCAAATTTTACTGCACAATGAGGAACAGTTTACGTATAATCTAAAACTGTTCCTAGTTTACGTATAATCGTATAAAACAGAAAAGAGGCGATGCACATTTTGAACTTTTTTCTGTAGAAAAATTTTCATGTAATCATGTTTCGGTGAATGATTTAACCATATACAGGAATTTTAAAAACACAAAATTTATCGATGTATCCCCTTGTAATATTAGAACGTTCTCGGAACAGTGAACAGAGCTTAACTTAATCCATCCAGTGACGCATGTTGCATGCTCATGTGATATTCCTATTTGATACAGCCGGGCGGCGCGGCAGCCTTATCACCAACTTGACAATCTTATCGCGTTATCGTGTGGCCGGAGCAGTACTAACAGAGAAAGTGTTTGCTCTACGAATTCCTACCTCTCATGTAGGTTTAACAAATTACTTCACTATGACGTCAGTCAGCGGCATGCAGGCCAGTTTTTATACTTCCATTGCTAACATTATGGTTAGTTTCATAATCACGATCATAAGTCACGAGTTGTTCTGCTTGTTTATAAACAGGCTTGGGTTTAAAAGATTGTTGTCGCTTGTTTTTACCTGTTCTTATTGGGTATCTATACGTACTCTTCACTTCACGTACATAGCGTCGTTGGTCCTGCGGCCGTCAAAAAAGATCATGGTTCCGTTGTGAAAAAAGGATGGTGCTAGGTCGTATATAGCTCCGACTTTCTCTCACACTAGAGCCATGATGGATCCATGATATTTTTTCACGTCATAGTACGGCCCCTGAAATCCATTATGATGAAGACAGTCAGTGTCCCCTGGTTTTCATCCCGAAAATTGGACGGATTAAAGACCTGCTCAAACTCGGTGGGTAATATAAGAAAAGAACGTGTAAATAGTAAATTGAAAAGTAGGTATTATGCAAAATTAAGCTGGTTCACAGTGGTGCGGCGGAGCGTGGCGTGTGCGGGAGCGTCACGTGGTCACGTCCCGCGACGAGCAGCGGCCGTGACCGTTCCGTTGGCCGGCACGATGACTCGCATCAGTCGCATCTGATACATTTTATTCATTAGCCCAAGCTTTTTGTTGCCCCTTGGAATCTCGCTTTTAAACCGGTAAGCTAAGCCATTAAGCGAATTCACGTAAGAAGTAGGTAGGTATACGAGATGTGGTTAGGTAAGTTTTGCCCAAAACACGTAAATTCTTCTGCAGGTTATCTTATTAAGATTTTCCCTCATTGGTATACGTTTCCCTTGCAAGCGAACCAAACCACATTTTTCTTACGCGCCAGTCGCCATGGTTTGTCAATTGACTTCAAACCAGATTTATTTTCATTTGAAACAATCTAAATTCTGATGAAATAGTGTAGAAATCGGTCGGTGGTATCGGTGATGCTGAGGAATCAAGGACATATTTTCCTGAGGAAAGTTTTGCTTGAGTATGATGGTGATGATGTTCGTTGGTATACTGTTTTGAATAAACGCTGGATAGAATGTGAGAAAGATTATATGGGTACCTGTTACTACAGAAGATGACAAAAATGATGTATAGAAGAAGTCATGCTGTGACGATCTTGAATAAACTGGAATATGGGCGAAACTGAACAAAATCTAGAATCGCTGATTGTCATTCTGGTGTTCTTGCCAATCATTCTTCTGCTAACCCCGATTTATGCACGCTACATAACATTTCACGGAACTTGGAAGCCATACCTTCCCATGCATTTTGTTGTATTAAACTATCACACGCATGGCTAATATCCAAGAGGCAAGAGCGTTAGAAAGCGCATCAGCAGTTTGCGCTTGGCTCGCGGAGCTTGTCGCGACGGCTGCGCGGGCGCCGCCGGCGTGAGACCGACACGCCACTGACCGACAGTCGGCGGCGCGTGACCGATGCTCGATGTAGCCAGCAACGCAAGAGCCGGCCATGCTCATTAGAGCATTAGAGCGGTTTTTAACGGACCATTTAGTTTGGTTGTATTGATTACAATACAACCAAACTAAATGGTCCGTTAAAAACCGCCATCACAAAGCACGTATCTCTCACATTCCGTGACACGTTCACAAAAAGCTAATTATAATCGCCCCAAGCGACACTTCAGAATTCTGTAGTCACCATACAATTTTCACAGAAGAACGCAAGTGCCTCATTGACATTCAAAACATTCGTACGCTTTCCTCCTTACCATGTGTTACCATTATGCTGACACAATACTGGGTGTCGATAAAAGCAATGTGGGGGGCGTAAGGGGAGAGGGAATTTCGGATCACGATTTTCTCGAGCGCATCTGTCCCGGCCGTGCTTCTGCGTCCTTCGTGCGAATACTACGCGAGGTGAATCGCAGGGACGGACTGAGTTTACACTTATTGGTGAATGAAACGTTAGGCCCTGTCTCTTCTTATGACTGCCACTTGGGCCAGAGCTGTGGCTGCTACGAGTTGCATATTATGCGCGGTCTAAATATTTGCTTCAGTCTCAAAACGACATGGTTTTCGTTCCGTTCTGCCTATTTCCTGCATCTATCCAGCAACATTTTGATGATACCGGCCATAAAGCGGCTTGAACTTTCCAACTTCTGGCGAACGGACACCGATCAATAAATTTTTAATGTGCAACAAAACCAAGGAGTGCCTCTAAAATCGATACAGCTTTTCATCTTTAACCACAAGATTCCAGTGGGCCAATTTTTGACTGTATTAATTGCGTTTGTAATAAGTACAACGTAACCTTCAAATGAATTTTCATTCACGAGTTTCGCAAATAGCTCAGTTGCTATAATAACATGCATCGGTATAATCAAGCCAGTGGTTACAATTTTAATGGCCGCCGCAGTTTTATCGGCTTTGGCAAACCTCCTTAATCCTTGTGCCTACGCGTTTCCGTCATGATGTAGTTATTAATGATTATTTAGGTTTCATCTGTTTACGTTCCAGAATTGCTGTGACTTGATGTGGAGAGACGTGGCCATTGAAAAGATTAATTATAAAATTCATGCCCACTGGAATAGCTTCCTCATAGGTTTTTTTTACAAATTGGTTGTCGAGAACTCGAGACTCTTCTCAAGATTCTCGCAAATGACTGTCCATTCAGGCAGGACAAAGTCGACTGAAGGTCAGTTTTTTGGCTCTTGTCCTAATCTTCCGATTTAGCAATACTGAGTTCCTCAGAATTCCCCAGTTCCCGTTCCACACCACACACAATACGGTTTTCCGTACTTACAAATGATCTAAATTGTTGTATAAATAAGTTCCGATATTCCTACAAGCGCAGTTTGTGCTAAGCTAATGTGTATTTTAGTGAGAAACAACATCACGTGCCACAGAGCACAGGGTAAAGACCGTGACACATCAGTTTGACAATACGCTGACAGACAAATATCGGTGGGTAACGAGCGACTTGCGTCAATCTGTGTGTGTACTTTATTTAGCGGTGGTATGAGAACTGGCCTAAGTTTTCGTTTTACGTCAATCGCATTAATACATTTAACATGTGGTGTTAATCGATACTCACGGACTTCCTCGGTTCTCATTAGCTGTAGTAAACATAACTCAGACTCTGTTTTAGTTTACTTTATTCGTTATAGGATCAGCCGTTTTCTTCCATTACTCTCCTTATTTTCGGGAAAATTCATTTACCGTCGCCACCGTCGTCGTGACATGCCATTCATTTACATGTGCATGTGTGTAAAATTAACATTCCGTTGTGAACCGGTCTGCATCAGCATTGAATTTTGCACTGGAGAAAGAATTTATATCTGTTCCGAATGTTTCACAGCCAAGTTATATCTATCTCTCTAGCCTATGTTGTCTCGATGGGCAAAATCCTCTCTCCCATTTTTACACAGTTCTCCGCTGACGCGGGTCAGTGCTATCGGTTTTAACCAATTCACAATCGTCGAAGTACGCCCCTGCATCTCACCACACGTACATACCTCGACTAAAGCATGACGTAGTGTCGCTACGTTTCGCGAATGCCAAAGCTGCTCAGTCCTGTTCGGCATACTAATGCGTGTTCAGCGGGCCCTGCTGAATGCCGAACGAGGCTGCCTACATGGGTCCTTGGTAATACGCGCCGTGCGTGCCAAATGGCGCGTAATGCAACCCGATGGATTTATTGTTCCAGCCACTCTGTGATGGGAATTCGTTTCGATTTTCTTTCAACCATTTTTCCCGTTTCGCAACGGTATTGATAGACGTTATTGAAGTTAGTGCGTTTCTCTTATTACTTCTTGACCAACCGAGGCAGTCAATAATTATTAACGTTTTCCTAATACTGGAATTTAGGTTTCTAAGTGTTTTGTTTTCATATTCTTTTACCGCAAGTTTTTATTGATGTTAGAACCAGTTTTGTATGTTAACAATTTTTTATTCATCAACGTCAGCATTCATCGACGTCAACGTCATCATTTTCAGGTTCTTTGGTGTAATTTTGTAAACAATTTTAATAAAATATCATCTAGCTAGATTCTATGCCTTCGACTTAAGTGCTGGACACTTATCGGAATAGCAAACTCAAATCTACTCTGTCCAATGCAAATTCTTTTTAAAACGCTTCTATTATTATCTTCACCTAACTAACAATATTTAGGTAATAAAATCTTGGAAGTAAATTTTAACCTACTTCTAATTGTCGTATGGAAATTAAACTTTGTATGTATTATGAAGTTCGGATGACAATACTATAATTTGGTATCTTGGAGCTGATCTGATGATGGAGGAAGTGGGTAGTGGAACTCTTCACTGGTTACTAGTAAACCCCTCGAGTTTGGGCTCATATGTTCGTTTTGATGAGTAATATATTGCACTTGGTGTCGAGGGTCTGACGATCGAGCCAGGAAGTGGATTGTGGAACTCTTCAGTAAAAGTCAAAGTGACAGCCGGCACCAACTGCTTACGGCACGGTAAAATCTCGTTATGTTATGGATGGTCACCCATACACGGACCGACGTCTGCAAGCGTTGCTTAACTTTGAAGGTCGACCCGTGCGGCTGTTATTATTTAGCCAGATTTTTTACACACACGTGTAAAAATTGTCTGATTAACAATACTTTTTTCGAAGATTAAGTTTGTCATCACTTTACTTCGTGTTTATAAAGGGGATGGTGTCTAGTAAAATTATCTTTCATTGTTTCTCTCCTCTTGTGCATATGCTACAATATCAATATGCAACATCTGGGCAAAAAGTACCAAAAAGTTTTGATTTTTGCGAGCAATGCCTCTGCACGTGTATTGTATGGTTTGTATGATACTGTAAGCTTCTGTGGCTCGGTGATTTTAATTGGAACTGATGAAATTACTATGAAAATTTATAAGATCTGTAAGTTTTTGTGCCCCGGTAGAGCCGCCACTATACCTAGGTACCCACGAAGTAAATGCAAATGCTGTTCAGCCACGCTACTTCCATTACTCAGAAACAGTTTAAGAGCAGTTGAAGCTAAACGCCGTACCAACATGTGCGAAGTAAATGGCACTCGGCAACATACTTAAATATCCATAAAACAACATTCAACTCCTTTAATGTAGCGATTTCAACCAAACATGTGCAGTATAGTATACATAAAAACGCTTTGATTTGAATGAAAACCAAGTGCCAAGTGCGTTTAGGACAAAGCACATAGTAGGGTTCCGTAACTTCCGTAGTCAGTACAGCTATAAGATGTTTTTATCACCACGATGATATCTAAAGCAGAGATGTTACGGAGGTCGTTTTACCGGAACCGAAACCGGAGTCGGAGGTTTTAAATTTGATTGAGGAGTCGGAGACTTAGCTGTATTCGCATCAACTTGTTTTTGGCTTCATATTTATTTTATTTTATTAATTTTAAGAAAACTTACAGCTAAAACATTCAAGTAATCAGAATAAATATGTAGAAGAAGGCCAATTACAAGTTTTCACTTATATTAGGTCTTTACCTATGAAATTGCCGTTCTGCAGTACTGGCCATTTCAAATCAAATTAATTTTTGTTTGGCTAAGAATTCTAATTTCAAATTAATTTTATTTTAAAAACATGGATTTTTTTCCAAAAGTAGTCATTTGTTTATTGATTAGTGTTACATTTTCATCGCATTTCAATCTTTTTCGTCATCATGGATACGTTAAAAATTCGAGTAATTATGGAATATGAGTACCGTCGTGGCAGCAACGCGATACAAGCGGCACGCAACATCAACGACGTTTACGGAGCTAACACTACAAATCAACGCACCACCTGTTATTGGTTTGCTCGCTTCCGTTCTGGAAATTTCGACCTGAAAAATGAACCTCGCGGTCGTCCGAAGACTTTGGTCGACAATTACGAATTAAAGGCGATTGTGGAAGCTGATGATACACAATCTACGGCTGAATTAGCAGCAGCTTTCGACGTTAGCGTCAAAACAATATTGGTCCATTTGCGTCCAATTGGCAAGGTAAAAAAGCTTGACAAATGGGTGCCCCACGAACTCAATGATCGCCAGCGCGAAGTACGCGTCGAGACGTGCCTTGCACTGCTCAACAGACACAGAAATGAAGGAATTTTGAACCGCATTGTTACCTGCGATGAAAAATGGATTCTGTTTGATAACCGCAAGCGCTCAGCAAGTTGGTTGGATCCTGGTTCAGCACCTAAACAATGCCCTAAACGAAAACTTACCCCTAGAAAAGTGATGGTCACTGTTTGGTGGTCTAGCGCCGGTGTGATTCATCACAGCTTCTTACCAAACGGGGTGAGCATTACTGCAGATGTGTACTGTGAAGAACTGAACACAATGATGGAGAAGCTGGCACATCTCCAACCAGCATTGGTCAATCGCTCGTCTCCGCTGCTCCTGCACGACAACGCGCGACCTCATACTGCACAGCAGACGGTCTCCAAGTTGCAAGAACTGGGGTTGGAAGCTCTCCGTCATCCGCCCTACTCACCAGACCTTGCGCCTACAGACTACTACTTTTTCCAGAATTTGGATAACTTCTTGGCGGGAAAAAATTCAATACCCGAGAGGCAGTACAAAATGCCTTTGAAGAATTTGTTGCCTCCCGACCAGCTGATTTCTTTAAGAAGGGCATCAATAAACTGCCACTGCGTTGGCAAAGATGCATTGATTGCATGGGTGATTACTTCGATTAATACAAATAAAAAATACATGAAAAAAATTCGTTTAATTTTTTTCATACAAAACGGCAATTTCATAGGTAAAGACCTATTATAAAGTTATGTATAGAATTTACAAAACGGTACAAACAGCGTGAGAATTAAACATAGAAACAACTGAAGAGAATAAACAAAAATTACAATACGTTAAACACAACAAATTTACATTTCAAAGAAAAAGTTACTTAATTTTTTTTTAAATTTCTGAACACTATTTGAGAATAAATCAAGCTCAACATCCTGGCACACAATATTGAACATTCGACATGCTCTTAAAATATATGAATTTTGCCTGTAAATAGTTTTCGCAATGGGTACATGAAGGAGATGAGGTCTACGACGAAACACAGACGGTACACGAAGTCCAATCTTGGCCACCAGCTCAGGGACATCAGAAGACCCGTTCATTATATTAAATAGGAAAGCAAGATCTGCAATTTTCCTTCGTTCATGTAATGGAAGAATGTGAAATTTCTTACACCGACTAGTATAGTTAGGAAGATAAGTATTAGAACGATATTGAGTGTACCTTAAAAATCGCCTTTGTATACTTTCAAGGCGATTAATATAAACATTGTAATTAGGATTCCAAATTTGAGAAGCATATTCGAGATATTGAATCACAACAATATGAGTCTTGTATACCTGTACGATTTACTACCTAACGTCGAAGATTTCCGTCTTACCGCGCCTTAAAACTTGTTTGTACGCGCTCTAGTCACGTTCATCCCTACATATTCTATTCTATTCTGCGTTTCGAACTTCGATATAACTCCGATGCAAAATTATCGGAACCGGAGTCGGAGTCGGAGGTGTGCAATTCCGACCTTTCGGAGTCGGAATCGAAGGTTTGCAATAACCCTAATCTAGAAACATCCCGATATTCTCCGCTCACGTTACGTCAGATACGAATACGCCCAAACGGCTGTGACACACACATAAACATGGCGAAGCTCTAAAGGTTCCCCTAAAGGTTTTACAGAACCCTATAAAAAGGACCAGTGGCACAAAGTAAGGCTGTGAAGTTAACCTTGGCGACAGCTGCGGCGGCAGATGGTCGATGCCGTCATTGCCATCATAAAAATAATGTAATAATGTATGTGAATACTCAAGCGCTGAAGTTTGTGCAGCTTTGTAAACTATTCATCATCAGTTTCTTTAGTGTATTACTCATAATATAATTAATATGCCACTGTATAATTATAATCCACCTACTTATTTCCAAAGTATGTAGTTACTATCTTAGTAAGTCAAGACAATGAATAACACTCTAGTAAAGATCTTCTGGCGCTTAAATAACTACATTCTGCAAAGAGCAATCCATTACAATCGAGCGAAAGATGTGATGTGTGGCCTTTGAATCAGGAGGATATTTTTCCAGAGAGTCGTGTTACTAATATACTATGTGGGAACGACGATAAATGAAAACACTGGCAATACTAGTGCATAGGAGTAATTTAAATCCATCAAATACCATATTAATCCAAAAATCTAAATAAAAAAAAAAAACATTTTTTTGATACAATCCTAATAGTAGTGACGGGCAGACTGGTTTTGCCAAGCAGGCCTGTTTTGCATATATTTTTTTATTGCTGACTGGGCATGCTCTTCACCTCGATCACGACTGATGGAAAGCGATGGATGAGGTCTATGATGTAACGAGCGTGCCCAGAAGACGCCTGTTCACTCTTGCTTTGAAGGCAGACTGGTTGTATATGTGGAAGGGAACACAGACGCTGGCAGAGAGTTCCACACTTTGCACATCCAAAGTGTGGAACTCTCTGCCAGCGTATAATAAATGTATAATATCTTCAAATTCATCACTACATAGTATAAAACAAAGTCGCTTCCCGCTGTCTGTCTGTCCCTATGTATGCTTAGATCTTTAAAACTACGCAATGGATTTGATGCGGTTTTTTTTAATAGATAGAGTGATTCAAGAGGAAGGTTCATATGTATAATACATGCGCGGGCGAAGCCCCTGGTAAAAGCTAGTAATACAAATTATATCCATTAACATATATTATTATTGATGGATTTTTTGTTTGTAGACTGAGAAACGAAGATACGAAGCTTAACTTATTATTAAATTGATGTCCCTACCCCGTATACCCTCCCTTTATTAAAAAAAATAACAATTACAAAATATCCCGTTCACTATTGGCGCCCAACCATAGAAATCGCCCAACTGTTACTATTTGGCGCCCAACTACACTTGTGATGTTGATTTTTTTGTAAGCGTAAGAAAATCTGCATAACAAATAGATGAGTCAACCCCGTAAAACTTGTAGATAGTACTACGTTGTGAACAGCTCCGCATCTCCGTAGTATTGTGACGTCCTGATGTCAAGGTTCTGGCCTCGTCCCCTTCGCTTCCAGTTTCAAATTATTTTCTTGTTTACATGTTGACTAGAAACATATAGGCATTCTAGGAGTTCGCAAATTAATTGATTATAATACTAAAGATATCAACAGAATAGAACTAAGTAAGGCCAACCGCACGTCCATCCATGGTAACAATTTCGCTTTAACAGTGCCTTTATTTCGTAGCACTAATGGTTTACGTTTTCGTTGTTATTACTAACGTGCGGGGTTGACTGTACTATTTTTAGCTAATATTACAGAATCGCAAAAGTAGTGGTGTTATTGACCTAGAACAATACACAATTACACATTCCCCAAGTCGAGTTATGTGGCCATAAAAACTGCACACGCATGTTACTCATGAATCAAGCATAGGCGCAGGCGCTGCAAAGTCTTCGTGTTCAAACTCGGTAAACCGCTTCATTGCAGTGAACCAGCTCCTTCAAATGTATTGAGGAAACGACACGGTAAAACAAACTGGTTTTGGCAAACCTCAATATTAAATGAAATTCTGTCATATCATCATAAATAATGTAGATATATACATATAGCAATAGTTAACAAACAGTGTTAAGAATACAACTTGTGACCATATACACGGGTTTCTCAAGTAATTCCAAACAAGATTAAATTTTATGTGCATTTCATCATGTTCTTATTGAGGACAGATGCGCGGATGCTGGTATCAGCGCGATGCAAACATTGAGGCACAAGATAACGTAGTACATAGTAACGTAATCAGCACCTCAATGACATGCTTCTGTCAACGTTTTTAGTATTGCATCGTCATCGACCTACTTGATGCCGTGACGTATGTTAGTCTTGTGTTAGTGTGCGTGCACTATCGCAAATATGGCGTCAAATCAATTTGTGTGTTTCAAACAAAGCGCCCGCGCCGTTTCTTGCTTGTGATTAATAGTCCTTGGAATTTAAAGATGTTGGTTTGCCAGTTTAGTCTCGGCTACAGACGATGGTTTTTTGTTGTTGTTCCTGCGTCTATTTCGTCACTGGCCTTTATGACGACTAGATTGGCCTAGCCGACATTGTTTTGTTAGGTACTCTGGCAGAATTTTTTGTCTCCATTAAAAACGTTAGCTATGTTCTGTTGAATCTCTCAGCCGTGTAAAAAAGCTTAAACAGGTTTGCTGATTTCAAGGTATAGTCTTCTTTGAAGCCTAGTTTTTTAACGAAATACCTGAGCTAAACATAGCCTGAACCAGAAAATATTATGGAGCACGTGACACGTTGCGCAAACAAGGATGTTGGCTCAGGTGCGGCTTACATAACGTCCTAGTACACTATAGTAACAACTGCTCATTGTCCGGGGGGCGTGACTCACTGTTTGTTTTGGAAATTCTCATGTGTATATTCTTTAAGGGTTCAGTCTAATGAGATTATATCCCCACGTTCCTCACTCCCAGATTCTCCCAGATTTCCTAGAAAACAAATAGATTTTTAACCGACTTCAAAAAACAAAGGAGGATATCAATTCGACACGTATGTAATATTATTGGAACTATAATAAGTATATTCACATAACGATAATCTATTAGGGCTTCCAAACAAATATACAAACTTATAGGTCCGTATGTATATTTGTCCACGCATTTCTCCGAAACTATTAGTTTGGAAAATGCGTGGACAATGGATAAGTCGATTTTATTTTTTCTAAATTATATTTTGTTAGATATTAACACTTTATGGTTTTAGTAATGGAGAAATATGTACATAGTTACATACAGTACACTACCCGGTCGTAAATATGACACATTGAGTTTTACAAAAAGTTCTGCCGTCCGATAGTAGGCTTTCGGTGTCATGTTTTTGTCTAGGTAGTAGGTAGGCGGTACTGTACTTCGTCTTTGTTTTCATACAGCAAATGACTTCTCAAACCAACTGACTAAACAGGCGACAGAAGGGCGACAGTTTATGAAAAGCGAAAACCTCATAAACAAACGCAAATATTCACAAAATAAAAGTGATCGTATTTCAGTTGTAAAACTATTTAGTAAACGGCTCGCAAGAGAATAATAATAAACAACAGTTATAAAAAGTAAAAGTCGGCCATAAAATTGTTAAGTTTTAAAAGATACAAACTCTTTCAGTTCCGTTATCCTTTTGAGAGATTATACGAAAAACGTTAACAAGCGTGAAGCAACGTGAAACTTTTTGTTTTGAACACTAGCGTTACTTACCGTCGAGATAAGATAATGAAGAGATTTCTGTTATCTGGTAAACAGAAAGAATGTTATGGTTTTGATGACAAAACAAGTAACCTGCTCGTTCTTACCATACTGCATCGCATGCATCTTCCCCTTCTTCCCATTTTATTACGCAACTGCCACGGCTTCTTACGTCTTCTTCTTCTTACTTTTATACACTCCTTTGCAAAAAAAACGGGCGGTTTGGATTTTTCTACATTATTGGTGACAATTTTATTCTAAAGTGGTTTTAATAGCCAAACTATGTTACTGGCACTTAATAAAGAGTCTGGGTATAAAAAAAAGTTAATTTAAAATTCGAAACTGTTGTTTTAAAAATAATAATCCCTTTTTCAGTTTATGACTTTTTACTTACTATTCGCGGGTTTGCGGTTAAAAGGTTATCAGGCAACCAAAACTAAGTTCTCGTTATTTTCATTAGAATAATTTATGTTTGTCGCATAATCCTGCCTTATTGTGACTTAAAACAGATATCTTTGTGTCGATTGTAATGGCAGAAAAAGCAATAAGAGCTAGTAAAATTATAGCGCTGCTGGAAGTGGGGTGTAGCCAATGTTACGGCTCACAGCGGTTAAACGTGAGTCGTTCCACCGTCCAAAGAACCTGGACTCGATACCAAGAGACAGGTTCCATTCAAAGAAGGCAAGGTTCTGGGAGAAAACTTTGCACACACCCACGAGACGACCGCGTTTTAGTGACTCAGGCGCTGAGGAACCGCAAATGCAGTTACATAGACCTCAAAAGAAACCTTGAAGAGGTACGAAGAGCACAAGTTAGCCTATGGACAGTGAGGAGGAGGCTTTTAGCGGTTGATATACGCAATCGACGACCAGCGCGGGCCCCCAAGTTACTCCGTGAGCACCGGATTGCTCGACTGAGGTTCACTAGAAATTGTCCATGTTGGACACTAGGTAACTGGAGTAGCGTACTCTTCTCCGATGAGGCTCGAATTTGTGTGAATGGTGAGGACCGACGTCGGCGAGTGTTACGAAAACCAGGGGAACGCTATGCCGACGTGTGTTTTGAAGAAATCACCTCTTATGGTGGAAGGTCCGTTATGTTTTGGGCGGGCGTAACTTCCAGCTATCGTACCGAGATACTGTTCATTGAAAATGGCTCACTAAATGCGCAAAAGTACATAACAGGAATAATTTGTCAACATGCACAGCCCGCACTGACTGTAATTGGTGAAGATGCCATTCACATGGACGACAATGCTCGGGACCACCGTTCTGGCGACGTAGATGCTTATATGCAAGAGGTCGGTATTCGTCGTCTGGATTGGCTAGCGTGCAGCACCGAACTTAACCCCATTGAGCACGTCTGGGACCTCCTAATAAGGCGAGTACGATCCGTCCAACCCCTTCCACAAAACATCATGGAGCTTAAACATGTGATTTCGGCTGAGTGGGTACACATTTTACAGGACACCATAAAAAGCCTGGTGGAAAGCATGCCAAGACGATTACATGCCGTAATCGCTGCAAGGGGAGGTCATACTCGTTATTAATTTTTATTTTTTAACGTCTTTTTTTAATTAAAATACCATAAAAATACTCGTAGTCTTAATTTAATTATACCCAAAAAATTACCATTTTAACACGACTCTCTGTTTACATTGACTGAAACACCGATTCCAGGATTTAAGCGTTAAAAACTATATTCCCAATGATAATAAGAAATTTCTAGTCATTTATGCTAATGACATACTAAAAATATTAATATTATCCATAGAAAAGCCAATGACTGTAAGGTGCCCGTTTTTTTTGCAAAGGAGTTTATTTCTTGTTTCTGTTGACTATCTAAGTTTATCTACACCCATGCCATAGATTCTCTATAAAAGTTTCTGAAACAGTTAGCTTATTGCCAACATTAAAACAGCCAGTGTCAGTAACCATGGTAACCATAATAGCATCCAAACGGGTGCTTTAATGTTGTACTGAATTTCATAATGCAACTCGTTTTCAAAAAAAGAACATTGTAATGCACGCGCGTTTCACTACAACAGCGCCGTAATTTAAAAAAAAGAACTTATTCGAATTCACGTCGTATACTATGACGCCGGCCGCCATGTTCGATACGAGTATTAGTATTGCAAAAAATGTCTCAGAACCTTTTATAGAGGATTGATAACATGGATGTAGATAAAGTCTTGTATGCAACTGTACATAATTAGGTATTAAAACACTCATGTGATACTTTCGTGTTTTAATACCCCTTATTATACGTCAGTTGCATAAATAACTATTATTATACTGAGCAATTGTTTCATTTTGTAATATTACCCTAAAACAAACGCCGCCTTTGAAGTTCCTAAACCTCCAACATTGTAAACAACTCATACATCTTTACTTTATACCCTTTCTTTTATGGAATTTTGTTCAACTTTACGCACTTCCATTGTTTGTTTTTATCTGAAGTAACTTTACTACTTACTGGTTTCTGTTACGCCGATCTAAGTTCCAGTGTCTATGTAAGTACGGATAGCTTGATACGTAACATACGCAAAATACCCGCACTGTCGTGGAGTTCCGGATACCAGTCCGTATTACGTATTACCAATTACGTAACATAGGTAACATAGTCTGATATATCCAAGATAAAAATGCTTGGAAACATGCTGGTCCTGCTCCATAGGACAATCTAGCTAGAGTCTAGACAAAAATCAAACTGGTTGCTGACTTAATTATATAATTTATTATTTTTATACCTTAAGTCATTGCAGTATTACGAAGTCGAATCTAGAAGGTTTAGTGTTGATTTTTTGATACAAAAAATTCTACCTCATCTGACTAAAAATGTGAGCATAGGAAATTTCAAAATGTTCCATCTTCAGACTTATTAATTTTTCAATAGCTGCTGCTGCTGGTTAGCAGCTCTACTCGCCTTAATTAACTCCACAGCACAGCATAGAGACAAGGTTATTCTCTGCTGAGGATTAAAGTAGGGAACTAAGGGAAGATTTAGGGCTGATCAAGACAAACAATATCCCTAAGTTAAGGATTGGAACTTCCACTATTTCCCTCAAAGTAGATGAAGAAGTAGTGTGTGATGTAGAAATGACTTACTATTGGCCAATCCAATTATTTATCCTACATAATGTAACACATACTTACAGCAAATAATACATTGATATTTATTCCCATTCATTCCTCTTTCCGCTCAACAATAATGGATGTAGACAAGATATTTGGAAATCTCCCAAACTCCATTTAGTCATTTGAAACTTTCACTGTTATTTACGGAACTATGAATAACTGCTCAGGAGTTGCGTTTATTGCCGCCTTTGTTTCATGAAAAGGGAGAGTCTCTTTGTATAAATACTATATATACTGTTGTCTTTGTCCAAAGATTTGAAATGTTTATTAGCCTTGCGTTTATGGGGTGATAAATCAAAGTTTTACCTCTTTGTTGGTTCACTTTCGCTTGTTAATTTTGCTTGTCCCTATTCATTAACAGTAACACTACCGTTCAGCTTTGTCGGTGCCCTTTTTAAATCGTGTTCCTTGTGTTCCTTTTAGATTATACTTAACAATTGCATCACTTGACCGTCACCGTCAATCGGCTCCAACCACCAACACGACTTGTAGTCGGAACATTGTATCAGATTCAAGAAACATTTTCAATAAGATTCGCATCCGTTTCGCTTCGCACAGCGTTATCAGTTTGTATACAGATGCGGGATTGACCGAGCTCTGTTTACGTTACTCGGAGCCTTGGCACTGAACGGGCCGTGACGTCACTCGATACACGCCACAGACTACACTGGATCGCATAACTTCGAACATGGGTCGTTGCTCGTACTGCTTTCATGTTTAATCGATTGTTCATAATTTATTTGACGTCACTGTGTGAAAGGTTATTAACGCTAAATTAAACCGTGTTTAATAATTAATTCTTTCAGTAATTTTGTGCTTGCTGTGGCCGCTTGTAATCGAAGGAGTTCACCAGACAAAAGATTATTTAATTATGTAGGTATGTACCTAGTTTGTTGTGATATTTTGTTGGACGTTTCAGTAAGCATGTATTAAACCTTGTTAATTTTACTGAAGTTTTATAAGTACCCATGTATGGAGGACCTCTTTAGCATCACACTCACGTTTAGTACATAATCATGTTCGTTTCAGGCTACGAACGTTTTGTGTTCCTGGATGCAGTCGTTAGCATCACTCTCCAAAGGTAGCTCCTCCTAGGCATATCACCACCAATTCTTTTTCACGGAAATGGTGATAACTTTAATCTATTGACCTACTGATTGTAACCGGGCTGTTGGTCCGTTCCACTTCCTCTATTGCTACAAAGTATCATCTGTGGCATCAGACCGGGTGCGTAGTGCGAAAATAATGTTACTGTTGGATATTTCCACGAAATATGAATTTGAGGCATGTTGGCAATCGATATTTGTAACATATTCGTGCGGGGTACGCTTTCTGTTCTACCAATAAATGTGAAGATCATGAAATGTGTAGTTGCCGTGCCGCCCCCTCCCGCTTTTAGGGTGCGTTTCCACTGTTGCGGAGCTGGGCGGAGCGGAGCGGAGACGTGCAGGAATCGTCCAATTACAGACGAGGCAAGAGACGCGATGAGGATTTCAACCATTATGATTGGTCGATTCCTGCACGTCTCCGCTCCGCTCCGCCCAGCTCCGCGTCAGTGGTAACGCACCCTAAAGGCCGCGTTTCCACTGACGCGGAGCTGGGCGGAGCGGAGCGGAGACGTGCAGGAATCGTCCAATTACAGACGAGACAAGAGACGCGATGAGGATTTCAACCATTATGATTGGTCGATTCCTGCACGTCTCCGCTCCGCTCCGCCCAGCTCCGCGTCAGTGGAGACGCACCCTAAGGCTCTTACAGACAGAGGCGATATCGCGTCGCGACGTGTCGCGTAGCGGTGTTGCGACGCGATAATATCGCAATATCGCTCGCGATATCGCCTCTGTCTGTAAGAGCCTTTAATGTCTCAGAGGTGTATCGATTTCATCCATATATATTACATTTTTTAAATACAAAATAGATTTTTGCAGTTTTTATGCCTCTTACTCTTAGTGTTTAGTATAGGCTACAAGGTATCTGTATATCTACATTTTCATCTTCACAACATTGCGAATGGAGTGCTTACTGCCGCCCTTGACAGTGGAGCAAGGCAAATGACGTCAAACCCGCGCTATTTTTGTATAACACTCATAAACATTCGTATTTCCTTGTTGTATGGTGTACGCTTGAGATCTATACTTTATAACCACTGATATGCACGAACCTTATTAAAAAAACAGTGCAGATAACTAGCCTAACTTGCGTCAGCATCACTTGTAATCGACTATTTTCAACGTTTACTAGAGTTATGTAATTGTTTATCCATCTTTTTATATTTATCCCAGAGTAACCACAATTCCCAAAACATGCTTCACACGAAAAATTTGCAGTACTTTGCCAAATAGTCGGGAAACTTCGGAAAAATTACTCAGCAGAAAATAAAGGTTGTTCTGAATAAATGAAGCTTATGAATAAGTGGTTCGCTGAAGATGTGCGTGTTTTATAAGCCTAGTTAATGTAACACGTCTAATCGCTGTTCGCAGAACCGCTCGCGGATCGCCGGCCGCGGTCCGGTTACTTGGATACGTAAATATAGAATTTGATGAGCACACAACTCTGCCCCGTCTCCCCGAGTATGGCGCGTAGTCTGTTGACAGAAATTATACAACAAATCCAGTTTCAACCGATCCGATGACTAGCGGAAAAACCCTGTTAGCTCACTTGTGATTGGAGAGAAAACATGCGTTGCTTATGTCAACTGTGATTCACAAAAAAACTCGAAATATTGGTGTTATAATGTAATCGATGATCGGATATAGAAGCTGTGAAATACCCACACAACATCATCAGTCGTCATGGACTCATGGCCCTCTTCTCTCGTGGTACGGGCAATACTACAAACTTTAAACATTGTTGTATTAGTTTAGTACTGTGTCTCTACCATTTAATTTTTACATTTATGCAACAATAAGATAAGTGATTATTTAATCAATTAATGTTACCTCCAATCGCCTGAAACACAGGATTACCTAGTTCAGGCACAAGTCATGGGTGAACTTGCCATAGATTTAAGGAAAACTGTATTTATCGTTAGTCCTTATATATTTTTGAATAAATTTGTTTTTGAATTTGGCGTCTATACCTGTCTGTGATTGACAAATTATCTTCTTTCTAATGTTTTTCTTATCCTGTATCTACGTGTTATGGTACACGAACGCATACCTTCTCTGGCGTCATAAGGCGGTTCACTGCCAAGATTCCCTGTGCGAAAAACGAGTCCAACGTAACAAGTTAGCTATGGAGCAGATTGTTATTTACATGAATATTAAATACTTACAATATTGCACAAACTTGTCCTGGTATTACGTACTTACATAAGACGGAGTAGGAAACGCGCTCAAAGGCTTGTTTCACAGTTGTCTTTGAAGATGTCTTTATTGAGTTCCGTAATTTCGCAGTCATTTTTTGTCCAAGGATTTCCCTTAAGCAGCTGCTTACACATTGTAGGGATAGGGATTGACTTTGGCACTAAATAGTGGCTTACTACAATACTTATTAGTTACTTGGGTAGTGAATTTAATAAGCGTCAACCGTTGAAAGTTCTAGCTTTTGCCCGCCGTGGCTTCGATCGCGTGGATGTAGGGAAATATCCACGGGAACGTACTACCGGGATTAAAAGACGTATTAATCCAGGTAAACAATGTATTAATTCCGTAATACATTGTTTTCATAAGTACATTTAACTATTGGTTTACGCAGCCCCCGCCTGTAAAGCTCCCAGTCGGCAGGATTTTTTCCGACATCTTCAACAATTATCGTCATATTTCGGCCAATTTACACAAAACCTTAGTCAATTATACACTAAAGGCGAGTATAGATGCTAACCGGAAATTAATAAGTCTGAAGATATGGAACATTTTGAAACTATGCACACATTTTTAGTCGGATGAGGGAGAATTTTGCGTTTCTCCTAGGTTCGAAGTCATATCAGTTAACACGCAGTTAACCGTTAACTAGGTTTAGTGTTGATTTTTTTGATACCTACAAAAAATCCTACCTTATCTGATTAACCCGTCGCACGCCAATTAGCAGACACAATAGATTTTTTTATTGTTATCAGCGCACCTGGGTGTCAATCGACGTTTAAAGAGTTACAAATGTTGTGCATAGGAATTTTCAAAATGTTCCATATCTCCTTACTTAATTATCTTCTCAATGGTGGCGCTGTTACCTTAAACCTTCCTCATAAATTACTCCGTCCATTGTTGAAAACCGTATGAAAATCCGTTCGGCAGGTTTTGAGTTTATCGCGTAGACAGAAATATTAAGGTGACAAAGTGCGGGCAGGGGCACCTTATAAACCCGTCTGTATCGTCCGGACTTAAAATCGAATGTTTTGTTAGCGAGCAGTGTCGCAAATAAGTAACAAGTTATTTTTTGTGTCGCAGAAACTAGTTTCTGTGGACCGGTTTGTGTTGGACTTAGTCTTTCATTCGTATACAAGGACAAATCTGTACGGTGGTTTCAAAAGACTTGCGTCTAAACGTGATTAACTATAAATTATGTCTTTATTTAAGTCTCTGTTAAGTACCTACCTATACCTACTAGTTTGGAAAACTTGTCCCGCAATTAAATACTTAAAAGAGTAAGCGTAGCAAAAAATTAGAATTAGAAAGAAAATAAGAAGTTAGAATTCCACAAACCTCATATTGTCACTGCTCCTAGAATATACAGGGTGTCCCGTAAATAATGGATAATCTCTTAAGGGGTCATTGTACTCATCATTATGAACAACTTTTACTATGGGACCAAACCTGAAATCGCGAAAAAAAATTAGCTGACCAGTACATTTATCTACATCAAACTCGTCAAAATGTAGGGAGCAGCTGATTTTTTTTTCGCGATTCCAGGTTTGGTCCCATAGTAAAAGTTGTTCATAATGATGAGTACGATGACCCCTTAAGAGATTATCCATTATTTACGGGACACCCTGTATAGACTGTAGAAAAGAAAAGAAGATAAGAAAAAACAGAAAATACGTTTATTTGCGGTAAACATGATGGAAAGAAAGAATACAAACACGAAAATAATATAAGACTCGAATTATCACAAAAGTGCGCGCACCCGAGACGTTCAAACCTAGATCTTCAAATCTATTACTCCAAATTTTGTTTTTTTTAAATTTCGAAAAATATTTGGAGGTAGGTATAACCTTTATGAACATGCAGACTTTTTTTAAAATATATCATAATTAAGACTAGTTTCACACCACACAATGCACCTCAAAAAAATTGTTAGACCTGGGCGCTGGGGCGACCCAGATATGTGATCTAGCTAGATAGATTTTCGCCGCCTTAAACCACTATAATATTGCAAGTTGCAACTTTCATCGAAATCCTAACGATTTAGATTTCGAGAACGAGCAATTAATATTAAACAGAATTATCGGGTCGCACTTTCCTTGAAAACAGGGCCGATACCAGAGCGGTCGAAAAAATTATTCCAATGTAATAAAACATTATTTAAGACACAAATCACGAACATGAAAATCATTCACGGTGTCCATCTTATGTATAGCAACGTTCCACGTCCAGTTGAACAAGAAACACAAAATAATATATTGGCAGCCACGTGTGCTAACTGCCAAGACACGACGTCAAACGATTAAGTAAACATAAATTAAGCATGAAATTGGAAACATGTGGCAATCTATTAACATAATGCTAATGCACACTAAATATTGATAGACACAAATTTTAACACAATATAATTATGACAGTGAAATTTGTGTCTAATTACAATAATTACGCAAGTTCTTACGGTCAAATTCAGTATTTACTTTGCTTACAAAATCTGCAACCAAGGTTAGGTTAAGGGCTGGTTTAGTTCGACACTAGTCGGGAAATACGAATAAGTACATATATACCGGATGACTTTTTTTACCGTCTCGAAAAAAATTGGGTATATTAGGTGAACGGAGTAAGTAGAAGCCTATGGCATACCTAGTTTTTTTTTTTTAATAGCTTAGACAGAAAAAATTATCTAAGTACCAATAAATACTACAAATTCGATGTAAACTTTTCATTTTTGTACCATAAAAACAGAAATTTTGAAAAAAATAATAAATCGTTTAAAAATATCGAATTTCAAATCATATGCAGCCTGAATATGATTTGAATTTTTGATTTTTTTTTATTAAAAAAAAAAAGTTAGGTATGCCATAGGCTTCTACTTACTCCGTTCACCTGATATACCCAATTTTTTTCGAGACGGTAAAAAAAGTCATCCGGTATATAGAAAAGATGTCACTAAAATTAATACTTAACAAAGATTGCTTGGTTATATTTTGGGTCCTAAAACAACAACAATGTTTCCTTAGTAACTAACAACACCGATAAATAATGCAAGTCAGTAGTGAAGATAGCATCTCTCATGATCAATATATTAGAACAATTTTTCATAGTTGGCACATTGCCACTGATGTAGACGTAGAAGCACCGAAAACGCTTCAAATTCATTGCTCTTTTATATTTATTTGAAATATTTGAAACAGATTTCCTACGAAATCCATGAATGTGTCAACAGTCTTGAGGTTCCAAATTAACATTATCGTCGTTCTAAGAGCGGTGGTAATGAATGATATAAATGTAAGGCAATGATGAGGTGGTGAAATGGCGGATTTGCAAATGTTGTCATTACAGTTTGTCATTACTAAGCGGAAGAAATGCCTGTCGTTTCCAGGCCTGTTTCACAAACTGAAGTGAACACAGCCATTTATTATTTTGTATTACAATTGAGTACTCACTGATAAATATAGAGGCTAACCTCTGTCTGTGACTTCTCCGCGTAGGTTTTTCGTTTCAAGTGACGCTATAGGCTTAGAGTAAGCCTATTAATTCTATGGCTATAGGTACTTTTCTCTCCATCTTTAAAGGAAAGATTGTCTGTTCGTGTATTTGTACCAAAAGGGATCTATCATATTCTGATGTTAGCAGTTTTACTCCAGTAACTAATGGTGTTAACTCTTTAAACGTCGATTGACACCCAGGTGTGCAGATAACAATAAAACATCTATTGCGTCTGCTAATTGGCGTGTGACGTGTTAATTGATAAGTATAAGGGATCTGGTTGGTTTGGATGTAGTGAAGGACGTATGTTAACATGATGTATGATTTATAGATGATGGGCAGCTTGTGTAGCAACAAGCAAATTGTAGTCGCCTACTCTCTTCGCTTACTTTGTTTCGTCTGGACAATGTGTTAAGGAGCAGTTACTGTCTCCCTTCTAAGTAACCTCCCTCGAATTAGAGGAAGGTGACGCGCTGTAACCACTTTTGATTCAACATCGTCCTCCTGTCATTATACAAATTTATTTAGTGTCGCTGTCGGCGCAGCATGTCTTCTGTCTTATATGTATCTCTCTTAGCCGTCATGTCAGTAGTCGGCCTGTTTCTAGCCGTATCATCTTTCACACAATCCATCCATCGTTTATTGTTAACAATGACTACAAAATCCTATATACTATAAAATTGATAAAATATGATATTAATTAATTTATCAATATCGCAATCTGCAATTTTGCAGAAACTGATAGCAGTTTCTGCAAAATTGCACTCGGGCGTCCTGAAGTCTAACCTATATATCAGTAACCATTGACGTCATTCCGTTATCTACTACGATTAACGTTAGATAGTTATCTTAATGTTATGCTATATCTTTATTAATTATAGATATTTCTATGTTTGCACGTTTCTTTATCATTTTTGTTTGCGTAAGGTGCTTTATAGATTTTATGATAGCAGGTTTTTTCTTGTATGGTTGTTATGCTCTCACATTCTATATTTTGTTTATTCATAACACTGTTATTAATATTCGACATAGCTTACTTGCTATACAACCAAAAATATATCATGACCTTCCTTATCAAATAACCTGTAAAAGCCAAAGCCATTCAGTAAACATATTAAATTAATTCCAATAGTGTTGCTCATGCTTATCATTGTCAAGACTCATGTGATAACATTTCCTTGCATCATCCGGCGGTTCACGTAAGAACTAATTGTGGGAACTTGGAACTTCACCAAGAAAGTACGTCGTATTCGCTCGTAATCGTTCATTCATACATAGCAATTAGCATCAATATTTTGATTCTGAACAGCTTATGCCAAAGTGCTAATTGCATCCGCTTGTAATTCATGCAGGTAATCTGGCCGTCTCACGTTGATTAGGTTAAGCACCCCGTTATGGGGCTTTGTAATGACTATAATACGATGTTTTAATTTAATAGCTTCATGCTATAATTTTGGTCTGGTTACCACTCTTTTTTTTTTTCAATTTATAGTTACTACGTATTTTTGCCAGCTAGATAATGTAATTATCAGTATTTTTGACTACTTACATACTTACAGCTTTTAGACTCATTTACCATATTTCATCAGCTTCCTCTTCCTGTTTGTTTGACTAATAGTTAAAATTATTATGATCAGGAAGATATTTAAAATACAATTGGTATTTTTTTTAAATCCCTCTAAATCTTGTTCAATTAACAGAAGTTATATTTGTGTTCGTGATTCAATTACCTTCTAGCAACATATCCAGTCAGACTAGTTTTGAAGGTGATATATTTATAATACGTACATGCTTCTTAATTCTTATTTTTAACTTTGACCTTAAGTTATTATATTATGGATTTTTTATTGGACGTAGCTTTTTATCACTATCAAGGTTATCTACCTAAATTATGACGTAATAACAGCAAAATATCAGCTATCATCCCGTACACGTCTCGTTTTGCAAAAACTGAACGTTATCATACAGTTGTTTTACGTAACATATTGTCATAACATATTGCTTGAGCTATTGACCCGCGATGCTATCAAAATTTTAATTAACAATACAATTAACCTGATATGATAATGTTGGCAATTGATTTCTAATGTTAACGATATCTGGTTGGCCTAATAAACCGATTGCAGCTTCTAAAATTTGCAAATATTTATTATAACAGTGATTCAATACCAGTGAGGCAGTGATCTAAGTTTATACTAAAATTATTGCGTTGATTAAGTTACACTACCACAGTGATCAGAATCAAAGGTCAAAAAATCGCATGATTAAATTAAGTTAAATAATATGAAGGAAAATTAATAGTCTTTACGATATGAATTAAAAATCACATAGCGCATATCATATCTTATGTGTATACAACGTGTAACGTTAAATGCGCAAAACCTCTTAAGGGGTCATTGTACTCATTATTATGAACAACTTTTACTATGGGACCAAACCTGAAATCGCGAAAAAAAAATCAGCTGTTCAGCACATTTTGACTAATTATGCGAACATAAATGATTTTTTTTTCGCGATTTCAGGTTTGTCCCATAGTAAAAGTTGTTCATAATGATGAGTACAATGACCCGTAAGAGGTTTTGCGCATTTAACGTTACACGTTGTATACAAACATATTGTATAGTGTGACGCATTGTACCTTGTGTTTCACAAGAAATCCGGTAATGAATCTCTTAAATAATGGGCCAATTTACAACGCCCAAAGTACTGAATGAATCGGTGCTATCTATCTGCTATTGGTTGAAAACACGCTGTAAATCATAACGAGTGGGACGATCATTTGCAACAAACTTTGACGAAATGTCAGACCTGTTTGCGTCTATGACGTATTCGTGTCAATAAACAACGAAACAGTTCCACAAGCAGTCATGAATTCAGTTGAAAACATCACAATGTGTGGTGCAGAGGTGTGAAAATAGAAAACACGATGTTATACCTACAGTAATACTAAGTATGCAAGACAACACGCCAGATACTTAGGTGAAGTATTGCGCAGTATATTATTATAATAATATTACATAACGCAAGTTATACCACCTCTAGACCTAGGTACTATTGTGTGAGTTATCAAGTTTATGTGATACTATGTTGGTTATGTAATCGCTAAACTGCATCTATAACTGAATACATTTCTCATGAAACGATGTTTCTTCCATTGGCATTTGCCTACGGTCTGGTTGTTACGATATGTTGTTCCGTAGATGGGTCAGTTTTACCCTGGTCATAATGCTTTCGATTTTCTCATAACCCACTAAGTATTTCTTAGTAGTTATAGTTCGTACGACTTACCTAGTTATAAAACATGCAGCAAGCATGTAGACTGTGACAACATGGTAACTTCTAATAATTACGGGTTGGTATCAGAATGACTGGATCGCAAATTGACCACGTCGCTCTTAGTCCACATCTCAAAATGTCTAAATCTCAAAATACCTAAGTCGCAAAATGACTACATCGCAAAAAGTCCGAACAGTTGTGTAGGCACCTATACAGGGTTGATATCAGAATGACTGGATACATCATCATTCATCATCGTCATCTGCCTAGCGTTTTCCCAGCTATGTTGGGGTCGGATGCAGCTGAATACCAGTATTATATTACCCAAAATAGGTGATTTTAACATTTTTGCCTGTTTGTAGGTTTGTCTGTTCAAGCATCAAAATGGACCGATTTAGTTCAAGTTTGGTGTAAAGAGTGAATTTTGGGGAAGCACATTATAGTCTAGGGAAAGTTAGAAAAAAAGTCACCTTAAGAACCAAAGAGATTAATGTAGGTATAGGTGCCTACACAACTGTTCGGACTTTTTGCGATGTAGTCATGTAGTAGGTATTTTGAGATTTAGACATTTTGAGATTTGGACTAAGAGCGACGTGGTCAATTTGCGATCCAGTCATTCTGATACCAACCCGTAATTACTTATGGCCGATTCCTACAATTTATGGACCGTTATTGGTTAAAATTAAGACTCTTGTATCTTTACCAATAATGGTAGGATAGTAGTAGGTATAAAATTTATGTTTTTATTATCAACTGAGCTCTGCTTAAACGTAGAGGAATAATAAATATCAGTATTGACAAAAATATGCAAAGATAATAATAAACTATAAAATGTGAAAATCACAAGATTTCAGATACACCACTTTCAACGACCGATTTCAGCAAATAATGCCCTATTACATTCTTGTTCAAAGTTGACCCAAAAAAGAGATACAATTTTTTAAAGCTATCATCTCGTTGAATCAGGAAAAATATCGAAAAAAAATTATAACTCGAAAACTAAAAAAAATCGTAGAACATACATGGGGGTTAAATCGATAAGTATGGTAATCTGCTATCAGCTCGCACTGGCTTGACACCTTAAGGCTACTCTTTCGAAAAAAGCTTAAAAACAGCGTGCAGATGAAGCAGTTTTTCGCCGGAACCTACAGAGAAATTACATCTGAAAAAAATTGTTAGTAATCTACATGATATGAATCGTAATTTGGTTTAGCCATAATTTTTCTATCGGTATCACATAATAAGAAAAAAAAACCCCAAATCACCTCCAAATCGTTAAGATGAAACCATTTTACTTCTTCATTTTTTATCAAAAGAATATAAAAAAAATATCTACTACTTTGCAATACAAACGAAAATGATTTGGTTTTGTTACTTTTTAAAAACATGTATATTTTTTATTATAATAAATTAAAAATGCGTCTAATTTGGGACAGCGCTCCTTGATGGGCGCGTCCTATTACTGGCTAGACGTACGACGCGTTGCGTGAGCTCAGGCCAGAATGCGCAAGCTAACCACTCAAGATCATTGGCGTATAGTTCGGCCTTAAAAGAAGCACCCCGTATATGCTTTGTTGGTGACACTACGTAATGCTAATGGTTATGTAGGCACCAATACAAATGTTTACTGATGTGATGACTATGTTATCAAAAGTAAAACAACTAATTAAATATAAGTTTTTCAATACTTCTCTCATAAACCACATTACATAGTAATGTCGTCATTTCCCAGCGGAATATTCCGCCTTCTGAGTCGACCCTTGGGTCAGATATCTTCTGAACTCTGTGACGCATCATCAGGGCTGCGACACGGCTAACATGGCGTGAAAATTCAATTGATGTTAAATTCTTATGAATGTAGCTCTATCTCATATCTTCTTTATATATTATGTATGTATATACATGTACTTACAAATAAATGAAATTGAAGTGTCTGTGTCAAAATAACAGCTGTAGGACTATCTGTCTGTCTGTCTGTTAGTTCCGGCTTCTCCGAAACGGCTGGACCAATTTTGATCGGACTTTCACTGGCAGATAGCTTATGTTTTATGGAGTAACTACTTTTAAAGCTACTTTTATTTTAGCAAAATAATTAAGATTCCGCGCAAAAAAAATTAAAACCCATGAAATAGTGAACACATAGCGCAGGCGGGCGATGCAACGCGGCGGGTCGGGGGACGAGGGAGTTTTAATGTTGCTGTTATTTTAGTATATTGTGTATTTTACGACTTCCATGTGAACGATGTCGTGGGGCATAACTAGCTTGGTAATATAACAGCATCATCATAATAATCATTGCAATAAGTACCTAAAAAATATTAATTTGTAACCATATAGTTTGAAAATAACAGTCTACATTATCGCATTAGGTGTTAAACCTGTAAAGATAATTGTATGGTGGGAAATAAATAAATAAATAAATAATCATTCCGGTTCATTCGTGGTCGGTGCTGCACGTCTATTTCTTCCTTGTCTATCTTACTTGCCGTACTTTCAAAACCTTCACATAGTCCATCCATCTTTTCTTGTCTCTTTTCTATTACTCATCCACAATCATACCAACGCAAAACTTTTTTGTCACATGCTCCTTATTCCTCCGCATCACATGTTCATACCACGACAATATTAGCGGCAGCGTGTCATTCATATTAATTAAGCAAACCAAAGCCTGTGCATCAAATGCACTCGTTTTTAGGGTTCCGTACCAAAATGGTAAAAAAGGAACCCTTATGGTGTGACTCAGTCTGTCTGTCTGTTGACACAGCTGGATATCTCGAGAACTACTAACTTGAAATTTAGAATAGTTTTAGATGACGTTTACCCAACTATTTTGCAAATAAGAAAGAAATTAAAATATTTATATTTTTTTTGCAACCGAGACTGAAAAGGGGGTCTTAAAAATTCAAAGTGGGGCTACTAGGGCATGTGGGGTATCATATGAAAGAACGCTATTTGCACATTCTCAAACATATTTTTTCTTTTTTTAGCCCGCATAGTTTTCGACTTTTGATGAAAAATGTAAAAAAAAATACCGTCCCCCCCCCCCCCCCTTATCTCCGAAGTTTGCAAAGCGAAAAATCTGAAATTATTCTATGTGATAGAAGTTTATGTAAAGATTACAGGAAAAATAAAATTATGTCTTTAAATAGCACAGTTTTTCAGAAATCATCAACAAAAATTACATATAAATGATGGAACGGAACCCTCGGTGCGCGAGTCCGACTCGCTCTTGACCGGTTTTTCCTTTATAAAAATGTTGTAAAATATATATACAGGGCTATTTTTAAATGACTAGCTAAATTTTCACATGAATATGAACAACTTTCACTATGGGACCAACTTTGAAATCACGAAAAAAAAATCAGCGGTTTCCTACAAAAGTTCAATACCTACTCGATCAAAATGTATGAAACAGCTGATTTTTTTTTGCGATTTCAAAGTTGGTCCCATAGTGAAAGTTGTACATATTCATGGGTAGAACACCCTGTGAAAATTTAGCTATTCATTTAAAAATAGACCTGTATAAGGTGCTATAAAAATATCTGCCACGGCTGCAATGGGAGACTGCATTGTTTATATACATAGGTATAGATTACAACAGTGAAGACAAATTGTTGATCTTATGTCATAGCACATTTTTTGTATGCGTATTTAGAATTGATATATTTGTATGAAACCGTCCCGTAATAATTAGTGTTCATTCACAGAACAATTATTACAAAGAGGTAGTACTTGTTTTCATTGATGAAGCGACACATCTTGCGTAGTTTGTGAACCATTTTATGCAGAATAAAGTAAATGTTTATTTAATTACATCATTTTCTGAAATTGATTTGACTATTCTGGGTTACGAAATTACTTCACTATTGTAATCTATATACTCAATACTATCTCCCATTGAAGCCGTGGCAGATATTTTTATATGTCCAATGACAACCCTACATATTATCAGCTGGTACTCTGCTAGGTCAATCGTATGAGCACGTAGAAGATTACGCGGCAAGCACACTGCGTAATGTCGTCGCACGTGACCACTTGTGACCACTTGTAGGCCTATTAATAAACTGATAGCTATGATTAAGCAGAGATCTGAGATCATAGAGTTTGGCATAAGTTCCTGTCTGTTCTTGTGAGTGACGTCATTTGATATGTCTGATACTTAATTAGGTACTGTGCTGACTACTGAGGGCGTTTGTTTACTGATATATTTTGAATGTGTCACTTGTAAATGACCTGGGTAAAAAATAAATAAATTCTATGAAGTAGTCAGTCAGATAGTAAAAAAATATTAGACACGTATTTTTTGCTTTATCATATTAATAAAAAGTTGAGGAGTGGGGGCTCGCTACGTCACTTCGACGTATAGCTATGCGTGACGTCATGCCATATTTTAACCCAATGCATCGCCGTAATCTTTTGTTTACATAAAAGAAGAAAAAATACGCGTCCACTAATTTTTAAAAATCCACATGTCGGACAAAGTAAAAATTTTGTTATCATCTCTAACGTAAAATTAACGTTGGCTGAAACTCGACTTTACTCAGTTGGATCGTGGTACGAGAACCCCATTTTTTCTAAACTTGTTTTATTGCTTACAAATGAAGGAATAGCAGTATTACGTGCAGAATAAGCCAGCAACCTAAATAAGTATTGATGGAAGCCCTCCATAATAAAAGTTTAAACAGTATAAGTGTTTGTGTCACGCTAGTGGCACGAAGCGCGCGTAGACATGAAATGTCACTATTTTAATGTCAGCAGTCACAGGTCAAACAGGGTTCGTGTTTCGTGAATTATACATGTCGTGCGCTTTTCCTAAATTTGTGACTTAATAAATGTCATCATCGCTTGATCCAAGGTGTTCTAATCACTGCCATTCCTATGTTATATTGTCGTTGGGATTTCGTTATTATCTGTATCTCATATGAAGCTCAAGACAGTTCTAAAACCAAGAACATTTCCGTATAAAAACAAGATTATCCATAGAACCAGCTTTAAAAATGAACTAATTCGTTGATATTAAAGCAAACCAGAAAATTACCCTGATAAGTGATAACATATGCTTCAGTAATGTTGAAGTTCACACAAGAACGATGTTCGTGGCGTGACCGATAGAAAGCTTTTGGGGAACAGCGTGACTCGTGAGCCGGCGATGTGGAACAGCGGAACGACATGAAATGTCAATGTCGATGATACTGTGAGCACAATTCTGTAACACAAATTAAACTAAATGTTAATTTGTTAACAGTGGAGGAAAATATTGCGACGAAGCGATATCCGTACCAAATATCGAAGAGATGAAATCCATCAATCCAGTGTGCGTTGATGGGTATACGCGTGACTATATACGACTACCCACTTTTCTCATAGATTCCTAACAAAATCGGTCTTAGGCCTTCTGACCTAAGACCGATTTTGTTATGTTAAGCAGAGGAGCTTGATGAGAGAATCTGCGCGGGTATGCTGAAAGTATTAAGGACTTAAGGTAGCCAGGTCGTCCGGCGCAACGTAGTCAGTCTTCCGAGCTGCCAATTACAAGATTACCTACTAATCTATACTCCACGGCATGAGCTAAATATTCTCATTTAACTTTGTGACGACATCGACACGACAAAAGAAGACGTAGTAGGTTAGGTATTCACGGGTCTGAGTTGCAAAACAATTCCTTATCCAAGAGTCTAATACATTTAAAAATAATCCAATGTTACGTGACATAGGTCACGCAACTAATAAAATGATATTAATTTACTCAGCTGTCAACATATTAAATAGGCCGAGCTAATGATACGACACATGTTGTTTGTTTTGTCGCTATTCTTTACATTATTATAAAAATGTATATTAATTGTATGTCAGTTAGTTACTTGGTTTTCTTTATGTTTATTGGAGTGCAAACAATCTGGCGCCCACCACACCACCACCACCTACTACTTACTGTGGAACCACTTATGGAAATCTGCAATATGACTTCGCAGTTGCGTTACCAACTTACCATCCCAGAGTCAGAGCTGAAAGGTCACATGTGTCTAATTACAGCAAGGCACTATCCATCAGGGCCTCAAGTCTGCTATCAATGATAGACCATTCTGACACTATTGTAAGTGTCAGAATGGTCTATCATTGATTTCATAATCGTTGATTTTGACAAGTTTGGTAATCTACTAATATAATGGCGTCATTATGACTTTCCAATGGTCAACCACTGACACTACATTGTAAGAAATGGCATAGAATGGTAATCTCGTACATAATGTTAGTGACAAAAATGATTGACTGACATAATATGCAGTAATCTGCTAAAATTTTGACAGTTCCTTTGAGTTTTTAACCGACTTCTAAAAAGGAGGAGGTCCTCAATTCGGATGTTTGTATTTTTTTTTTTATGTTTGTTCGCGCATAACTCCGTCGCTTGACAACCGATTTGAAAAATTATTTTTTTGTTGGAAAGGGTATACTTCCCAAATGGTACCATTTTTGTCAAAATCTAGTTCTGATGATGGGATCCTGGAGAAATCGAAGGAATTCTTCAAATATTATAGGCACACCTATAGCGATTTGGGTATTTTTTATAGTAGCTCGTACATTTGCTCTCGGAAAGCACCACTTGGTGAAGTGGAACTGATGATGAAGACCACAGATGGCTACCGGAACTACTCATTGATAAATATTTCACGGGTTGCGATTCGATTACTTTAATATGGTTGCTAATCCACTCGTCACACAATGCGTGTGGTGAGTGGTTGTTGAGGAGTTCTCCTGGTTCTTACCAGCAGAACTCCTTAACAATTAACGTCCCAGCATCGGGAAAAGCAATATTTTGTAACATGTGATGAGCGATTGACATTAGACTATTGTAACTTATACAAATTATAAACAGACCCACTAAAAAGCGAGAAATAAAAACTTTTTAACAAAAAAAAAACCGACTTCCAAAAGTCACTACAAAAAATAACTTTGATTTCGGAAGTCGGTGGCAAAAAAAAAAGAAAGTAAAGCGAACTTTTAGGAAAATGACAATGCAGTGACAATGGGATCGTGTTGGAGTGACGAATTTCTAAAAAATAGCAGACTTGGGGCCCAGACTGAAACACAGCAAAGGAAGCAACTTTGCTGTATTCTGCCATCAGAAATTGGTATTTCTGTTATTGCAAACAAAAATTTCTAATTGATATTCAAAATTTCAAATACACGTAAAGAATTCTACTAAGTACTACATTTTCAACTTACATCACATTATTTCGGGAAGTCGAAGACACATGAGCAGTTATATTCATTTGGTAACATTACCGTCCATTACACTTTACTGTCGTGCATTAGCCCAAATGCACGTCCGTTGTTACACCCATACATCCGTCAAGACAACTAACTATTATTCTAGAAGTGGCCAGCGCAGTCGAAAACTCGTCAAACTTACGAACGTCATTAAGCACAGTAGGCCAACTAATCCATATTTCATGTTTTTTTAACGTGTCGTATAAATTAACAATAGGATTCAAATGTTCTAAAGCTATATTTATTCTAATATTATAGTCTATAGTTACTGTTTCGTTACTGCTTCCACCAGCGTCAGCGGTAGAAGACACCACCCAATGACGTGAATGGATTTTAAAAGCCAAGATACTTACATACCATCAGTAACCTTTTACTGATGTTGTACTCTTAATATAATGTAGGTACCAACGATTACTCCTAGTAGTAGTTGGACCGCTTGATGAAGCGTAGTCCATCAATCTGGTTCACAAAAACAGTAGTGGTATCGTATCGTGTGCGAGCGCAGCGCTTTCTAACACCGCTCGCGTGCCTGTGCCTCTCTGGCGTGCACTCCGCTAATTTGCGTTAGGCTCTGCGCTAGTTGCTGATTTTGTGGTGAAAAGTTCGTTGCATGTTCCAAGATTTATGTTTGTTAATTAGGAATAACCAGCCGATTGGGTAAAGCCTTTGTAGAGCAACGAGATTTCTTAGATACCAAGACTGCTAAAGCAAGAGCTGGCGTTAGAAATCCAGTAATAAGCAATCTTTAGCAGAAACTTGATAATCCCATGCCAGTACCTTCACATTATAATTTATGGGTTAGGTAAGAATAGTAATTTCCAAACACCGTGACTACCATACCGTTATCCTCATTTTGCGTGCTCCGTCCACACTTTAGTTTAATGATGGTGGCACACGACAAGGGGCTAGCCGTTCGCTGATGGGTGGATGGCGGAAACAACACCGGTCCTCACAAATTGCTTCGTGTAAACGCTTAAATTTTACTCCCGAACATTATTTAAACTTCTTATTTGTTTTTGATGATACGGGCGTTTGGATGAACTAACCAAATACAGAATCGTATTAGCATAAGTACTGCGAAATAAAATTAGGACTTTTTCAGTGGCCGACTCAAAATATTGTATTTTCAGTTAGAATCGGAATTTACTATCTAATTTCATGCCCTGAATATTTAAATTCACTATTTGGCACATTTCTCCAAAGCATTTTCTGAATTCTCATCGAGTAATCCCAAACTCCTTAGTTTCACCTCCAACAATAATATCTTAAATTCTCCATTCGTCTGTACCTACCATTAGGTTCACGTTATCGGAACAATCCTGTTCTTTATTCCACCGTGGAGGATAGAAATGTGTCTGTGACGTGCGTCACGCTAGCCGCCAGCCACGGAAACCGCTCGCGTGACCGCTAGCGTGCAGCGTAGGCTTGGCACGCAACACGCGAGCCCGCTACTGTATGCATTAGTTAGACTGCTTGAATCATCGGGAATGCCACTTTTTGACTTCTTTAAATGCTTTATGAGGGGAAATTAGCAGTATTATGTGTAACAGAGCCTGTATTAATGGCCAGTCTTGAGTTCATCATAAAAATGACTGTAAACTCAGAACGGAGAGTCTCAGTTTGTAATTTTTTTTATACCAAGTATAATATGGTTTGCTTTTATTGCAATGCCGATGACCTTAAAATATAAGAGCAACCAGGCATCCTTATGTGCATGGTGGCATCTCACGAGCACGACCTTCTTGCACAATATTACAGAACGCGGAAATAAGAGACCAAAGGTTTCTCTGACAGATATCATCTAACATTTAGATCTGAGATAAGCATTTGCAAAAACAATGGCTTCAAAAAACCCGCTTCGTACAGTCACAAAGGCGACGAACAAATAAAATTAATTAAAGCACTGGAACTGATTAGGCGTGAGCGATGTGACTGGTGTCACAAACACGTGGTCTCTTGAATACCTCGCGAAATGCCTATTAGATTCAGTGGCGAGTCATTAGGCTATTTGAATTATATAAGAATTTGCCGTATGTGTGGTCCTCAACTACCTGCTAAGTTAAGATGTTCCCAGGGCTGTTATGAAAATTAATAATATTCATAGAATAAAGTTCTTATATCCTTATAAGTCTTCGTTGTTATATCCGTAATTTAAATACAACCATGCCCCGGATTTACGCACACCACCAATCACCCCCATATAGAATACTAGCTTCTGCCCGCGACTTCGTCCGCGTGAAATTTCTTTTTTGCTCGACCCACCCCGTCGCATCGCATTGCCTACCCGCGCTATTACTTCGTTTTCACTTAGCGTTCTTTCAGACTTTTTTTCTTTTTGCTTGGCCCCTAAGGGTCCTAGAAAGATGTTAAATATGCCTTCTATAAGATTTGGGCTATCATTAATGTAAAAAGTTTAAAGTCCGACTGGTAGGGTAGTTCCAGAGATTAGCTCGTTCCTTCACCACATCCCCTTCCGCTACCTCTCCCTCCCCCTCTCACTCACTCTCACACCCCCTTCACCACTTCCCCTTCCCTCTCTCTCACCACCTCGTCCCCTCCCTCTCCCCATCTCCTCCACCTCCGGCTCACCAACCTCTCCCTTCCCCCTCAGCCTTCACCACGTCTTCCTCCTCTCCTTACCAAGTCCTGCCCCTTTCTCCCTACGTCCATCATCCTCCCCCTCACCCTCCTCACCACCCCTCCCCTTCCCCCTCCCCCTCTAACCCTACCTGGGGTAGTTTTAAAAACTAATAGTGACAAACTTAGGTAAATATTTGTGCCAAGTTTCAAGTCAATTAAAACCAAATGAATAACATTTTTCATGTAAATTGTATTCCCCGTTTTCACCCCCACAGGGGTAGAATTTAAAAAAATGGTTTGATATATTTCCATAGCTTGACTCAAACATTATTTACACCAGTTTTCGAGTTAATCAAGCCACGCAGTAAAATGCTCCCCTGTGAAATTGAATACCCCTTTTCACCCCGTTAGAGGTAGATTTTCGAAAAACCCTGATACACATTATTCTTTATTTTTGGTTTTAAGTATAAATACTGAGTTTTGAGTTAATCGGATTGCGCGTTAAAATTTTTCCATACAAACTTTGAGACCCCCCAATTCCCCTTTAGGGGGTAGTTTAGAAAAACAAAAAATTACCAATATCATAATTTACTTAGATAAATATTCGTGCCGAGTTTCAAGTTTATTAACTCAAGGAATAAGATTTTTCATACATACAATATCCCCCCTTTTTACCCCCTTAAAGGTCGAATTTCCAAAAACCCTTTCTTAGCGGATGCCTAGGTCATAATAGCTACCTGTGTTCCAAATTTCAGCTCAATCCGTTCAGTGGTTTCAGCTGTGTGTTGATAGATCAGTCAGTCAGTCAGTCAGTCAGTAACGCTTTCCTTTTATAGATATAGATTATGTTATACTTATAATCATAATACATCAGATTTTTTACTATTATGTATAAAATATTGTTTATTTATTACATTAGTTATACTGATTGTGGGAGAAAGAGAAGCTCGTGGCTAAGTACTAATAGCTGCACGGGTCGATCCATCAGGTTAAGCTACGCTTGCCGGGGTTGGTCCGTGGATTGGTGACCAACTTTATGTTACATATCGATACTCCTCCGTGCCTCGGAAAGCACGCTAAGCCGTTGGTCCCGGCTGTCATTCGTGGATCTTTGACAGTCGTTACGGGTCGTCAGAAGCCCGAAACTTTGACAACGTCTTACCAAGGGGTATCGTTTTACCCAGTTACTAGGTTGTGGAGGTCAGATAGGCAGTCGCTCCATGTAAAATACTGGTATTAAACTGCATCCGGTTAGACTGGAAGCCGACCTCAACATAGTTGGGAAAAGGCTAGGCAGATTGATTTTTATAGGTAATTTTTCTGAATCGATTTTGAACAAACTACATACTTTCATAATGTTCATTAATTCAGTTACACATTGTATTATGTACTTGCAAAGAGAGCCCTTAAAACTCTTATTGTTCTCCCCTATCAGTAACAAAAGGTCTAAGGAATTATTTCACTTTTACTACGGTTTCTACTCCTGCGCACTAAATGTTATCAGAAGCATAATATCAACAGTACCTTTACGGAGCTCGCCCGAACTGGGGCCCTACCATCAACTTTTAAAATACTTGCCAAGTACAGGACAGGTCAACTTAGCAGGTTAACCTGTCAGGTTTTCTATTTGTACCATGAGCATTTCCGTCTGACCTGCAATGTATCGACTTCAGACCTGCTTTGTTATCGCTGGACGGTGCGCGATAATATAAACAAACGTTCTGAAATACTTCTTCGCAATGTTACCGGTTTTACGGTTTTAAAGAACTAGATAAAATTAATGTATTAACAGTTTATACTGATCAAGAGAATTCTAAAAAAACTATGTTTCGTAGCAAACAATCTTATTTAACACGATTATGACGTTGGAGACCCTTGGACACTTAAGAAAAGTAAGTGCCTACTTGAAAATCTTACCAAAGTTATTTTCGAACGACTAGCTTTAAGTTTAAGTATGAAATAAGTACCAATATTGTCAAATCCACAAAAAGTTACGAGTTTATTTTGTAAATTCAAGTGGGTTCCTTTTTTGTAAGTTTATAAGAAACTGTTTCTGTAAATAAATCTGAAATGCACACATTTGTATTGTGTCCGTTGTTGCGAGTGGTAAGAAAGTGCAGTTATTTGGTGATAATGACTTTCAGGAGAGTTTCATATGAATAATTGGAAACACTGTGGGATTTTATTTATATAATCACAAGGACATTGCAATGGGCTGCAATAAAAGTGATCAAGCTTGAGAAATGTCCCGCAGATTGTGGATAGAGGTGACGGAAAATTTGAATTCCATTGTTTGTGGTGCTATCAAAGATTTCAACCTAATTGCTAAGCAAGTTAGGGTCAATATCAGTATTTTACCTACATGAAATCACCCCTACCGCTAGATACCTAGGCTGGGCAGCTGTAAGTTGGTTTTATATTACCTACCTAATTATATTATCTTATCTAATTATATTAATTAATTATAATATCATTGCAAGGGTCAAATAGGTACGAGTTCTTTAGTGAGCCTATACCGTTTGACAAACATTCCGTTCTGCAAGTCAAAAGGTTTTAACATGCTTCTCAAAACTTTCCTTTCGATTTTCGCGATTTGTTTCTCACTGTTTTTAACAGCATCATCCTCAAGAAACTCGAAAATTTCATCTTCGTCACACATCTAAAATAAACGGCAAAATATTGTTTTTTTTTTGTTGTCTCTAATTTTAATTAACGCCACAATAGTATTAAATTCACAAACTAACATGTACTTACGTTTTTTATTTTAAATTAAAGAAAACAGTTCAATAAAAGTTAGTTTTACAAGCCTGCTTAATATGGTTGCAGGGCAGGTCAGTGTTCAAGTGCTCACATGTCAAAAAGGACTTGATGGTACAGCTTGTTGCAGGTCAGACCGCTGAAATGTTGTCACGTGACCACTGCCCGGCTTTAACCACGTGATCGCTGCCTCGCCTGTTATTTGACGCGTTCATGGTACAAAATAGCCCGACAGTTCACTTTCCGTCGAAAATTGACCTGCTATAAGAGTTCATGGTAGGCCCCCTGTTACTGTACGGTACATTACCGTTAGCACTTTTTGCCTTTTCTCCAAGACCACCTAAGTTTTTAACACCTTCGTTGGAGCAGCGGCTGTAATTTTTACAATCGCATTTTACTTTTTACTGACGTCATTCTTGGGCCTAACTTTAACAATGGATGCTGTTACCATTGTTCGGATCTTTTTGGAGCTTTTTGATGTGTTTTTTATGGGATTTCATAGTATTAGGTACTTCAAAGTCTTATCTATTTTAAGCTGCATAACAGTTGTTTTTAACCGACGAAAAATAAGGAGGAGATTCTCAAATCGACACATATTTTTTTGTTTTTTTTTTATGTATGACTATGACTACGCATAACTTTTTACAGAGTTGTCCGATTTGAAAGATTCTGATTTTATTCGGGAGGGTATACCTCGAAGTTGGTTCCATGTAAAATTTATTAACTGTGTTTGGGTAGTTTTTGAGTTAGCTTCAATAATATGTATTTTTTTTCCTATTTTTTATGTCGATGATGTATCATTCCTTTTGCAGGTAGGGTATTCGAATTTGTGTGAAACCTTGATATTATTATCTTCGCCTAAAACTTAAAAATGTGTACAATAGCAATTTAAACGTCACCACTGCGTTCTACAGTTTTAAAAACGATAAAATTCCTCGGTATTATTATTCCGTCGCATTCTGCAAATTATGCATGCCAGTATCGTATGTCAAACAATACCATGAGTAATAATACGCGTCTCTTTGTTGCAGGTACGATGCAGGAAACCCTTTGTGCCTCTCCTCTGCCTCCTTTCATTACACCCTTCCTTTCTGCTCCCCTCTTATTTGGTTTGTTTTCAACCAACTCAAGAGTTGTTCTCGTACAGCCCTTATCACGTGACTTAACAGATGCAAGGTAAAATTGTTGAAGAGGTATTCATTAATACAACCAAGTTAAACTCTATTTTAATTGCAAATTCACACTACGATATTCTGCATCTAAACACCTGTGTCATTTTTGTAGACGCTTCCAATCAATTTATCTGTGCCCGGTATGGAGACCAGATGCATTGCTATTAAAAACACGATTAGTGGTTGCTATGATTAAAGTTGCCACCGTAAGGTGGTCTGTTTAAACATGTTCGTTTGTACCTACCAAAGATGATTTTAGTTCTCGATAATCGAATATTTTGAAGCTTTTTCGAGAGCCACTAAGATCGATGTTTGTAATAATATTGTTGTGAAGTCCAGTTCTCGACTAGAGTCTGGCCACGCTAACTCTGCCATGCAATAAATGGGCAACCCCAAAAAGTTTTACATTTGATATAATAAAAGTTGACGTGTATCTAATGATTTTGGTATTTTGCCTTTTGATTTTTGCATAATAGATTATTTATCTAAGAATGTATTTATTACTTTTTTCCGTAGTACAGACGGTGATGTCTTATACAGATTTCCAAATTCTATCATTATTTCACTGCAGAGTTAGCGTGGCCAGACTCTATTATTAAATCAAGAGTGATGTAACTGCATATAAATATTCACTTGATTATATAAAAAATATACATTTCGGAATTTATCCTAAGGGAATGTACTACCGGGATAAAAAGCATCGTATGTCCTAATCCAGGTCATGTGGTACCCGTGTGCCAAATTGTATCCAAATCCGTTCAGCCGTTTTAGCGTGAAAACATAACAAACAGACAAACTCACTTTCGCTTTTATAATAATAATTAGGAATATTAGTTAGGAATTAGGATAGATACGAGTATGATAACAAATTCCAAATTTTTCTTTGAAGTTTTAAAAAGTAAGTTGTTTTAACTGTTTTAATTAAAATTTTCAAGAAAACCAAACTTTTACAGGAACTTTTTCTTCGTTTCTTATTTAATAATAATGAGAGAAAAAAAAAAACAAAAACCTGCCAAGTGCGTGTCGGACCACGCACAATGAAGGGTTCCGTATATTTGAAAAGAACTTATCCCAAAAAAAAAGTTTTACCTTGACCAGAGGCAAGCATTGCCATACAACGGGGCAATGCCGCCAGTTTCTTGGGTACATTACCAGTCGACAGCAATTCGGATGAATTCGACGGACTATTTTAGTTTGTGAATAGTTTAACTACATGACATGATATAATTTTGTTATTAATATTAATTAATTAGGTATAAGTTATTATTTACGTAGGTAACTATTATTGTAATTCTGAATAAAGCATTACGAAAACAAACTTAACATTATAGTTAAAAAATATGTTCATATATTGATATACCGCACGGTAATTTTTTTGTAATCGCAAGAAACAATTTTTATTAGTGAAAAACTACATATTAACAATTTTCGGACTTTTTCCTTTACTTGTTCTGTGAGACCTTGCTTCTTGCTAAATTTCATAATTCTAGGTCAACGGGAAGTATACTATCCTATAGGTTTTGATTTACTTGCGAGTATCACAATATGTCGCATAAATGGCCGTATTTTTTTATTGCATTGACTTTAGAAGCTTGATTTTTTAGTGCTCCAAGGGACCATATACCTACGTATTTGCTAGTAATCTCAACTTGGTACCTCCACGCGTTCCTGAGAAAAATGGTCTTGACAGACTGACAGAAAGACAGACGGACAACGAAGTGATCCTATAAGGGTCCAGTTTTTTCCTTTTGATGTAGGGAACCCTAAAAATTATTAAAAAAGTACGAACTCTGGTCAGAATATTTATGTATTGTCAGGACACACTGGGGACTCATAGGAACGGTCTATGCTTCGAAGTTCAGCCCCGCGGAAGAGAAAACTTACCACGGTAAATATTTTTCTTTAATTTATACAGGCTGCGTGGCCTATACAGGGTGACGGGGAAACTCGACGTATTCCTTAAAAGGGGTTATACTAGAGGTCATTAGTAACAAATTAAGTCCAGGGTCTAAACTGGATAGTTACCGAGCTACTAGAGGTCATTAGTAACAAATTAAGTACAGGGTCTAAACTGGATAGTTACCGAGCTGTCGGTTTTTCGATTTTCGAGATTTCGGGAGAGATTTCTGAGATTAAGTATGTAAGTTTGGGCAAGCATTTAATTTTTTTATTGATCATTGTATTTCAGCTTTCAGAAAAGTATCAATTAAATGTTTAAAGTGGAGTAGTTTTTTCATAATTAATTGTTTTTGGTAAGAGCTCAGAAAATTTCAGCACGGAAACAGCTCGGTAACCATCCAGTTTTGACCCCTAGGTAACTGGACTTAATTTGTTGCTAATGACCCTAGTATGACCCCTTTCAAGGAATTCGTCGAGTTTCCCTGTCAACCTGTATAATATGCAAAAATGAAATCTTAAAAATTACATATGGTCTAACTGATTAAACTAGCAGACCCGGCAGACGTTGCCCTGTCCAAATTCCAATAGTTTGTACAAAAATCCAATAGAAAAAAGACGTTCAGTTTTTACCCAGTTTCCCGGGAATTTTTTCCAATTTTTCTTTCCATAAAAATCTAACTCGGACTATTACGAAAGATTTAAAACAAAAATAGCCAAATCGATGGGGTAAGAAGCAAGGCCTCATAATCACAAGTAAAGTAAAAAGTCCGAAAATCATTGAAATTCAATTGTAATTTTTAACCGACTTCTATCACATTTTTTTTTTTTTGTATTACAAACTTTGCGGTTGGAGAATATACCGTGACGTATATCAATATTTATGGGAGAACTTGTTTTTCAACTCCAATGTTAAGTTTGTTTTTGGCATAAATTCTTTTCAACTACGGAACCCTTCATTCACTTGCCCGGTTTTCTGACCTATCGGTAGATAGAGATATCTAGCATCACTTTCAGAATTTGGTAAAGGTTCACGATGTTCTGAAATTACCTACGAAATTACTAAGTAATTAAGTATTATTTACTTTAATAATTACTTTCAGCTGCTTGTTTGACAAAAATCAAACAGAATACTTTAGGGGTAAATCCAGTCATTTTTATTTCTAAAAATTAAAAAAAAAACTATAGACCGTTTTGTTGGGGTACTTAATAATTGCAGATAGGTCGCATGATCACGCCTCAAAATTCAACGTTGAATTCCAAGTCACCCTGTACTTAAACCGGTGTCTCATTCCCCTTGTGAGTCACGTTGCTTTTCGCTCAGCCAAATAAGATGTTTGCAGTCCAAAACAGGTCCGCGAAGGTCGACCACTTCGGACATGTTCACGATCGAACGTTGCTTGAGAACCATTGTCAAGTATCTATTCATGCTGATATTATAATGTGAAAGAAGGAACCATGAACAAAAATATCAGAATATAACGTCTAGGTATGCTAATCTACACAAATAAATACAAGTGAAGTGTCTGTTTATAATGTCAAAATAACAGATTTTTACTAAATGCATAATGAAAGTTAAAACACAATTTTTGAAATTTTGGTCTGTCTGTTTGTTTGTTCCGACTAATCTTCGAATCGGCTGGACCGATTTTGACGGGACTTTGCAGATAGCTGATGTTATAAGGAGTAACTTAGGTTACTTTTATTTTAGAAAAATAATTAGTGTTCCGCGCAAAAAAAAATCTAATAAGGAAATAATGACATCGCCACACGGGCGAAGCCGCCGGCAACAGCTAGTCGTTTTAGCCGACTGGTCTCGTCAGGGTCAATTAGTCCACTTGAAGGGGGCACCTCGTATAAAATTCATAAAACATGTTCAAACTTATTTGAAATCTCAACCTGTCCATGATTTACGGGAGCACAGAGCACGATTCCTTTTAAGCGTCGTCGTCGGACCGGGCCTTGGCTTACAAAAAGCTCTGTGAATGTATTGCTCGGGCACAAACGGTGGGAAGCTTCTCACGACTCTTCGGGGAACTGGCTTGGCTTGGCCCCTAACCATAGATAACCCCACCTTGCTACATCTACGTCACTTTGTCTGCTTTTTACAATAATATTAAAGAAATCTAAAGTCATATTTCTACATCGTTATTTGTAATGTCTTATGACTCCTATGCAAACGTCAACATGCGGAAGGTTCAGTCATCATGGTTTTATAATTATTTTGATGAATAAGCCATATTCTTGAGTGATTCTATGTATTTCATTAATATTATTTGGTTAAACGAATAGAAATGACTTCATCACGGATGGACCATACAATTGTCACGTTAAACGTATTACGTGGAACTTCTTGAAACTACATAATGACTGTATCTGAAAATAATGTATTGCGCATCGTACACTTATAAAGTACATATTATATGCAAATTCTAACTTCGTTTGTCGCTGTTAAGAGAACGATACGGAAATTATCACAGACAAGTAAAAATACGTAGCTAAATTGATATGACGTAAAGCCTGGGAATCTAATGCTAAAATGAGACTATTGTCAGTCTGGAAAAAAGTCAGTGTTTCGGCGTGTAATTGATGTAAGATTTTCCACTTGGCTCACCTCGTACAATGGTCTGCGGGAACTATTTAACATTTAGCGCATTCGCAGGCGCCCGCGCCGTCGTCGCCTCGTGAGAACTCCACCGTCTTATGACTTCATTTCAAACTGTTGCCAACTGGTACAGTTATTTAGTTTTGCACTTTAATGTGCTCGCCAATGATATTTGTATTTGAGTTTAGTTTCGTTTAGACAACTTCGATTGTTTTATTGAAGGCTTGAACATCTTTTTGTAACGCCTAATACTCTCAGATGTTCAACTTTTTCAAGAGCTTGTGTTTTGATTTTTATTACATTGCTACTTGTTGAGTTAGTGTAGGTATTTATTTAATTAGACTATCATTCTATGATAATGCAACTCTCTTACAATTTGCTATTTTTGCAAAACAATATTACAATATTGTCTGATATTTCAAGACTCTTTAGTTTTCGCGAAGACTAACGAATCTAATGAGGTAGTATTGTTGAAATCGTCCTCCGGCTGAAAGATAATGATGATGATGATGATGATTGTTGAAATATAAGTGTTACTGCAATTTTGTATCGTTTTATATTGAGCAATAGATTATCGTAAATGGTCCATAGGTATAAGACCATACTTGGTAAATAAAACGTCATATAGCTTTATTGCAGTCAAGGACTGAAAAATACTGGATATAGGAATCTTCTTAACTGTTACTCGGATGCGAGTAAAACTCCAGTCGGCTTGCGTTATTTTACAGTGTACGAGTATATTGTAATACGGAATCATCCACTGCCAGGCCTCCCCTTTTTTCCGCCATATTACTCGGTTCCGTGCGTCCCTCATCCAAGTGTTTCCCGCGACTTTGACGATATCATCAACCCAATGCGCTTTTGGATGGCCCTGGTTTCTTTGGCCTAACCTTGGTCACCATTCGGTCACATCTTTACTCCAACGGCCATCTCCGCGTCTAACTCCACTTGAGGCGTATCGCCCTGTCCCCGACGTCGTAGACTTTCGACCGACGACGGATTTCGGTGTTACGCACTCGATCTAGTAGGGTTATGCCAAGCATGGCTCGCTCCATGGCCCTTTGTGCTACTCTTATGCGATGGACTGTCTCATTTGTGAGCGTCCATGTCTCGGCACCGTAGGTCATTGTTGGCAGGACACCTTGGTTGAAAAGACAAGTTTTTAGACACTGGGGAATATTTTTGGACCGAAAGAAATGTTCTAGCGTACCAAATGCCGCCCACGCAAGTTGTGTAACTGTGTTCTCAGCAACTGTGTAGCAGCCTGGTGACGGCGACGTGGTCAAATGTGACGCGGGGCAGCTTGCGCAAATCCTTAGCCACGAAACCCGGCACGTCATCCAGGTCGGCCTCCTTCAACAATTTGATAATGTCTTGCAGACTACTCTCTCTCTTTTCATCCCTCCTGCAGGAGGTATTCGGTCGGCCATTTCTAGCGACTCGTACAGCAGTGTTTTAGCTCTGCGTATCTCCTCTTCATTGAAGTTTGATGTGCTGATCTGGATCACGCTAACCTCGTCCATGACATCCAGCTGGTACTGCCGGAATGTCAGAACCTCGTTCGCCACAAGTTCTCCCGAACGCATGGTGGCAGCGGCATTTATCGCGTTTAGCGCAGAAATAATTTCCGCTTACAGGGTAAGCGCGTCCGATTGCAACAGTGGATCGCACCGCAAAATTAGGTAAAATGTGGTTAGTTTTCTATGAATTACAAAAATCTATCACAAGCTGCAGGTAAACCCAACGGTATGTATTAATAATACGATGGAATTCAATGATTCATTTAAAAGGAAAATTATATTAATAACTGATTTTAACCTTAAAGTCATCGGTTACAACTGAAATGTGACGTGCAAAGTGAAGCATGCTACTAGTTGTATTGTATTGATGGCATGATGCTGTACAAACTGCTGTTGTAGGACTTGTAGGTACTCCTGTCATCATTAGAACTGTCGATGATGTCACTCGATGACAATTACGAGTGCAACATCTCGAGTGCGTGCAAATGATTGAATGCTGATAGATTCAATCTGCCTAGCCTTTTCCCAACTATTTTGGGGTCGGCTTCCAGTCTAACCGGATGCAGCTGAATACCAGTATTTTACATGGAGCGACTGCCTATCTGACCTCCACAACCCAGTTACTGGGTAATACGATACCCCTTGGTAAGACTGGTTGTCAGACTTTCGGGCTTCTGACGACCCGTAACGACTGTCAAAGATCCACGGATGACAGCCGGGACCAACGGCTTAACGTGCTTTCCGAGGCACGGAGGAATCTCGGTATGTAAAGATGGTCACCCACCCACTGACCAACCCCGGCAAGCGTAGCTTAACCTGACGGATCGACCCGTGCAGTTGTTATTACTTAGCCACGAGCTCCTCATGCTGCTAGATTCATTAATATTAAAATCGAATCTGATCGGAACATGATTGGAATATATATCCTGAGTTTAATAGCGTAGGTAGGCGCTATAAGGATTGAGGAAGATTTAAAGGCAAATGCACCAAGGACAATCCAGGTTCAGGAAAATACATCAGGAGAACGGTTTTGGCATCACGTTTGCGGCACGTAAACGACAATGTAGACCGGTCCGGACCATATTATATAAGTCGCAGCCAACTGATTTCATTAGCCGTTTGGTCAATCGCCTAGTCATTTCACTAAACGCCGCCATTCAATCAACGGCTTGAATCATATTCAGCCATTCAATCAAACGGCTAGGCAAATTGCTTGGATCGATAGCGATTAACTACTTGCCTAGCCCAGACCTTTCAATTTATAGGTCCGTTTTCTGCCACCTAGCGGTGAAATTCACAGTGTCAATCTGGCGTCGACAAGTTTCAATATTTCTGGTGTTTCTCACAGTTTAAATGCGTTTACGCAAAACCGAATCGGGGTACACCGACTCCACGTAGTCTTTTGACTGTTATCCCTAGAGTGTATATAAAAATCCGGAGGTGCAAAGGGAGGGCAGCTCCCGCCCGATGTAACAAAGGATAGGCACCCATGCTCACCTCCTTGTTACGTAAGGGCGAAGGGGTTGCATTCCCGCAGCGTCGCGGAGACGTTGCAGAAGCAACTTCAAAGTATTTTGAGGTATTTGTTTTTCTCAAAACGGTGCGTTACCTTTACACTGTAATTTTAAATTGGAATGAAATATTATATCTAAATGACCTACCGAAATACCCTATTGCATGGCCCTATTCTATAAATGGCCTAAGAATCAGCCAGCCAGTTCATTAAATGAATATCATTCAGGCCGTTGATTGATGAATGGCAGCGTTTGAAATGACAGCGTTTAGTGAACTGGCTAGGCGATTGACCGAATTGAACCAGTTGGCTGCGATATATGCATTAGGTCCTTACTATGAGAGTATGAAAAATGATAATTGAATTATTAAATAACATACGCTGTAAATGAAAATCTATAGCCATTATAAAAATGGGGACGCCTTGCAATTTTATTGCGCGTAAATATGGATTATCTCTTGCGTTCGGTCTAACGACCATTCCAACAAAATATATGACTATCACCCAAGTTTATCGACATTGCGCCACCGCCCGTAACGCTGTGCACGTAGAACATGGTATCAATGATTGTTTAGTGTCCTAAATAAAACGAGAGACACTCGCGTACACACTAGCTCTAAAGTGTCATTGGTAGCGACGCGGCAGCTAAAGATGGCGGCTCGTGACGTCACCGTGCGTTTCCTTTCACGTCACCTTCACCTTGACATTTGAATTTGATTCTAGAACGTGTCGCCGTACGGTGGCCGCTCATCCGAAACGCGTTGCATAATTACTGGTGTTCCTCGAATACATGTTACACGAGTTTATTGATTGCTCCATGTGACTGCGAATCGATGCCGTTTCCGTCTAGCTTCCTATTCAGGGAATAGATTTGAAGGCTATTTACTAACTTCTCCAACAGAAACAGTCTAAAAATGAAACAGATTTTAAGAAATCAAATCCCTCAAAAAATTTTTTTTTTTCTCTGACTGTTTGTAATTCAATCCTAATACCTAATTGTCATAGAAATTTTAATTGAACAGCGCTCGCAGAACTTTTAACTTTGTCTAGAAATATCTCTGGGACCCAAACATGCACTTAAAATGTGAGAAAATCTATCATTACGGCATACGTGCATTACGGTCATATAGTTTGGTTTTAACTATAAGTGCCTGCAACAGAAATCGTTCGTCTGAAGTATCGTGTCTATGCAGACAATCAAACTGCGTTAGCTCAGGCGTAACATAACTACCGGTCATCGAATATCTGTCCCGGAACGAATTGTATCCAGAAAACATTTGGATGAAGTGTTTATAACATCAAAAGATCTAGTTTGACGAGCATGACGTCCTGTTTCTTGTCTATGATAGCACTGTGGCCGTTACAAAGCTGTTGCATGAGGAAATTAAGCCGTAAAACTTTATGTAGCTTCCTCCTACGAATAAGTTTATTCGTAGGCTTCCTCAATGTCCTGCCGGCTATGCGATTGGATACACCTAATGTTTTATAGTAGTAAAGGTTTAGAAATATTATTTACATTTCATTTCCGAGCCAGTTTTACCTTTGCTGTTGTGTTTTCCGCATTGTCTCCTCCAGCTGACTTCTTCATGTCGTTCATCAGATCATCGGGGTTAGAATTAGAACTTATCCTTTCCTCCATTTGTGTGTGACATTGCAGACTCCACTCAAGGTCTTGTACTAACGTTATTTTTTCAATGAATGCGCTACTTTTTAACAATGATCGGACAATAGTTTTTTTCTTTTCAGAATGGAAAATACCTCCTACATTTGTTTACCTATACCTAATGACTATATTAATTAAAAGCTACCTTCATGCATAGGCATTCATACGCAAATAATAAACTGATAAACTAAAACATTTTTCCTCACTGGCTGCGGTAAGGAAAAAGCAGTACTTTGTAGGTATGATTACGTATCGCTGTTAGCAAGTACGTTTCAAGTGCAGTAATGAGTATTAATAGTGGTTGATGACCAAACTAACTGACAATGTTATTGTTTTTAAAATTACCTACAGCTTGATTGTTTTTAAATCATAAATACCATCGTCAATAGAGTTTTATTAATTCATCGTTTGCTGTAAAGAATTGATCAATATGCAACACATTTGTGTAATCAAACAAGGAAAAGTTATAGGAAAAGTTCAAATAAACTGGTTACGGTATTAAAACTAGTGACAAACAATATTTTTAAATGTCCTGACATGTGATGTTAAGTTACTACTAGCCTGATAGCCAAAACGAAGGCTATCTCCAAAGCACTTGAGGTCCAACGTCTACAACATGCTCGTAACGTGTAAATTGTTTACAAAACTCCAATCATTACAAATGATAACTCAGTATCAAGTTTTATCAACCTACACTTACGTACTATGTTTTGCTAAGATAGGTGGGTCACCAATTATCTTCTGTTTGTTTTTACTTGGTGGTGCAACGTTTATTTAGTGCTTATTGAGATTACGTGTTGTCACAAATAGGCATATTTCGTAAGTCTTAGAGAAGTTGTCATTGGTATTCTCAATAACTTCCTTCTACATGACAGTGCCTCAAAGAGATTGAATGCCTTGTTCTCTCTTTCTACTTTCGTCACTTATCGTTATCAAATACAATCAGTGCCATTGGTACACAATATAGTCGTTTGCATTCTACGCCGAAGCAGGAAAACTGCTCGATAAAATAAAGTCTAATTTTAGATTATTTGTTACCTTATCTTCCAGTAACCGACATATCAAATGTATTGACAGTCTAAGTATATTTAAATATTTAGACTACTTATCATCCTACTATGCGGATTTAAAATCATGTGAAGACCATCGTGTATGATCGATCACAGTGGCATGTCATATACTAATAATTTAATACTGGTACAAAGTGTGTACTTTGTTCGAGCTATCAAGATAATGTCATTATGTTGATATAAATATTGACAAGTCATCTAATGTCAGAGATATATCTGGTGCAATGCGTCAGAGTCACTTCGGTCTTACTCTGTGTTTCAGTGTATGGAAGCACCTCCCGGGGACGTGCTTCCATCCGCTTCGACGCCTGTCACAGCCAACGACAGACCGCACGAAGAACGGGGTCTTCGCGCAGCCTTTCTGGCTGTGTTACATTTTCGCGTAACCAGTTCACTCAATGCCCAACAAAGAAGTGCAGTGCACTGTGCACTGCACTGTGCAGTGCACTTTGATGGCAGCCGGGCATAATTTATCGAAATGAAATTATATAGGTAGGTAACTTCAATTCAAGAATTGAATCTGAAAGACACCAATATGTCTTTGGAGGTTTTTTCTACTTTGGTTTTGCCGTTTTCTACCAGATGGAAAACAATACTTTAAATATACTACTAATGTTTAAAAGTACATTGAAGTTAAACTTACGTAGCCTAATACTCTCCACTAATATGTGTTCGTAGCTATCTTGACTTGATATTCGATTTATACATATATAGTTCTATGACTGGCTACAATACCGATTGACGCAAATGGTATCTTATCTAAATGGAACGATATTTTTAATCCTATTTTGAACATGACAATGATTGCTTTTTAGGTATCAGATCAGTGATGTATTGTGTACGTTTTGAAATAGGACGTAAGAGGAAAAAAGAACACGTCAATGTATTGATAAAGCAAATGGAGATTAAACACGCAATAGAGGTCGTAGAGACAGGTTGAAGTAACAATAAAATGTTGGTGTTGATAATGTTAGTGGTCGTATGACGTAACGTAACAATGGCTTTGAACCTCGAGATTGGATAGGTCTTTGTCCAACTTTTACGCTTGCCGAGCTTGAATGTAGCTGTTCTAAAAGTAGACTTCAATTATGCTCCACGGAAGGTTTTCCATGTATACTTAATTTACAATCTTGTTTTTCGGGAATAAGTAATGGATCTTGTCATCGGATCCTTGACGGAGGCTATATCAAGTGGGCTGCTAGACATTAGCATTCCGTAACCATAGAACCGTTCTATAGAAGTAACAACAGTAGATAAGATTAATAATAGGTAAAGTGGCTATCTGACCGCCTCGTGTAAATTGAAGGATTTCGAATGTTATGAAGTTATGATGAACGTAACGCTTTACGAGTGGCACCTACATACATTAATATCAAATTATGACGCAAGTTATTAAGTGCTTATTGCGTAATAGGTACCTTCTTTAGAATGTCTGGTGTATGTTATGATAGCATAGTAATAATGACGACGATACCATCCATGAATTCTTTATATTTAAGTCTTGTCGGCTGCTTTGCATTTAGCAGTTTCCATCGTACTGCTGTAACTAATGCTAATGTTAGATTGTCTGCTGCTCATGTTGCTCTTTACTTGGTCCATGTACTTTCTTCTTAGTCTTTTCCCCATTTTCTTTGTTTTTTTGTCATATATGATTATCATCGTTGTAGTAACCTATAGGTATTGTACCAGACTTAAATCTTGGTGTGAAATTCTGAATAAAGTTAATTTGTTACTTACTCCCTTGAACTAGTGTGATTATTCTCGGGTTAGAGTAAAAGCCTAGTGCGTTCAGCTTACAAAAGCTGTACCTAGCAAGTAAATACCTACAAATTTCAAAACATCGCGCAGCTTGTACACGTAGATAATGTGTAAGTGTTGGCTTCACTTCAACAAACAACTGATAAATTGATATCATCGCCATCGCTATCAGTGTGATAACAGTTGACATCCATTTACGATCCAATGTAACGGAATTTGCTTCGATAATCATCTCTATTTGTAGAAAAAACACGTTCCTGGAAAATCCGTTGGACAAATAGGTACTTGTTGTTTATACGGCTTTATTTAGTTTTCTCTGCAAAATATTAGAACAAGGTTGAGTTGTAGATGGCTACCGTTGTATTGAGTACTTAATGTACTTAATAATCTGTTTTATGGACATGTAAAGTTCTTTGTTTCTGTGATTCTTTGTTTCTGTGATAAATGATAATATATACTAATTCACATTTAATATTACATAATATTATAGTAGATATCTTTATGGTTTCTAACATTTTTGCCTGGTCCTTAGAGGCGCTTATTAAAACAACAAATACCAGATGTCCCATTGACGTCAATTTGAATATATGCTGCTATGAAATCGTTTTATTTTCCTTTTAAACTAATCAACATGGAGATTTATACGTACATACATCTCGTTTAATATTAGGTAAGTATATTAAGCTAATTGATTTTTGTCACCATTGAATACTCGTATCGTGAGATTTCTTTCCCAGTCGTGTTACTTCTTCATGTATAGTTGGTGTAATTGCTCTAAGCAGCCCGCGTAGTGCGCTAGGTCGCGCACTTACTTCAATTATTTTCATAGTAATCGTCTGACAGCCATCTTGATTGATGAGCAGCCCATTGACGTCATTGGTCACACCAACTTTAATAAATTACCTAATCTTGTTTCCATGAAATTATCAACTTTGTACTTTATCACGCGAATGCTACATCCTTTTTTTGAATCATCAATAGCAGTCTCTGTTATGAGTCCTATGTAATAAACAACATTTTAACAACGTAACATCTATTTTTATCCGATTAATGCGAAAAACATTGCAATATAAGCTTATTATCAATACTAGATAGAGTTAATTGGGTGACCTCGTCGTCGGCGATAAGGCTCACCCCGGAGATTCGCGATTGTTTTGTAAATACATAACGGGTCCGCTTCGACTCGATAAGGATACGCAATCGTGGCTCATAGTATACACTTTACTTAGCAGACACTCTTGTTGATGTGTTTAACATCACAGCATTAACACTTCTCGAAACTATTCGAAGAATCTCCAAAAATATGACGTGCTTCATACACATATTATAGCCTACTACAGATTTTTCCCGAATGCTCTCTTAAAATCTAGTTCTAATAGTGTCGTTAAGTCTACAGCAGTGACTTCATCAACCAGTTGCTTATCATGTCGTTTGTCTAACATTTATTGCTCATCAAAATCGAATTCAAATATCTCATGTAAGCTTACTAGAAACATATATTTAGCATCTGCTGCATCATCTTCTGATTCAACTGCAATATCAGTATATTTCCCGAAAATCGCGATGAATTATCATCGAAACATTGTATCATCATAGATATTATTGGCACGCATCACACATTTCGCTTCAACGTAGAATATCATCTACTATCGCTTTAAAATTATCTGCTGTTATCTGTCGCATGTAAACATCCGGTTATACGAAATCACACATCAATATAGCAAATATAGCGAGTTACGTATTTAGCTGTATCGCAATGGAAAGTTCCTGCGGAGCGCAGCCGGCGATGATAGTGCTTATCGAACACGCATGGCCGACGTGTGAGCGGTCGCCCGCGGCCGCGCCGGTCTCTGTGACAACACAACATTACTAATTATATTGTTATTTGGAAATTGCTGCTTGGTAACTCAAGATTACCGTACTTACCTAGTTATAAATTTTCGTCATGATTTCATTAAAAATATATGTTGTTCCTTCCTAAATATATTTCTACTTTGCCTTTTTCATTCAGAATTCTAAAGACTAAAGATAAGGCCCAATAGCAGTACTACTGCAGTGCTGTTCATGACAATGCCTAAACCCATCATTTACTACAGCTACGTAGAGTTTTCCTAAACACCATTTAACGTTCTATGACAAATTATTTCTAACAGTACATACAAAACTCCGTGAATCCCAAATTCCATGAAGTGAACGCAACGATTCCTGACCGTCTGAGGTGTCATATGAATATAAACTATGAAAGAATGTCCACTACAGCACAAACTCGTTATGTGATCCGTTACGATAATGTCGAAACAGGGTTCTGGGAAAAGGCGTGTGCAATGACAACACGGTTCGTAATGTGATGAGCTCACAACACTCGTAAAAGTTGACCAACTCTACCATTTTCACCCTTATTTCCTTATAATAAGAACGATCATGACTGGCACTTGCAAAACGTGTCCGCAATGCCTGATGGAATTTTAGCTGTTTACGTTCTTGAAACATAGTTATTAGGTGTGACATGGGTGTCAAAAAAGGTCTCTAGCTAGCTCTAGTGCCTGATATTTAGGACGCGACTTATTTGGCTCGAACGAAACATCTATTTTTCTTGCAACCAGTTTCAGTTTATTTTCTGCTTTGTTTTTCTTACTGGTGGATTTGCCTATTTTAAGATTACTGAGAACTGTACGATCTTTTGCAAGTAAACACAAACCCTAGTAGAGTATTTCTCTGTATCGATTTTTTCTCACAAAATGTTGGTACAGCTGCAATCACTGGCTGAACTGACTTGCAATGCCCTTGTTCAAATCAAACGTAGACTGACAGTCAAGTGATATAGATGATAACATCGATTACCTACATAGGTCTGGTTATGTAACCAACTGTTTATATGAAACAGATAAAGCAAGTGGCCTCACTCACAACTCTATACTTACTACGTTGATAACGTTTGTAGTTTGTTCTAGAACTTCTTGACATCTGTGTTTGTGTATCCGTAAAATGTACAAATACTGTCAGCTTATGCTTATCAACGTCTGGTGATGAGGCTTTAAAGTCGGAATAAAGTTGTTATTAAAGATAAAATACTTCGCAATAAGCGAAGCATTTTGCTGAGCTAACATGTTTGTCGATTATGGAATTAGACAAAAAAAAAACAGGCACGCGATCTACTCTAATATTTTGTTTTTCATTCCAGCCCTAAGTTTCAATAGCCAAAAATACTTCACCACTTTCTTGTCACAACACTCACAACACATATCCTTGTCCTTGTACTCTTTCATCATCGTCCAGCAACAAATCATTCATATTACATCATTACATCGATTTCCTGATAACGGGACTCACCTGATAAATGGCCACCAATAACGAATGAGGTTATTATCCAACAATACTCAGGGTGACCTGGGGAAGGTTAGCTAGTTCCACCAGCAGGTCTAGTTTACGTGACAAAGCAAATGGACCAAGATGAATTTTCATGACCTATCTTTTTTTTTAATGCAAAATGTCTTTTTTCCTCGTCAATGTAGGTACCAGACAGTAATATTTTATTTATTGGCATTTTCAGATCTCTCACGAAGAAATGCTTAGAACACAAGGACATGCAGATACGGAGTGGGAGGACATTTATATTTATGGCAAAGCATAGCATTGTCACTGTCAGGGGACTTGCTTAGCAATGAATATAATGCACAAATAGTATATTGAGAAATTGAGGCTGATGATGGAGAATGACGAAATTTTTAAAGTTTTCTCCGTGAGAGAGATCTATTATTATCAGTAAGAATCGCCAGTAATATTCTTTTTATGCGCGGTACTTTGGTTAACATTTAAAGAATAACAAGATCTAAGCGCGTGTGGTGATATATTGTGTATTTTCAAAAATATGCTCTGCTCATACCTATTACTAGAACTTTGTGGTATCCAAAACTACTCCTCTTAGGCGGGCCTGCCACTCTGGCCTTGGCTAAGGTAACAAAAGAATGATAACATCAGGAAGTAAATAAATTCAGCAGAATCCTTCTCGTGTAATTATGTACTTTAGCATAATTATAACAAACAAACTTTTGGCTCTCGAAGATTTGACTGATACGACGATGATGATTGTCCTAAGACATTTAAGCTAGAAACTTCTTTTCTAAGCATGTTACCGAGTAACATACATCACAAGTTCTTTTTCCGCACGGTACGCAGAATAAGACATTTGATATCAAGCGACAGCCATGACACATTGTGAGTATACTACATGATGTTTACGCTGAGGTCATCAATCATCGCTGTTTACCTACAGCACAAGTTCATTGACGCCTCAGTTAGCTCTTTGTTGGACGATTTTATATTTACAATAATTGTTTATACAAGCAACGAGTGTTACTGATGCTGCACTTAAGTTTATTTAGGGCATCCCTGCCTTGTTGGACACTGACAGTTTTAATGATCGCATAATATTCAGAAACTTAACATCATACAATTTGGTATGATTGAGGGCATCCCTGCCTTGCGTGCATTGGGCTTATTAACGGAAATTAATCAACATAATTTGCCTATAATATTGATAAAGTTAATATTATTTTCTATCTCATTATTTAGATGATTATTAAAATTGAATGAATAACAAAATAGCACTTCCCTTATTGTGTTATTTATTGATTTAGCTTCGAAAGGTGGTTCGCAGCGTAACAACTAGTATCAGTCACATACTTTAGGATTTCTTCTATGTGGCTCTGATAACACACAAAAAAGGACATGCTCATCAGAACGCAACTGCTCAGCCACCAATTTTCTGCACTTATGGAGCAGTCATAGCTTGCATTTTGCGTGTTTGTCGCTTAAATATTCGCATGCATACTTGCGTTTTTACTTGCTTTTATGCTTGCTTTGCTTTCCTGTACTTGATTAACCCGCAAATTCTCAACAAACTCAGAAGCCAAATGCTCAGCCATTGCACCAATCGAGGCGAAACTTTCTTGCTTCCATTTTGTATATTTGTTTGCTTAATCACATACTCGCTAACATGCTTGCCTGAATACTTGCACTTTTGCTTGCCTTTGTGTATGCCTTTATGTTTGCCTGCTTGCTTGCTTTCCCATGCTCTGTTGATTGCTTGTATGTCTTGCTTGCGATGCTTACTTGCTTGCCTCCGTGTTTTTATTTAGGCTTTGTTTTGTATTTGATATTTGCTTGTCCGATTTATTGTTGCTTTTATGTAACTGCCTGATTTTGTGCTGGCTTTCAATAGGTTATATTATAATAGGTTTGCCAAAATCAATGCACCATACTGAGTAAAGATAGTTGCCGTAAACCGTTTCATAAAGCAACGCATATCAATCGTTGGCAAGCAGTGCATTCAGTTCTCCTACAATCGTACCCCGGCTGTCAACCACACTTTCCGTTCCCAGAGAGGATGCGTCTATTTGCGTACAGACACACCACGTTATCACTTATCGCAGTTATTTGTATTCTGTAACGCCGTGTGGCGCTAGCCTTGTGTAAAACATCCTAAATGTTTTTTTTTTACCATAGATAAGTACTCGAATTTTGTCAATGTTTCTGCTTTATCATCATCTTATTTAGCCGAAAGACGTCCACAGCTGGAAAAAGTCCCCGAGCATTGCAACAATTTCAAAATCATCATGCTTTACTCCTAGCAACAACCGTGTTTCTGCTTATAAAGTTGTAAGCAGAAGTTCGTTCTTTGTCTGTAAATACTCAATATTTTATCAGTTTATTACATAAAAAACAACTTTGAATATTAATCTACATGCTGTGTCTGATATCTTATCCGCTAACAAATATAATTAATACAAGTGAGTTAAATATAGTCTCAATCCCAATATAAATTAGAAGGTCCTGCGACACTCTTGACATTTTCCGTTTTTGGTCCTAGTCTAGCACACGCGCTCACGTAACTTGGCAATTGGACACCGCCACACAAGGCCCCGCTGTCTACCGAGCCTCTGTTTACAAGCACTTATTTACTTTAGCGAACTATGGATTTCCTGTTACACTTATCATATTACCTGGTATAGCGATTCGATAAGTTCTGCTGACATAGATGGGTGCGCCAACCAATATTCCACACGTGTTTTTCACCTTGCCCTCGTAGTGAATACATACAGAAGGTTATGTTTTTTGCTTCCTCAAAACTTGCTCTTTACGCTAAATGTCATGGACTTATTGAGAAAATATATTTAACTAAAGTTTGGTTATATACATGAACTGGTAAACTGGTATTTTTAGAGTAGATGCAGCCTGCCAAATAAAGGAGGTAACCTTAAACACAACTGGTATTCGGAAAGTCTTTATGGAACTTCATATTGATCAGCGTGCTGTCTGTATTGGTAACTTCCGTCTGACCCATAATTTACCAAATAATAATAAAATCATGTTGCCCTGGCCAATGTTACATAAATAGTAACGCTCGTTACATTAATTGATCGAAATATTCGTGTTCATCGCAACACTTTGTCATTTAATTAAACAACATGGAATAAATAACACATTTATCCTTTTTAGTCACCATTAGTCGTGTTCAGGGAAAAAGCGGTGTTTCCATTCTTTGCAAAACAGGCAAACCGCAGAATAAACCTAATCACTATGACCCACAACAACTAGCGGTTACAACCTACATCATTACGTAAATATAATTTAAAACGCTAACTAACTAACTAAGAAGTCGTAGACATTGTTTTTCCTGCCATTAACTGCCTTCCATTTTAAATACCTATTCATAGACATTTAAATATTATACGTAATTGGGAAGACAACATGATGTGTGATGCTGATGACCGAAGGAATCAGGCTAGATATTATGTGTTGCCGCTTCTCTTGAGTTTTAAGTTTTTTATTTATTATATTCTGCACGTTCCACTTCCTCTACAACATAACCATGTTAGATGGTTCATTTGTTTATTCTATCATATTATGTAACTTCCATGACAATTGCATATTACGTCGTCAGCAAGAGGATTATAAATATGATTCTATCTTAAATTCGCATGTGGTTTTCCTACAAACTACATGTTTTGTATTTAGGGATTCCCGACGTAGGTGATTGCAATATATGAAATAAAAGAAATACGTCTATAAGTGGTAATGAAGTAATATTGGTAGAGTAGATACTGACTACTGTACTCTGACATCGCCCTATTTGTTCTGAAGGTGACATGAGAGGTGTACGGCCGGGTTAATTCACGAGAACCAGGCCAAGGATCCTGCGACCCGGTCGACGGGCCCCGGCTATTGATCTCCCAGCTGCAGATGCTGCGCCCACCAACTTAGCAGCAAACTTTAATGTTGATAATTAAGCTAAACATGTTGTTCCGTGTAATGGAACTAACTTTGCTAATGGCGAACGAAGTTATGCCGCCTAGAGAAATTGTTAACTGTGTTATCTAATGAAGACGAAGTTAAACATGTCTAAGGATTGTTACGAAATATGAAGGTGGTGAATATGTTTTAAAGTATTGTCGTTCGGGGTGACTATGTGACTGGTGGGTGAGAATGTGCAATGAGGGTCCGGTTTTAAGTTCCTTGCTAGGAACTTCCGACTGTTCGTTGCGTAACAGTACCTACGCGTTAACGTTATAACAATTATTTGAATACCTGCTGTGACTACATTTTTGTAAATTAAAGCATACGTTTCAGAGATCATTCCTTTTTTGCACATTCTCACCCGCCAGGCATATATCACCCCGAACAACGGTAGGAAGCAAAAGTTTTAGTTAGGATTTTGCCGCTTGCGAATGACAAGCAGCAAAATCTTAACTAAAACATTTAGATGTGTCTTGCATATGTTTCATCAAAGTGACGATACATAAATGATAGTAGTTTAGTCTACTACTAGTAGTTCAGCAACAGCGGTTACAAAATATCACCATGTTGAAAAAAAATCTTGATACCTGCATAATATACATATGCATATATTCATTTCTCACGGTCTCCTAAACCGACAGCTGTATGATAGGTGTGACAACAAAAAGTAGATCAACAGGTAGAGGCCTTGGCGAAATAGGCAACGGGGCCAAGGATGTAGGAACCTCTGTCCCGGCTGCTCCGCCTAATGGGTTCTTCATCGGGTGGCACGAGGCTCCCGGATTCCTTGGTTGGTTTTGGTTTTGTTTTCTTTGTTAATTATTGAGTCCTGTACACACAGCTGTAATAGAAGCTTAAAAAGAGCCAAAATTATGTAATAATCCTTATTTTAATAAAAAATATTCTGTCGCTCGTTTTTCATAGGACTACTTACTGGGCAGTATGTTTGAAAAGAAAATTCAGAAAGTTTTTCAAGTTCAATTTGGAATGCCTAGTGAAAAATCTTCAAGACAAAGACCAGAAAGAAAAAGATCCATACCTACTCATTGAATTGTTTGTGATTGTGACGAGTTGTGTTAGCATCCATCCACACATCGCGTAGTACGCCAAGAAGGAGAGGTTGCGGGGCTAAGGACCGGGTCACGACAAATGAGGCCAAGAATCCCCCGGGCGCAGGCTATTGATTCTTCGCCCCGGGATGGGGAAAAGACACGAGACAGCTGCACTTCCGGAAATGGCTTCTGTAGTAGGTACTGAAACAAAGAAACGTTAAAAAAACTTGACAACAAAATTCCTATTTGTTTCGATCGGCTTTCGAACGTTATGTTCGAATCATAGAATAGAAAAAATTCGAGCAATAAAAAGAACTAGTCATTTGCAGACATCCCACCCTAAGCACAAACATTCATAATTTAGCCGTGCCTAGTGTCCGGTGCCAAAACTGAGGGTGGTTGATCCCACCGGGTGAGATATTGATCGCAGCCTGCACCGACGCGTTGTGCGCCTCAAAAGCACTAAAGGCTTGCGTTTTGCTTCCCAGAATGTTGTGTCCTGCTCTTTCATATCGTGGGACTCTTTTTCATCGAACAAAGAATCTCTATCCTTTCATATTATCGAAGGCTTTTCTTATCTTTATGCTGATCATAAAATACAAAAGCTTAATACAGCATTATAGTAATACATAGTAAGCTTTCTAACTTTTCCTAATAAAATTGCTAAAGCACCGTTCCAACGAACTTCATTATATCAGCAACTTGTTTTACTACCTGTCGTTTATTCGACGTTGCAACTTGAAAGAATATCGTGAAACAATGGGACCTACAACATTTTTATGCTGCATAATGTTTTGTTTCGAATAAGCCATCAATTACGGTTTGCTGCCTAACAGTCAGACGTTTAGGAGGTATACCAGCGGACCGCATCGCTACTGAAGTATTTATTGTTCGCCTATCCACCTGTCACGTGTCTCGTCTCGAGTGTAGGATGCTGCATTTAACATCAAGAGGGGTTCACTGTATGATGCTCGGCAGAGAACATTATCTCCATCTCATTTCAGTGTGTCTATAATATACAAAGCTGTCGCAGACTTCGTTGCGTTCGGCAACTCTCCCCCAAATCCACACAGACATTGACAGCGTGCACTTAGGGACACCGTGGTTGCTGATTTTGGCACATATAACTGTGTGAGTGTGCATGTCTGTGGAACTGAAGTGTGTGGTGTTTTATCTGTTCCGCTATGGCGTGTTGCGATGGGAGCGCATCGACCGCTAAACAGCCGAATCGATATGGTAGCGCATGCGCCACAGCGCGGCCGCGGCCGGCGGCGCTCGATAAACGCTGAGAGTCCGAGACTACACGTCACCCCTCGGTTGCGTCTCTGAGGCAAACGACTCGAAAACGTTACGATAGGTCTTGATGTTAACATACCATCTTGTAATATTTTAATAACGTTTGAATATTCAATAGAATTTGCTAATGGTCTTGGCATCTACTTGTCTTTTCCATTTACTTGGACATTTGTGAAAGCGCCTATGATATGTGGACACGTGGCTTCTACGTAAATGACATTGAGTCGCCTGCTAATTATAACTGGTATTAGTGTTCAAAGTTCTGCAGCCATGGGGATGGTACATAGGTTATTGATTGTCGTCGTATACACATTATGGACAGTCAAGGGACTGACTCGTCGGTGCTACATGTGCAGTCGCCGCTTCATTACAAGCATCGGAATCGCACAAACCTTACTTAATGTAGTGGAAGTGATTAGGTACTTGATTATATATGAGTTTATGGCACGTGACGATTATCATGTTGGCCTTTCACTGTCTTTATTAAATAGATAAATTCGTTACCCAGCCCCTATATCAAAAATGTACTTACTCAATTAAAACTCAAATTATTTATTTTTTATCGGAGATAGAGAGAGTATTTTCATTCAAGAAACATCTAAAATTAAAAATATGCTAACTTTGTCCAATAACTTGTAACATTTACAATAGGTACTAATAAAATAATTCATATAAACACGCATTAAATTCGAAAAGAAGATGATAGAAACGCCTACTTAAAAAAGTAATTAACAAGAGCACCGAAGTTATTTCATCTCATGGAAACTCTTGTTGGTGATTGTCAATTACTTTTGCAATATCTTACTTATCTTTGGGCACAGAATAATAAAGTTACAGCAGTTTATCTGGGCAGTGACCTTGAATTAATTACCTACGGCTGCTTGGTAGATTAATACGTGTCCGTCCGTGCACTCGAACTGTTGCGTACTGGTATACTGAGATTTCGAACCGCGTCGTTTCGGCCGTTTTCTATGAAGATAAACTACTGTAACATTATTATACTGTGCTTTGGGGATCGCAGTACGATCGATATAGTGATTTAGTATAGGATGTAAACCCAAGCCATATCCCAAATTCCCAATATGCTTGGGATTTTGTAATTAAATTATTATTTCCGTCGTCATCTACTCAAGCTCAAAAGGATCTCCTAATGACGAACTAAGCACTTTTTTCTGACATCACTTACAATTCTTACGATTTATTCCATCCAAAGTAATTGTCATCAATGCCAGAGCGCAATGTCGACACATACTTTGTTTTAATTGGCAATGTATTAATCAATAGCTGAGCCATACTAATTCATTTTAACGGTACACAAAGCCAGGGTGGGGCGGCGGTTTCTGACGTCACCAATCGATAGTACCCCTGCCCTCAACCCTTGGTGTTACGGGATGATGTAACGCAATATTTTCGTTGAGGTTGTTGAATCATAGTACTCCAAATGTAGGTAGACATGAAACCAGACGAAATGGTACAACTATGCCATGGATTTAAAGCTTAAGTCTGATATTACATGTAATGTCAACTGTAGCTAACTTGTATTATTAATAATACCGAGCGCTGAATAATCTTTTTGCTCACCATTCGTGTCAGTGTTGCGTCTAGGCGGCTCTAGCAGGCGATGTTTCTCAACTGCAAAGCGACAAGGCCGGCCAACAACCTAGCCATAATCAACCTGCTCGCTTTTGTGTTTGCTTTGCCGGTTTTATAGCAACCGCAGTCAGAATGCCAAAGATGTGAACAATCTTTTTTGTGGTTTGTTACTTTTTTCAGTTGTTTCTTTCCTTATTATTTTCCATAATCATCTACTGTCAACAGTAGTACGAGATATTTGAATAACTTAAGATCAAGTTCAGCTACTAAGCGTATGTTTACATAGAGTCCAAAACTAGACGCTGGAATTCATGTGGCTCCAACACAAAATGTTTTTAGTACGGTAGATGCCTACTGCTTTTTCTTATTTGTCAAGTAGGAATTCGATAATAGTAATTAGGAATACAATGTTTCGACTGATAAAATAAAAACTAAGTTTAAGTTGTTTTCGCCAAAAGTCGTTAAAATTCAACTTGTAAAACCAGAACGTGTATTCAAGGAAAATATGCTTAAAATAAAACATACCTATAATCTTTACGGGTTTACTTGACCAAGGAAAACAAGAATTATAATAATTTTTACTTTTGAAACCTCATTCATTTTGTACAGCGATTAAACTAATATAATCGGAATTTAAACAAAATATAATATGTAAAACTATATCAAAAGTTCAAGACTTTCCGACGATATGATGAAAATATTGATTAACTAGAAAGAAGAAAGAAATTCTAAAGTTTTCATTACTTTAGGTAAAATCGACTATATTTCACACTACTAGCTATAATACATATTATACAGGGTTATTGGTAAATATACTAATATGTCGGCAATTCATTAAGGGGATGTAGGTGAGGTCATTTGCAACCAAAATGACTCCTATGCAAATGTCAACCATTTTTGAGTTACAGATATCTTCAACAAAATATATGTCAAACATATATTTTTTTGAAGATATCTGTAATTAACTTGGTAAGTACTACATTGAAGATATCTGTAAGTAACTTGGTAAGTACAACTTTGAGAATTTATTAAAAAACGAAGAAAATGGTTAACATTTCCATAGGAGTCATAAGGGGTACTTTGGTTGTAAATTACCTCTCCTATATGCCTTTAATGGATTGCCGACATATTCACAATAACCCTGTAAGTATAAGTAGTTAAAAAGAAAACGTTAATCTAAAAAGCAAACCTCAAGAGTTAAAACTGGATAAGTTACACAAAACAGAGAGGGAGGAGATGTAAGAAAGCGTTAACCTAGGCGATGATTGTATAAGTTTACTAGTTAATACGTGAACAGAACGTAAATAAACATTGACACGTGTTTATGGGTGCGGGCTGGCACATGCGCTCTGCACACCTAGCCATCGATCCGGGTCCACTCCCGGCACACTATACGTGATGCTAGGCTAGGTGGACCCCACGCCTGGCTACAGCCAAATTCCTGTTTTCTAGAAATTTTCAGACAGATGATTTTGGGTAACAACCTAATGTGTAACGTTGATCAGACATTGCAGTACAAGCTCGAAAAGCGTCTTAAGAAGTTGAATTTTGGTAGAGTAACAGGTTATATTTCTTTCAAGTAGTTCACTGCTATTAATCTGTTGTCTGTATCTGTACCTATTGAATAAAATAAAATTATAAAGGGAAAAGTCCATTAGGATGCGCCATGTTAATATAACAATTACTTTCGGAAATAGCTTCCTAGGATCCCCACCAGTGTAAGTACTAATTGACTCAGAATAACCGTACAATAATTTGTAGCTATATGACATGCAGGTCCCCAAAATCAATAGCCCTGCGGAGGGCGGGTCTCGACTGCAGCAACTCGGCCCCGACTAATTACATACGAATGTTTTAAAAACCTTGTTGAATGACAATTAATTGTTAGGTCCGCAATCGCATGCGTTCACTGTAGCCAACTAGATGTAAATAAACAGAGTTTTCTTCCTGGTTCCTACCACGTTCCTTTAATAATATTGACCGGGCACTGCGCAAGCGTGATTGGATTATGAGTTATCATATCATTGCTTCCATATCGTTTTTTGAATGACAGGAGGATGCAATCGAAAGTGTTTTGTTTTTCATGATCTATCACATGTGAATCGCCGCCGAAATGCTGTAACCGTAGTACCTACTATTATCTATTCAGTGGTAGTACCTCAGCATTTAGCGTCCACCTTCATGGTTTTTACCTTTGCCAATTTTATTTGCGTTGTTCCTTAGTATTGCCATCTTTTAATTCCACATCAATCTGCCAAGCCTATTTCCAAAATGTCGGCTGTGGGTCGGCTTCCAGTCTAATCGGATGCAGTCAGTATTTTACATGGAGCCTGGACCCAGAAACTAGGTTGTGGAGGTCAGATAGGCAGTCCCTATCTGACCTCCACAACCCAGTTTCTGGGTAACACGATACCCCTTGGTTAACTTTTTGAGTTCTAACTACTCGTAACGACGGGCAAAGATCCACAAATGACAGCCGGGACCAGGTGTCTCTGGTCACCCATCCTTGAACCGACTGCTAATATTTGTGCATATTTGTTGTGATTGTGAAGCATCATTGACAATGTGATAAACTTCGCCAATGAGTTGTCTTTCAGGATGGACTTCATATACATGTTTCCTTTGTCGTAAATTTTTTAAGCTTCATCCACCGATCTGACTGTTCGTCACAGCTACTCCATATAACTGTAGGTATGCGTATTAGTATATCCTGTGTTAATTAGGCGATTCTGGTGCAGACCAAACAGGAACTAACTGTAAATAGACCCCGTCTGTTTAATAGAATAATTAGATTTAGCTTGCTAGTAATTTGCACTTGCAAATTCAGAATGAATCAAATTATTCCTTCATCCATGACAACGTAAAACTGCTCCGTTCAAAGGCAAATCTGATTACTTGATTGCGAATTTTGAACGCCATAAAAACTGTCAGGAGAACTGCAAGATGGCTGCGTTCGTTACTAGGATTATCTCATTTGCTTCCAACCACGAGATAGATAATAATGTTGTGGCGCTCTCGACATTAGAAAGGTACCTATAAACTGTCGCATTAGTTCGTTTATCTTATATTGGTGCAAAACATGGGTTGCTAAATGTTCCGCTCAATTTATATCATTTTATTGAATTGTCTGCGTCTCAACTGGATTCACCAGCTACAAATATCTATGGGTATGGGTAATATCTAATTTAATAGGTAAGAAAAGTACATATTATGATTGTAAATCATAATAGAGTCTGGCCGACTCTGGCCTTGCATTTTGAATTGTTAGTAGCATTATTTTGATACGTATACATCCAAGGTGTATAAAAGTACTTTTATCTACTCGTACATATAAGGGAATTTAAAACAAAACTACAAACACAGACCCTTTACTCCTTTACTTATAAGTACCTACCTTACTTAAAAATCTGAATTAGAAAGTAATCTTGAGAACGTGACGATCAAGTTATAATAAAATCTGATTTGGTGTTAGTGTACGTGTGGCGTGTGGCCACGATCACCGGTCCTCCCCGTCATCTCCGTCTACGTTTACCTGGCCGCCTAACTGTTTTTCCTCCGATCCTCAGTAGCATACAAAAACCGATGAGTTGCCTTCATTATTATTACTTATTGTAAAGCACAACAGAAATGAGCGGCAACATGGCGGTGTTTAACTGCGATTGCGACGTTGCCACACCGCACGCTCGGCTGACTCGTCACGTGACGTCACGTCTCAAGATGGCCGCCATACCGGTCGCGGCGTCCCCCCGCGCACTCCCGTCTTCCAGCCGGATCCGATCGTGTTGCTCGGTAATAATAATTTAGAATGCAGCCGTCAGAAAGGAAACCGAGCAAGAATAGATTGAAATTTAATGCATCGAACACGTCGGCTATACGTGTTCACACTAATTGTTATTCTACAACAGATGCTGTTTACTTTCGTTGAATAATATAGACAGTGTTAGCGGAATCGAGGGCCTGCCAGTATGTGTGGCGGGCGACTCCGTGATTCATTTAGTTAATGCTCTAATTACCTAATCGGTGACACATTCTTTCACTGTGGTTAACCTAATCTATCATTTAAGAGATGCAAACTAAAATTTATAGCTTGCGTTCATATTTGTGTTGCTACGTTATTTTTTCAGTAGACACAGGTGTTTAGATACTTTCACCTCAATACATAATAAATTACGATATTATGTTATTTATAATATAAATTGTTTATTGGCCAAAAGCTTAATCATATATTTGTACTTTTACGGTACCTATCAATTGAATGAAGTATCATCGTTAAATAACACTATCTTTTTTTTTTTTTTTTTTTCTGATTCTGCTACATGGTCATGGTATAATAAAAATAATATATATCGCCCGACGTATTCAGTAAATATTTCCTAAATACAATGTAAGACTCGTTGCATCCGTTAAGTATGGCGTGTATATTTATTATTATATTGTGCATTTGTGTATCGTGTTGGTTATCGTGCGATAAGCGTGTTGTGTATGTCGGCTAGGGCAGGGCGAGCGGGCTCGCAGCGTGGCGCGAGTGGCGCATCCGCGTCGCGGCTAACGGCTCGCCGCTCGTCCTCGGTGCGTCGTCGTGCTGCGCGCGCTGACGTCACCGCTCGATAATGGCTGCCGCCGCCCCGGCCCCCCGCGGCTGCCTCGACCCGAGCTTCAGTCTCTCGTCGACCCGCTCACCGAGCGAATGACTTTAACGTTACGCACCTCAGATATCCGACGTCCGCGAACCGAGTGTGAAATTGTTAAGTGTTTTATGTGTACCATGGTGACGGTGTTTTTCGTATCCGGCAAGAAAAATCTGTGACAATTTACAAGAGACACGAGGAAGACCGATCTCTCGCTCACCGATCAACACCCGGCGGCGAGATGTCGGTGATGCAAAAGCGTCAGCACTGCTACCTGTGCGACTTGCCCCGCATGCCGTGGGCGATGTTGCATGAATTTTCAGAGGCGGTGTGTCGCGGATGTGTAAATTATGAGGGCGCAGACCGCATTGAAGTGGTTCTGGATGGAGCTAGGCAGCTAAAGCGTGCCCATGGGTTTCAGGAGGGCCGCGGGCCTACCCACGCTAAAGGAGCTCATCGAGCACCGTTAGAAGCGCATCAAAATGGAGCGGAAACTGCAGCAAGGGGCCAACCGGCTCCACCAGCACATCATGCTCCTACAACTGGATTTACTTTACATCATCCGCGACCGACCGCAAGTGCTGGACTTTTAGCTGAATATGGTGGCAGGCGTGAGGAGCACGAAGGCAGACGGCTGGCGCACCTGCCGACACACCACCTGTCGACACACGCTGGAGCGCGCCTGGCTCCCGGCCTTGCACTTAAGCGACAGTTGGATGAAGATGACCATCAGAACCACCACGAACCCGCTAAAAGGCTCCTGGAGGAACACTCTCGGCCACCGCTAACTCGTGGAGATTCCCTCCCTGCAGTGTCATTAGCTGCTCCTTTTGCTCCAGACCGTGTGTTCAAGCAAGAGAAGCACCCATTGCGCACACCTTCTTTTGATGCTTCTTCGTTCAAATCAAATGGTGAGTCTCTTTCAAGGATGCTGTTTATTTTTAATTAAGAACAATATAGTATGAAAAGTCGATATTAAAATATTTCTTTGTTGTAAATTCCAATTTAAACAAAAATACTGCACAAAACTACGCACAATACAGTAAAAAGTTTGGTAATCTTTGGATTATGAACCGGATTAATTAGCCAGTTTTATCAACCAACTGATATCTATTCAGGATTCCAGATACAGCATAAGGATTTAGATGAATGAGTAATTCTGAAAAGTATTATCATCACTAGGAGTTACTTATAATCTAAACCACTTCGGCTTGAGTTTTAGACTGCTGACACGTTTAAATTAGAACACATAGTTTTCGACTTCTAACGATGAAATTAGGGCATTTACAACACCAAAAAAGTAAAAACCGACTTCTAAAACCTATAACGAATAAAATAACTTTCATGAAAAACTGAACAGCTTCTGAAGTCGGTGCCAAGTTAAGGTCATTGAAGAATTGAAGATACGTGACATACATACTACAGAACTACAGAACCTTCTTTTCTGAAGTCTGTTAAAACATTCCTAATCTAGAAAATAAATCCCTGTAACAGTGTTTAACTATGGTTGGTATAATAATATAATAGCAACGATATAGGTGAATTTAGAGAGTAAAGCTCATGCCCAGCCCTATACTAAAGAAAATGATTGTATACGGGGTATTAAAAGAATATCTCGTTAGTTCCTTGGATTTTAGTCGAAAATATGAGCGATTCTTGTTACAACACAAAATTTCTATTGTTTACAAATATCAGAATGCAACCTACATAGTGTAAAAAAATAGTTATTTAGTAAAGTCACGCGCAGTTTGATAACACGAACGATAGCAAACGAACGTGAACGTGCTCAGACGGATGAGTGTAGATGTTTTGCGCAAGCGTCCGCCACGGGATTCATATATCTAGGTAGGTGCATTAACTCAGTCCATAAATACGAAACCGGTCCGACTGGTTGAGCGTTCTCGAAAGCGAGCCCGCGCCCGCGGCCTCTCGCACACCACGGCACTACGTACAAACACCCACGTAATACAAAACGCGCCACAGTGCCGTGAATGCATGCACGACACGGCGGTGTGGCAACGTCGCGTGACGACATTTTCGCTCGCGTACGTATGTAGGTAGGCCGACGGGCGAAAAAATATAGCGCCTGCCTACGCTTGGCAGAGTCGCTCGACCACATTCCGTTGGCGTGTGTATAGGGAGACCGCGGCCGCTCGCCACGAGCCGCCGGCCAAAAAGGTCACCGTGCGTGACGTCACCACAGACATATGGGCCGTGCCTTTAAGTTTACTCAGAACCAACCGGCCATAACTCACGCTCTTTTGCACGTTACTATAATTAATAATGTTTATATTCAATGACAATAGAAGAAAGTAGTTCTGGTCAACCGCATTGTGTGTAGCAACTAGCATGTCGTCGAAGTAAACAACGTATATTTTCTTCTATTTTCCTTAACCGTTAATGCTGATTTTATTCTATATGATAGTTTACAATATCCCAATGTTCTATAATGAATACGCTATTGAGGTGTGATAAATTTTAAACAGTTGTGTCATAGGATATGTGTTATCATCAATCAAACATAATTGGCAGTAAGCTCTTGATAACACCACAGCAAAGTCAGAAATGTGTAGTGTACGCATGAAATTGTTATGTAGGTACGATATATTGAAAGCAATTTTTTTTACTTTCGTTGTTTATTTAACATGTGTATCTGTTAGTGTAAATTGGAGTCGCAATAAAAGTTTCATAACATAGCAACGGCTGACTAACAGCGTACACATACGAGACCCACATCGCATGATGTTTGGCAACGTCGCGGTGGCTCATTCGCGACACGACTCGCTGCACATAAGTGTGGCACTCGTATCTTCAATTATTATACGTAACTACTCGTCTACTATAGGAGTCAGTCCGAAAGGCCTGCCGCGCGCCGCGACGTTGTGTGACCAGGCAATGACACATCGCCGTTCACTACGTAGCTTGTATTAACACACAATGCTATTTATAAGATATTATATGCGTGTGTTTACTATCCGTCGGTCCACCGCAAACGATGTGTCATCCAACATTGAATGTGAGGTTATTCGGACAAATTGAAATGATGTCGTATGGCTGTGGTGCGTCGACAAACCTCGCGTTCAACGTCTTGTGCCAAATACTATTCTGAACGGTGACATATTGAATCAATTTTCACTTTTATTTCGTTTTACACGTTAGAATTGATAAGCATCATCGCTATAGAAGTATGGCAATGTTCTTTTTACTGTCTGTTCGCGACATATTCATTTGTTTATGTTGTGCAGTGTGCGTAGGTACCTATTATATTTTATCTCAATCAGTAGATATCCAGTTATCGGACTAATAACAATTAATAGCCTCTCTATAATCATCAAATTCTATATACAGCTATTATCTGAGAATTGTAACATAATATCGACTTTTGATAATATCTTCTACTCTTGTTACCACGCATTATCGTGACCATAAAATCATTTTTCCCCAGGCTACGGTAACGCAACTCCGCTGACAAATGGCTCAGCTGGCTCACCACTGGGTCGCACGGCAGGCTCGCCTCCGGTTACAGGAGTTACCGGCGCGGGCCCATCACCGATGGCCGCTCTGATGTCTGTGGCAGACACATTGCCTCCAGGCTCACCGCGGTCTGCTGGCGGTTCTCCACCACAGCCACCTCCACAGAGGTCTGCTAGTCGCTCCAGCCAGCACTCGCCCAACTCATCAGGTACGAATACATAAACTTCTCTAAATCAAACTCAAGCCCAAATCGTACAAGTGCATGCCGTTGTTTGAAGAATACTGCAAATCAGTTTCTACATTTATTCGTACCGTTGAAAAAGATTCACTACAATTAAACGTCTCAGTGTATCGTACAGAAAAGAAAGTAGTTGCGAACACGTCAGTTTTTGCAAAAGTTGCCGGTGCAGATTAACGGTAGTCCGCGTTCACTGTGTCGTATCGTGTGAGGGGTCGGACTCGGGCGGGCGTCCGATCATAGCGCTGGCGCTGCCGAGACGCGGCGCCCGACGACCGCTTGCGCCCATACCGTCCAGCTACAGTCTGCTGACCTATCACGAGCCTCACCTGGACACGTGGCTAATGCGACAGCGGACGCCACTCTCATTGTACTTACATCTCCCTCTTTGATGAACTTGCGTATGGCAGACGGTAGCTAACGATTCCATTCCGGTCCGACAGGGTCGAACGGCGGGCGGCGGTCGTCGGGCTCCCGGCACGTGTCGTCGACGACATCGGTGTCGTCGACGGAGGCGGGAGAGGGCACGGATGCGGCGGCGCCTACGCCCGCGCCCCTGCTCAAGTGCACGCTCTGCCAAGAGCGCCTCGAGGACACGCACTTCGTGCAGTGCCCCAGTCAGCCTCACCACAAGTTCTGCTTCCCCTGTTCCCGAGACTCGATCAAGAGACAGCAAGGATCAGAGGTTAGTTCTAGATTTTATTACAAATTCAACATATCTGTGTGAAATAACAATTTCAAAATTCCTGGCAATTTGACAAATATTAACAAATTGTTTCGTCGTCCACAGGTATACTGTCCAAGTGGAGACAAATGCCCATTGGCAAATTCGACAGTCCCATGGGCTTTCATGCAGGGTGAAATAGCTACGATCCTCGGCGAGGAGTTCAAGCCGAAGAAGGAACGGGAGACCTAGGGCAGCGCTCCGCAGCCCCGACTTTACCTCTTGTCCCTCTCGTTGTGAACCGTGCACGGGAGGAGTATGTCCGCGGCACGCGGCCGCAAGCGTCGCAGTGGACGCGCGGCTCCGCGGCGGGGCGAGGCCGGGCCCTCGTCCGTACAAACCGATCACTTGTATATAACTTTGTAAATAGTAAACTGTATCTTTAGTTCGCTCACCGATAGCCATCGCCGATACGGACATGGGATTTCGCGGCTGACGAGCGGCGTCGGCTGTGCCGCTGGGCGCTGTGTTCGGCGTATCGCATCTTTTTTATTTATTTATGAGCTCGTGCAGTCGACTGCTGTCGACCGGCGAGCGCGGTGCGATATTCCGAGTATAGCGCATGTCTGTTTTGACGAATTTTCGATGATTACTATGTTGTGTTGACGTGAACACTAATCACGCTAAAGAATGTGATGATCTGAGGTCCTCCTCGTTAGGAGTTGTTATATTTCGAGGGTGGTACGCTGCTTTGCGAGCAGACATTTCTTCGGATGCCATTTTCTTAGTTACCCTTAGGTCCTGAACCATAGTGAACATGGCATTTATTTATGTGATTCTTATATACTATACAAGTATTATACGATATAATAATCATGACATTATGTAGTCCAGAGTACTGATTGTAAAATCGTAGTTATTCAATAACGGATGCGTAGCGCTCCCTGTACATACCGTAGATTGATGTATATTGTATTTATCACATACAGCGCATGCAAAATAGTCTTATTTTTTACTATGAAGCGATTTATTCAGAGTGGCTCGAGTTCCGTTACTGTCTCGCATTTGGCGATAAAATTCCGCTTATGAGTTTCTTAATCTTATATTTTAGCGGCAATGTTAATTGAGAAGAAATCAAAATTGTATTGTGACGCCGAGCTCGTGGAAGCTGCGTCTTTTGAGTTGATTATTTTGTAAGGATAAGTTATACTTTACTCGGGAGTGTGCGTCGCCCGCGCAGCAACCGTCGCTCGTCGGGCCACGGTTGCAGCGCGCGCGCCGGCGAGCGCAGTGTTAGCGAGATCGCTTTGCATACGTGAGGGGGCGTACCTAGTCATTTTGTGAAATGTCAAATTGTCAGAACCGCGAACAAGCGGCCGTTATAGGAACTCTTAAAACTCGCTGCTATTTGTATAAAGTGAAGTAATCATTATATTATTATTATTATATATGTCATAATGTTAAACGATTCGTAGTTTACGTCAGTTTCGAAAGCTATCAGACGACGACCGTTTAGCTTCAGTGTATTCTTGTGTTTCTCAGCAGATCTGTAGTGTGCGATATGATGATCGAGTCTTGAATCGTTAATTATTTTTATTGGTACCTACTGTATTTGGTGATTTTATGATGCAATATTTAAAATTATATTGTCTGCTGAATCATTTTTGAGGTTTCGATCATTGTTAAGTTTAAATATTTATGCTTGTCAAAACTTAATCGTACCTACTTCAATATCATTAAATTCGATAGCTTTTATATCTTTAAATCGAGACGATACGGTGTCTTTAAATATTAAAAGTTAGAGCATACAATGAAATTGATATGTCGATTATTTATTTTAGATGTTATTTGTGTACATATACGTACGTTGTACATACTTTGTCTACATGTAAATATTTAGGTAGTATTGGTATACAGCCAATACAATCAGGGCTATAGATCCAGTATTAATAGGACATTGAGCCATGTTGTTTATTATATTATTATTTGAAACTATTATTACTCGTTGTTTTACATGAAATACTAAATTTAGATAGCTATTTGTGCTTAACAAGAAAATATTACTTCTATACCTACAAATATAACTTTTTCATAAAAATAATTTTCGTATTGAGCTATTTCTTCTCTATGAATCTATTTCAGCTGGGTATCATTTTATATTAAATGATGTACTTCTAGAGGATTTAATTTAGTTGTCATGATATCGTATTTTCATATTGTCAGTGGGCTTTTTATTCAATGTCGCGATTCTGATAGATTCGAAATTGATATTAGTATTATCAGTGGAAATCACCCGCGAAACGGGTTTGTCAAATATTAATTAATTGTCGCCAAGATTGGCAAAGGTGAAAAATTGTAAGCACAAATTGTGCATAATACTTTTTTATGGATTTGTAATGTTACATGGACGTCAATGTCGTAGTCGAAAACCAAGTTTGCTGAGACATTTGAGAAGAGTCATCATTTTTTTTTACTGGATTATGAAGAATATTGCGCTTGATTTGTTCTTCTTCTATGTTAAAATGTGGCTATGACATTAATTTATACTTTTGCCAAATGTTGTAACAAGGATCTCAAAACTTTACATAATATTAAAAGGAGTTCTTAAAGGTTTTATTCTTGGGCCAGTTTTGTTGAGAGGCGCAATATTGTCACCGTGTCGTCATATTAACGTACATGTAACATATGAAACTATTACTGTCCGCCTTTACCCATAGGCTTGTTTGTAGACGTCGACAGTGTATCGACACAAAACATAATAATTATGTATCATTTTGAGACTCGTCTCTTTCTTACTGTAAGCAGCAAGTGAAATGCTTCGATTAAGACGTTAATGTAAATGTTGGTGAAATACAATTGATGTGATTTTGTATATTTTCGCATTTTTATTTAAGTACCCTGTTATTAATGCTATCATCCGTATAAGAAAAGGCCATTACCTTCAATGGACCAACTACAGGACACTAGACAATAGTCTACATAAAGTGCAGGCCACACTGGGAACGAAGCTAAGTTCGTTTAGCTTCGCTCATGTAGCTAACGCGTGTTTGCATACTTCGGCTCACACCGTGAACTATGAACCGAAGTATGAAAAGACGCGGTAGCTACATGAGCAAAGCTAAGCGAACTTCGTTCCCATTGTGGCCTGCGGTTTACACGATGAGATGAGAAAAAAGATGAATGCTACTTTACGTTGTTTAATAAGAAATCTGACAAATAAAGCTATACTACAAAAGTATAAACAATACCTTTTTACATATTCTATACAATGACATGAATATTTTGTTTGTTATACTATTTTTAATTATTGTGAATGTGAAGACTACGTGGATCATTGTTTTTTATTTATTTTATCCTTTTCTCAGTTTTAGTTATAGTCTGACAGTTTGAGTAATTTATGCGGCCTACCCAAATGTCTTTTCTTTGGTATTGTTCGTCGAATCGTTAAGCTCCTTAAGTTTTGAGTTGAGCTGCACGATTACTGACAAATGCGTGCACTGACTGGACAGGTCCACTCAATCTGTGTGGTTCTTTCATCAAAAGACCATTTCTGACTGCAATCTGCATGGTCTTCACATGATCTGACCAAGATAATGTCTGGACTTTAAAAGAGACTGTGACCTCTGAGTTTGTTTCGGCGTTTCTTCTCAGAGTAGTCATGTAATGGACTAATGATATTGTTGTTCACACTTTCATGGAAGTCATTATTTTATTTTTAACAATGTATACCTTTCTCAGAGTCATTAAGTAACAAACTACCAAATACTGAATAGCACCCTAAGGGTCCGGATGTTATTAAGACATTACCATAAAGTAATTAGCAGGAATGAATGTAAAAGGGTCGTGGTAATTATCTATACTTTCTAGAAACAATCTTATGTACAAATAGTCACCACCGCTCTTCCCTTAGACAGTCAGTTGAGAAAGTCAGTTCAGCACAGACAGTCAGCATTGTGTTTGTGTCTTAATTAATATTACTTGTAAGTTTTTCCTTGTAACATTAGTAAAAGTTCAGATATCAAAGTTGTGTCTCTCAATCAAGACTCTTCCCACACACCTATCTACAACGCCACCGCTCGGGCCATTACAAATTGGTGTCAGAGAAGTGAGATATAGATTGAGTTATTTGTACGAGATCTTCGTCGGAGTCCTTAACCTCCGATTCTCCTACAACTACAAGTTCCTGAGCATCCGATTGTACGAGACCTTCGTCGGAGTCCTTAACCTCCGATTCTCCTACAACTACATGTTCCTGAGCATCTGAGCATCACGACGAGAACGAGATCTACGGAATTGGACAAACGTATCCTCAGCGGTCCGAAGATTATCAACCGCTTACGCCGCCCAGTCTCCTACTCATCACGTCAGCTACAATGTCAACGGGATATCTTCAAGTAATTTTATTACTGTGAGTACGCCGCCAATTTTCTATAAAACACAGTTATAAAGAATATTTTCTAAACGGAATCATCTGCCAGTCATCATAAAAAGTGTTTAATCGTGAAAAGTGAGTGTATAAGTGTATTATTAATCATGCCTCAAGACGCAAATCTCGGTGTATCTACATCGACAACTACACATAGTAATTATATCTCACTAGAAATGGCTGAAAGAATGTTAACTAAATTTGATGGCAGTAAGGCGCGTATCCATGAATTTTTAGACAATTGTGACACAGTTAATAATTTAATTAATCCGAATCTGAAAAAAATTTTACTCCAAATAATTATTACAAAAATTACTGATAACGCTAGGTCAATGATTAGAAATCGCGAATTTCAAATTTGGGATGACTTAAAAAATTATCTTTTAGATACTTACACCGAAAAACGAACGATTGGTCAGTGGCAATTAGAATTGAGTAGTTGCAAACAAAATCATAATGAAAATGTTTTAGCATATGCTAATAAAGTCGAAAATTGCTACGTAAAATTAATAAATTCATTGGACTCAACAAATCAAACACAAGAAGCCCGCCAAGCATGCGTTGAATTACTTAAATCACAGGCTTTAAGTGTATTTATTACCGGATTAAATAAAGATTTAAATCTAATTTTAAAAGCACTTCAACCAAAAACACTCGAAGATGCTATTTCCATGGCAGTAGTTGAAGAGCAACAGCTCAAAAGTAAAAACGAAATATCTAAATTTCAAAACATAAACCATTCTAATACCAAGCATTGCTATAAATGTAATAAGCCAGGCCATACAGTCGTAAATTGTAGAGTTCGATCATATTCGGGACCTAATCAAAACCCAAAATTTTGCAATTATTGCAAGAAAAAGGGTCATACTAAAGATGAATGCTATCATCTAAAGAATAAAAATTCACCCAATAAAACTGACTCTAAACCTTGTAATAATCATTATTCGGATAAAAGCTCTACGTCTAATCAAAAAAACTAATAAATCCCGATGGCGCGAGCCAACCAAAGGGTAACAGTTTAATAGAAGGGCTCATAACCGCGATAAATAATAATTGTTATTTCGTTTCATTGAAATTGAAAGATGATACAAGAAACATAGATTTTCTGATAGATACTGGTGCAACAATTAGCCTCATAAAGAAAAGTGCTATACCAAAAGACGCTGAAATTCATTATGATATTTTAGCTGATTTAAAAGGGATCGATAAAGTAGACAACCCTACAAGGACGTTAGGTTATGTCGAATTAGAGTTTATAGGAGATTTAAATGTAATACTCCATATCGTGAATGATAATTTCCCTATTAGTGCCGATGGCATTATTGGAGGCGATATATTAAATAAATATAAAGGAATGATCGATTATAGCACCAAGATTTTAAAACTCGCGGAAAACCAATTCAATTTGTGTTATGAAAAAACAAATGATCAAGTCGAATCGAATGAAGTAAACATGGAATTAACCTTGACGGTGAAAGCAAGAACCGAATGTGTTATTCCTATTAAAATAACTAATTATCCACAGGTTAACCATGGGATTGTTCCACGAACAGAGTTAATCCCGGGAGTACTTTTATGCCCGAGTCTTATCACAGTGAATAATAACAAAGGCATTACGACCGTACTTAACTCAACTAACGAGGATGTGACCTTCCCTATACCTCATGTTAATTTAGAAAAAATAGATTTAGTTATTTTAAATAAACAAATATTACAGTTAGATAAAAATAACTTAGAAAACGTTATTATTAATGAAAACTATGAAAGTAATCGACTTGAAAAACTTGAAAACTGTCTACGGACAGATCATTTAAATAACGAAGAAAAAAATTCTTTAATTGAATTATGTAAAGAATATAATCACATATTCCATTTAGATGGGGATAAATTAAGCTGCACAGATGTGGTTATGCATGAAATACATACAAAAACGGAAGTTCCCGTTAATACAAAAAGCTATAGGTATCCAGAAGCCTTAAAGGGAGAAGTCAATAAACAAATTGATAAAATGTTAAAAGATGACGTCATAAAACCATCAAACAGTCCTTGGAATTCACCCATTTGGGTGGTCCCTAAGAAAATAGACGCTTCGGGTCAAAAGAAATGGCGAGTTGTTGTAGATTACAGGAAGTTAAATGAGGTCAGCATCGGGGATTCCTATCCCTTGCCTCAAATAACGGAAATATTAGACCAACTTGGTCATTCAAAATATTTTACAACACTTGATCTAGCCTCAGGCTTCCATCAAATTAAAATGCATCCTAAGGACTCACCAAAAACGGCATTCACCGTCCCTCAAGGACATTTTGAGTACAATAGAATGCCATTTGGTTTAAAAAACGCTCCCGCGACGTTTCAACTTCTAATGAATAATATTTTAACCGGATTACAAGGTAATCGTTGCTTTGTTTATTTAGATGATGTCGTTATTCATGCTGATAATCTCGAAAATCACAATCGAAAATTAAAAGAAGTTTTTGAAAGATTCTCCATCAATAATTTAAAATTGCAGCCTGATAAATGTGAATTTTTAAAACGAGAAGTCATGTACTTAGGTCATTTGATCACGGAAAATGGAGTTAAACCAGATCCAAATAAGATTTTAGCAATCGAAAATTATCCCATACCTAAAAATGTAAAAGATATAAAAGGATTCTTAGGATTAGCAGGGTACTATAGAAGGTTTATACTTAATTTCAGTAGCTTGTCACAACCTTTAACAAAGCTCTTAAAAAAGGATGTTCCTTTCAATTGGACAAGTCTACAGCAACATGCATTTGAAATCCTTAAGAAAAAACTTTGTGAATCTCCAATTTTAATATATCCAGATTTTAATCAACCTTTTAATCTTACCACAGACGCTAGTAATTATGCCATAGGAGGAGTATTATCACAAGGGCCAATTGGGCAGGATTTGCCAATCGCCTATGCTAGTAGGACATTAAATAAGGCCGAACAAAATTATTCAACCACTGAAAGAGAACTTTTAGCGATCATATGGTGTGTAAAACATTTTCGTCCATATTTATATGGCCGTAAATTTAATATGATCACAGATCATCAACCGTTAACATACCTATTCAATTCAAAAAATGATGGTGCTAGAATTTTCAGATGGCGATTATCTCTTGAAGAATATGAATTTACTCCAATTTATAAACCAGGCAAATTAAATACTAACGCAGACGCGTTAAGCAGAATAGTTCCATCTGTTGAGAACAAGGAATTAATGACAACAACGTCAACAATACGCAAAAAATATAAATCGTTTTTAGAAACAGCTCAAAAGTCGATAATAATAAATGATAATATATGTGAAATTAACGACGAATTAAATAAAAAAAAGAAAAACATTTTAATACCCATAGCAGCGGACAAACAAATTTATGACAAAAGCTTAAAAAATTTAGTTACTGAATATGACCATTTAAATCAAATTAATAACATTAAAGTAAATGAGTTTGCTGTATTCAATGAAAATGGATCAAGATTTTACTATGTTTGTACAAAACAAAACTACTGGGATAAATCTAATTATGAAATTTATTTTGATTTATTAAATAATGTAAAAGAACATTTAATAAAAGAAAAAGAAAGCGAGTTACACCTAACTCGACTAGGAGACAAATATGATAGATTTAATTATAAAAAGTCAAGAATGATGTTAAGATTTATATTTATGAAAACAAATATTAAAATAAATATATATAATAATACATTAATTATTCCTTCTCCAAACGAAATTCCAGATATTCTAAAAGAGATGCACAGTAGTCTTATGGCAGGCCATGCAGGTTTCCACAAGACTTACAAGAGAATAAAAAGTATTTATAAATGGCAAAATATGAAAAGAGAAATAAAAGAATTTATAACACGTTGTGAGTCATGCCAACAAAACAAACTCGTACGGAAAAAACATAGAGAACCTATGATTATAACATCAACGGCAAACGAAGCATTTGAAAGAGTTAGTTTAGATATTGTAGGACCTTTTCCATTGACTCTCAATGGAAATAAATATATTTTAACTCTTCAAGACGATTTAACAAAGTATTCACAAGCATATGCTTTGCCCGAACATACCGCAGAAAAAATAGCCGATGTTTTTGTTAAAGAATTCGTATGTAAATTTGGTATTCCCAAAAGTATTCTCACAGATCAAGGTGCCGACTTTACATCAAAACTTTTAAAAGAAGTTTCAAAATTGTTTAAAATTAAACAATTAACTACAACTGCTTATCATCCGCAGACTAACGGCAGCCTAGAACGTAGTCATGCTACTCTAGCAGAATATTTAAGACATTTTATTAGAGAAGATCAAAATGATTGGGATAAATGGATAGATTTTGCAATGTTTTCTTATAACACTGCTGTCCATACGTCAACTAATTTTTCACCACACGAATTATTATTTGGCTATAAACCGAACTTACCTTCATCTATAACCGCGCAACCAGAATTTAAATATTCTTATGATGATTATATTGATGATCTAACATTAAAATTAAGAAAATCTAGAGAACTAGCGAGAAATAATTTAATTGATTCAAAAAATAGGAATAAGGAATATTATGATAAAAAATGTAAATTAGAAAAATATAAATTAGGTGATAAGGTGTATATTACGAATGAGAATAGTAAATCAGGAAGATCAAAGAAACTTTCTCCACAGTTTACGGGTCCATATGAAATTGTAGAAATAAACTCACCAGTAAACATAACAGTATTAATAAAAAGAAAGAAAGTTAGGGTACATGTAAACCGTTTAAAATCAGCAAAATAAATAATAAGGTAACTCTATTGTTCCAGGTTTACCTTCACATCAAGTCAAGGTGAACTTTATAATATAACACCATTAAACAAGGGTAGAATTTATTTCGAGCATGTAGGAAAAGCAAAACAGTTTGATAGTGAATGGAGTCTAGTTACTTATCTTGATATTTCCAGCTGGCACAAGAAATTAGATCTTATCGAAAATACTCTAGTTGAAACTAGAAATCTTTGCAGTCATGATACATTTAACAATTTTTTATTATGCCGAACGTCTATGTTAATCGTAGAAAAAATATATCCTCATTTAAAGAATCAAGAAACGGTCCTTAAGGAAATAATTGGACATTCTTTTGTAAATCATCGTTCGAAACGTTCTTTTATCGATGGCGTAGGAACCATATTTAATATTTTATTTGGAACACTAGACGCAGAAGACGCGAAACGTTATGATGACGCTATCAATAATTTAGATAATAATGAACATGAATTAATTACATTACTGAAATCTCAATCACAAATTGTAAAATCTACTATTCAAAACTTTAACAATACAATAACTGATCTTAAGAAAAATGAAGACATTTTCTATAAGAATTTAGAAACGTTAGCTAATTATATAAAAGATACTAATAATAAAATTTTCAATATTAATATGAAACAAAACATAGATGAACATTTATCTTTTTTAACATTGGTTACCAGTGAAGTAAATAATGAAATATCTATGGTTATTGATGCCATATTATTTGCTAAAAATAATAACTTACATCCGATTATAATTACTCCTGAACAATATATTTACGAATTAAAAAGGACTTTATCACATATTCCGACTCATACACAATATCCTTTGGATTTAAATATGGATAACGCATCAGAACTGCTATCATTAGTTAACATTATTTCATATTATATGAATGAGAAAATTGTATTCATAATTAAGACCCCATTGGTTATGCAACAATCTTATGATGCATATAATTTAATTCCTGTACCAATTCTAAATAAAAATAATACTTATGTCTTCATATTACCTACAGAGAAATATTTTCTTATCTCTGAAAACAAAATTCATTATACCACCTTAGAGAATATTAAGTTGTAAGAAATTATCTAATAATAATAATCGTATTTGTAAACTAGAAAATCCTTTATATTCAGTATATGCTAAGGATAATTGCGAATTAACATTATTTTTAAATACTAAAAATCAAATTCCTTCATCATGTGATACAAGGATTGGTTTAATAAAATCAGAACAATGGTATAGATTAGAAAACGCAAATAGTTGGTTGTTTGTAACACCTAATAAAGTTATTTCAACTATTTCTTGTAAAAATGAAGAACCTTACGATCTAGAATTAAAATCTACAGGTATTTTAAAATTACAAAAGAATTGTAAATTATATTCTCCTAATATTATATTGCACTCATCAAATCAAGATATGCTGTCAAACCATCTGTCTATACTTCCAGATTTTGATATTATAAATGATAATTGTTGTAATAGATTAATAAATAATACCATAGAAGATAAGTTAGATTTCATTCCATTCAATAAATTTAGTATGAATTTCAATGACTTGAATATAGCGAGTCACAAAATTGACAAAATAAACGATTTATTGGATGAAATGAATAATGATAATGTATTCCATAGAGTTAAGAGTAATACTTATTCTGTGTTTATATTTTTATCTAAACTCATAGGATTTTATATACTTTATAGAATAGGAAAATACTTGCTTAAAAGAAAATTCTTCTGTACATCACAAAATAGAGTGTTAGCTATAGAAGACTCTAGAAATTGTTGTGGAAGAATAACTAATTGTATTACTTTTAATTTACATAGAAAAACCAATAATAGTAACAACGACGTTGAATTAGAAGAAATTCCAGGAACATCTCAAGAACACGTTCCTTTGAGACGTTCATCAAGAATTGCTCAAATAAAAACTAAATAAGCAATCATAAATAATTATGTTTTTGATGTGAATATTTTTTTCAAATTATTCCCATTTTAAGAGGGGAGGTGTAATGGACTAATGATATTGTTGTTCACACTTTCATGGAAGTCATTATTTTATTTTTAACAATGTATACCTTTCTCAGAGTCATTAAGTAACAAACTACCAAATACTGAATAGCACCCTAAGGGTCCGGATGTTATTAAGACATTACCATAAAGTAATTAGCAGGAATGAATGTAAAAGGGTCGTGGTAATTATCTATACTTTCTAGAAACAATCTTATGTACAAATAGTCACCACCGCTCTTCCCTTAGACAGTCAGTTGAGAAAGTCAGTTCAGCACAGACAGTCAGCATTGTGTTTGTGTCTTAATTAATATTACTTGTAAGTTTTTCCTTGTAACATTAGTAAAAGTTCAGATATCAAAGTTGTGTCTCTCAATCAAGACTCTTCCCACACACCTATCTACAACGCCACCGCTCGGGCCATTACAGTCAGATAGGAAACGTCGAACTCATCTAGTTTAAAAAAAAATATGTTTGACGTGTAAAAGTGTTTGTACAAACCTACTTACAGAAAATAAATCATTTATCATTTATCATTTATCATTGTCGAAGCTGATGAGCGTCACTTGCATGCGGTAGTTTTTCCTTAAGGCGCTGCCCTAACCGGGACACCGTAAAACGTATTCCACTTTTTCGGCGCACTGTTAGCCGTATTGCTACAGACATATTACAAGCCCAAAAGAAATACATTTATATAAATTATAGGTAGTCAAATGTTTAAAAAAAGACTAGCATCTTGAAAAAATAAAACCAGTCAAGAGCGAGTCGGACTCGCGCACCGAGGGTTCCGTTCCGATTTCTGAAAAAGTGTGCTATTTAGAGACATCGTTTTATTTTTCCTGTAATCTTTACAATAAACTTCTATCACATAGAATAATTTCAGATTTTTAGCTTTGCAGACTTCGGAGATAAGAACGGTATTTTTTTTTACATTTTTCATCAAAAGTCGAAAACTATGCGGCCTAAAAAATAATAAAAATATGTTTGAGAATGTGCAAGCAGCGCTCTTTCATATGATATCCGACATGCCCTAGTAGCACCACTTTAAATTTTTAAAACTCCCTTTCAGTCCCTGTTACAAAAAAAATATAAATATTTTTACTTCTTTCTTTTTTGCAAAATAGTTGAGTAAACTTCATCTAAAACTGTTCCAAATTTCAAGTAACTTCTAATGCTAGATAGCATTAGAAGTTCTTGGGATATCCAGCTGTGACAGACAGACAGACAGACAGACAGACGGACAGACAGTCAGACAGACTGAGTCACACCACAAGGGTTCCTTTTTTACCATTTTGGTACGGAACCCTAAAAAGACGAAAAAATGCTCAATATTTTGAGCGACAACTATTTTTTTTTTGTAACTATAAAAAAGGAAATTTAATCAACTAGAGAAATATGTTAAAATGTTTTAACTTAGGTATTCGTGTAGATTTAAAAAAAAAATTAAACCTTAGAAATAACTTTCATATTGGCGGTACGACATTCAACTAAAATCAAATGCAACGCCATTTTCAACCACATTTGTATACCTTTACGATTTACTACATAACCTTGAAGATTTGCGTCTTACCGCGTTAACCAGACAGAAGAAGCTTTCCTTTTAGCATGCTCAGCACCTGTATATTAATGGTTATTTGAAAAACCTATTATTAAAGAAAACAACCAAATCATTTCCTTAAAAAAATTTACCAATACCTACCTATCCCAATTTTTTCCAAATTATTTATACTTTGTCAATAACATTTATATACGACACAATTTAATGGGTCTATATCGATGTAACTCATCAGACAACCAAAGCTGGTAAAATCAACGCCTTAATTAGCTAAATGGCGCTAATTTACGGGTTATTAAAACGTTCTTCACTCGGCCTACATTAATTTCCACTAGTTTGGAAGTGGTCTTGGTTGATGAATGAATTGCCGATGAATCCTTCATGTTGTGTCGTATTTTCCTTATAACGAGATTCAAATTGAAATATCTAAAAGTCTTATTATGTTTGTGCACAGAGCGGAGCGCGAGCACGACGGACAGGTCGGAACCCCTCTGTCTGACCAACAGATGAGAAGCGTCGCGGCAAGATACCCAGTCGATCGATATTTGGTGAGTATCAATATTACCTACTGCGCTAAACAATCAAGCACTAAGCCATCATGTTGGCCTCTTTACTTGTAATCATGCCTAATGGATCCAACCCTAAAACACATCATCATCATCTAAATATCCTTATCTCAACTATGTTGGGGTTGGCTTCCAGTCTAAAACATACAGCAGATTGAAATAATAGACAGACGTTCATTAATATCTTTTCCTTATATTTGTTTTTAAATTTTCAGGTTGAGAGCAGCAACAAATTTGAAATGGTTAATATCATAGATGACGAAATATGGAACACTGAACCAGCTTTAAAACCAGAAGATGAAATAATACTAAGAAAACTGCATGATACGCTGCAATCGACTGCGGATGACCTGAAGCTACTCTCCGGGGAACTGTTGAAATTTCATGAGCCGGGCGTGCAAGTCAAAGCCACTCCCACACCATTAGATGAGGAATTTAACGAAAAAGTTCATATAGAGGAAATTGTAAATGCCAAATTCCATGGGTACAAAATCATTGATAAATCACATCCACGTGTGCCTGAATACAAGTCAAAGAAAGACATGACAGGCGATAACAAACCTACTGTTAATAAACAAAATGTTAAAGATATAAACGTTGACGTTCCGGTGAATACTCGACCAGTAAAAAAGATACCTAACATTAATAGAAACTTAAAAATAACTCGCACTAAGGTAATACAAATAAATGGTGATACAAATAGCGCAAAGACTGAAAAGCTTAATAATGGTAAAGTAGTTAACGCCCCAGCAGTAGCTTATAATGAATATTCTTATAAGTATGTAGAACCTAAACTTAAGACGCCAAGCAAAATATTACAAATTCAGGAAATGCCAAGTATAAATATTAGAAGCGAACTAAAAGAGCAGAAAGTTTTACAGTTAGATATAATACCTGAGGTCAAAGAATCTGAGAAAACTGATATAATAAGGCAAAATGTAGCAGTAGTTGCGATACAACATGAGATCACTAAACCTATAAACGAAGCAAATAAAACATTGTCAAATATAACGCACGAAGTGCCACGACACCAACACTCAAATCAACCTGTTACAACAAGAAAAGTTTCAAAAATGTCTACATATGATAGTAGCGGCTCTACTACCAACAATATCAGCTCTGACACACAAATAAAGTTAAAAACACAGAAACGTATTTTAACAAACATTAGATCTTCTCCGAAAACTTCAGTGCGTAACGATCGCAACAAAACTAATATAAAGAAAGAGTCTGATAAGCGATCGCGCTTAAATTTAGATGAGTGGCGAACGAAATTGAATTCTGTATATGGAACAACAACTTCAAAGAAAGGTAAGCATCCTCAGACTAAAAGTAAAGCTAAAACCTCGACAAAATCAAATATACATCAAGAAAATTCAGCTAAACAAAATAACTTAAATAATATGCAGTACATACCTTATTCTAAACTAACTGTAGGCGGTGCAAGAGCCAGTGACATTGAAAGAGAATTATCAAACATTCCTAACAATAGAGATATACCACTGAGCCCTATCTTAGATAGAATATTAAGCAGTAGGGAGAATTCATTCAGCAGAAACAGCTCCCAAACAAATAAACCAAAAGATAAGCTTAATATTCTTACCACATCTGACGAAAATTTATTGCAAGAAGTAATTGATATAGAAAAGACTGTAAGTGAGACGTTATCGAAAAATATTAAGAATACTAAGAATAATTCAAAAGTACAAAAACAAATAAGTGATAGTGATGAAGTCAAAGAAGATGACAGCTACGCTGACGACTTCGAAGATGACAAATCTGATCGCTCAGGGCAATCAGGTAATCATAAAACAAATGGTGCACATTCCAATGACGATAAGAATTTGAGCGATGAGGAAAATAATAATACATCAGAAAACGATGGCAGTGATAACAATGATCATAGTAAACAGTTTGCACCCATTCCGAGTTCGTCGCATACAAATATTCAAAACTTAACTAACACAAAAAAATTAAATCTGGCTTTTAAGAATCAAGTGGATGTATTTGAATTCGTGCACTCGGTTGACACACAGGATTCGGCCACACAAAGTAACGCCGGACGAAAAATATCTCTTAAAGAAACTCAAACGTCTCCCATTCACGATAGTAATATACAACCGATCCACAATGACCTTTGGCCAACCATAGACCCTAAAGGTGAAGTTGAAAAATTGTTCCATTTAGAAAAGGAGTTTATTAAAAAGCTTATAGTTGAAGAGTATGGCGACCTATTGGAAAAGAATATTGATAAACCGTCGACATCAAAAGAGGTTGAGATAACGCTAAACGTTTCGGCATCACAAAAAAATACACAAACTTCCCCAGCACACGTAAAGAATGTTATGACTTCGCCTACGAGAACTAAAACAAGAACTACTTCGCCATTCTCAAGACTTACCGTCGATAATCACACCAGCCCATTAATTTTTGTCGTGGACGAAGACGACGTCAGATTAGAAATTGAAAACGAAGAAGATCGTGGCATTTCCATCAACCTATCATCACCAAGATTCAGTTTACGATTGCCACAAACTAGCCGAGAAGTCTTATCCAATTTAGGAGATAGGGTACCGCGAAACGGAAAGAGGACTGCTTCGAAAACACAAAATGTAAAGCAAAGTAATGTTATAGTAACAAGTACAAGTTCCTTGGAAGCTGATTCCTCAGAGATCAGTAGTTTAGGTGAAGTCAAACTGAAGCTTAGAAGAAAATTGGGCAGAATGAAAATTGTTTCAGATACAGAGTCCGTTACTTCATCTTCTTTATCAGATTATCAATCAGGTATATTACCTCTGAGGAGCGAGGGCGAAATGAGTATAGGTCGCAACAAAAAGTCTAATAAACAAAATAAAAGTGAAGGAGAAGCTAGTTTTGGTCTGTTGTAAACTTACCTTGTTAATTTTATATGAATTTGATCTTATAGTATTCTTTTGGTGCCTTAGCTGTTCAGTTTTGTGTATTTATAACATTAATGAGAATCAGTACTATATAAGGCAAAGATTTTCTTAGTAATATTGTTGTTATTGAACTAAAGGCTAACGATACGTTGTTGCCAAATTATCATTTTTATGAAAATGAATAGTTAAATTTTAAAATTGTGATATTTCGTAAAACGATATAGGTAAGAGATATGTGGGCATTATTGAAGTAACCATGGTTTATGAAAATATATTTAAGGTGATAGCTACAGTACTGATTCTCATTATAAATAGTACTACTGTGTGTTCATTCATAATTGTCAATGTTAATTGTTGTTCACCTGAAGTACAAATCAGTTAAGCATGATATACTTTTAATTTTAACTTTAAGTGTAAATAGTAAACACTATGGCAAAATAAGCGGAACATGAAAGATGTTAATGTGACAAAACTTTTGTCTTTGAGAAAGAATCTCATGAATCTAAAAAACGAAGTTCAGCTATTCTGGATCTGCTTTCACCAGACGTCCTCTTATTTTGCGCATGCTTACAAGTACGCTATGGGCCGGAAGACTTCAGGCGCCACATTTTATTCCTTCATTGCGAAAAATTTGTGGAGCCATTCGACTTGCATAAGTCCATCTCTTTCTAGCACTGTAACAATGATGGCTAATTCTTCACTATAAAGTCCCAGCTCTGAATAGTAGATGGTTGGTACAAATTTCTCCAAGTGTGAACTGTTACTAAACGATGGTTTATGGCGCTGGTTGATAATTGTTGTCTTCTAACGTTAGATTGTTTATCTAACACTTCAAAAATGAGGATACTTTTGATCGAAAAGACTTGATGAAAAAGTTTATTACCTATCTAAATGTTCCACTAATTTTGCCAAGTGTATTTTAGTATATTTTTTACGCCATTTAGCTATATTGTGATTAGGGAAATAAGTGTATTTTTTGCATTATGAATTTATGACTGAATAAACAGTTGTTAGAAAATGTTGTTTTTTATTGCCTTTTTGCTTCTGACCAGACAATTAACTTAATTGCGACTACACCACACTTTTGAGGACATAAAAAGTGCCGTGATTAGGGTTGGCCACGGGAACGTACCACCAGAAATTCCCTCCTTATTCCTTGTCTACATTATAAAGGGAACCTCTGTGCAAAATTTTAGCTTTCTAGGTCCAAGGGTTTGGGCTGGACGTTGATGAGTCATTCAATCAGTCAGTCAGGACTTCTCTTTTTATTTTTAAACATTAATTTCATCATCAACATCACCAGCCTATAGCAGTACACTGCTGGACATAGGCCTCTCCAATCGCTCGCCAATCAGCTCGATTCTCGGCTACTCTCATCCAGCGGCTCCAGCCACCCTGCGCAGATCGTCGCTCCACCTGCCTGAGGGCGTCCTACCTTAAGTTTGCCAATTCGCGGTCTCCACTCAAGAACACGTCTACCCCAACAGTCTCCTGCTAATATGGCCGGCCCATTGCCACTTCAGCTTGCTTGAGTTTGTTGCCAACTCCTTCCCAGCTAAAGCACTAGCAAGTGGTGAAGAGCGGGCGTTTTGTGGGACTGTCTTAAATATGTAGGTAATTTTGACGTTCGAAAATTGCTGATTCTCAGCCTAGTTTGAATAAATGACTTGATTTTGATTTTATTCTGTGAGCTATAGCGACAACTTTTGTTCTCTGCCGGATCACCTCGTTCCGGATTCGATCCCTCAGAGAGACTCCAAGCATAGCCCGTTCCCTAGCTCACTGAGAGACCTTGAATTTGTAGATCAGCTGTACCGTGAGGTGAGTGTCCACGTTTCTGCTCCATATTTCATAACAGGCAGGATGCACTGACTGAAGACCTTCGGCTCAAGAATTGGGACCATTCTACTTTTGCGATTTTTTGTCAACCGGAACAGCTTCACATTTCCTTCGGAGGTAAGTTCTTACTATTCTCTGCACTTCAATTGTTACAGGTTACCACCCACATACCCAACATATTTCAATGGAAATATCTATTTCAGAAAAATCAACGACGTAGTGGTAACATGGTCGACATGCCAAGATAACGATGCGTCGCGCGTGCAGTATGGAGAGGGAGATATGAACTTGGAGGCGAATGGAACCTCCGACTGTTCGTTGATGATGGTGGACCCTTTTTTTATCGTGGAGAAATGCTCTTGCATACTGCACTACCACGGGGAGATAGTGCACTTATGTGGGACTCTAACCCACTAAAACTCCACGGTGTCCTCCTCTGCCGCTTACGGCGGGAACACGGGCACGCGTTAGCACTCATCCGTGAACATGGTGCACCCCTGGCTTCTTTCTTATATCTATGCCTGGCCCGAAGCCAGTGAATACCGTCATGCTTAGAGAAGTTTGGCGCCAAATACGGTAAATCTTTTCTATTTGCAAATATTTTCACGTAACTTCGCCGACGACACTATTTTTCCAATAGGTAAATAGTTCTTTATGGATCATGCAGTCTGTAACAAGTTGTGGTGTGTTGTTGTTTTCTTCATACTTACATATTTTAGACACTTATGTGGTCGCAAGCGAGAGCCGAGTTCCATGGCTGAGTCGAGCGGTACCGAATGACAATTTTTTTTTGGTAGTTCCCCAGTCTGGTTTTGCGACCGATTCTTAGCAATATGTGCTGACTTTAAGTATATGTATTTTGTTACGAGCTGGGTTTCGGGATAATAGTACATTATGATTTATGATATAAGAGCGGTAAGTTGAAAATTACAGCCGAGGCGATATTGCTAGCCCGAGCCGTAGGCGAGGGCTACAAGAAAGCAGAGGCTGTAATTATCAAAGCGCACGTATGTCATACGACGTTTTATAACATATTTGCGAGGAAATAAATAAAACTCGTATTTTCTTAAACGAATAAATCTTTAAAAACACACTTTCTAAAAATGAATTTGTATCTTTGCTTGTTTTCCATACGTTAGGCTTTTTGCTGCCTGTGAGAGTTCTGGCAGTGTCGAATGAATAAATTCATCATTACTTGACGACATTTTCAAATAAAAACAATACAGCGAAAAGAAAAAGCGCGGGGAATAGTTTTTACTTGTTCACAAATTAACGATGCGAACGCATCAGCGCTTTTTTTTTAAGGCAAAGGCACAAAAACAGCCAGTATTATTAAAGTAAATTAATATTTGTTTGTTTTTGTTACAGATAAATGGTTGTAATTTATTGTCAAAATTAATTATTTAATTTAATTAATTTAAGAATTAAATGTTAAACATTTAATTCTTTAATTTAATTAATTTTGACAATAAATTACAACCATTGTTTTAATTACACCATCTGTAACAAAAGCAAAAAATATTAATTTACTTTAATAATACTGGCTGTTGTTGTGCCTTTGCCTTAAAAAAAAAAAGCGCTGATGCGTGCGCATCGCTAATTTGTGAACAAGTAAAAATTATTCCGCGCGCTTTTTCTTTTCGCTGTATTGTTTTTATTTGAAAATGATGTCAAGTAATAATGAATTTATTCATTCGACACCGCCAGAAGTCTCAGAGGCAGCGAAATAGGCTACTCTACGCCTCTTGCCCGAAAAATCGACCGATAGATACTTCCAAGCAAGCGTATCAAAATTTTATCGTATTATGGAAAACAAGCAAAGATGCAAATTCATTTTCAGAAAGTGTGTTTTTAAAAATTTATTCGTTTAAGAAAGTCCGAGTTTTATTTATTTCCTCGCAAATATTTTATAAAACGTCGTATGACATACGTGCGCTTTGATAATTACAGCCTCTGCTTTCTTGTAGCCCTCGCCTACGGCTCGGGCTAGCAATATCGCCTCGGCTGTCATTTTCAACTTACCGCACTTATATCATAATGTACTATTATGTCAATTTACTTACACCAAAAAATTAATACCAGTATTTTACATAGACGGCCTATCTGACCTCCACAACCCAGTTACTGTGGGTAATACGATACCCCTTGGTAAGACTGGTTGTCAGACTTTCGGGTTTCTGACGACCCATAACGACTGTCAAAGATCGCGGCAGCGGCAACCAACGGCTTAACGTGCTTCTAATAAATTCATAAATTGTCCTAAGGGCTGGTTCGAGGTGACTCGGGAAAAGGAAACCTGCAATAAGGAGGAGGGCTTGCCCAGCAGTGGGCGAGTGTCGGCTAAATGAAAATAAAGCTTGGTTTTCTAAATTAAAGCTATAAATCTGTATGTATACTGTACCTACTTAAGGTTGATGCGCCAGGGTAGCCCGCGAAATTCAAAATTTCTTACGTTTTTTGCAATTTGTAGGTCAGTGTGCGCTTGTATGTTGATTAAAATATGATTCGCGGCCGTAACTAATATGGCTTTACAGAATTATAATCATTAGAATCAGCAATACAACTCCATAAGTTAGCATTTACCTCAAATCTAGCGATTTCATGAAATCATGAGGTTTGAGGTATATGCTAACTTATGGAGCTGTATTGCTGATTCTAATGATTATAATTCTGTAAAGCTATATTAGCTACGGCCGCGAATTATATTTTAATCAACATACAAGCTCACACTGACCTACAAATTGCAAAAAACGTAAAAAAAATTGAATTTCGCGGGCTACCCTGGCGCTTTCGCCTTAACTATTGTTGCTATGATTTTATCAAAGAGGTCTTGTTTGTATTCAGGTGGACGTAGACTGTCTGGACAAGTCATTGATTCATTCTGGCTCGTCAAGGTTGAACACGAGCCTTACGACTTCCAATAGTTACAATACACTAGCTACACTAACAAACTAACTAACTAACTAACAGGATCTAATTTCTAATAAACAGTGGCCAGTAGTGGCCCTTTCTAGATGATCTCAATTCCTTTATTAGGAAAATTGTTTTGTGGTTTAAGTAATTTAAATAAGTAGGTACAATCATTGCATTTGTTTTATTTAAATATTATGTAATTGGGTGCCTCACATTCAAGTGAAATAAAACTGAATGGAATGTCGGTGCTTTTTTATTTATTTTATTTATTTTACAATTTATGTACACACAGAAAATATATATTGATACATCATTAAAAAAATTTCTTCCAGCAGACCTGCGAAAGGAGAAATGAAAAGAAATGTAGACAATAGTGTGTGAGAACAAGAAGAGAAAAATATGATTATGCGAAGTCTTAAACTAAAATATTAAATACTAGCTTTTGCCCGCGGCTTCGCTCGCGTGGATGTCGGAAAATATCCCGTGGGAACGTTCATGTGGAAAACATAGGGCCGTCCGATATAACTGTGCAAACTCAAATCGCTACGATCGGCCTGATTTTTTCCGACATCTTCAACAGTCGTCGTCATATTTCAGCCAATTTATACAAAACCATAATGAATTACACTGAATCACTCCGTTCGTTGGAGAAAACCGTATGAGTCACGCTCTAATAACAAATAACTTTTGTCCGAGTGTCCACTCGTTCAAATAATTTCCTCGTAAAAACGTCGAATGAAATAAAGACTAAATGTTACCTCAAGATTCGAACTATGACTACATTTCCAATCCCTTAAATCTCTTAAAAAGAGGTAGGTACACAAACATTTGTCAACCCCTATTGTACCCCTTAGGGGACGATTTTTAAAAAACGCTGTACCATATATTTCTTTATTTCCTACCAAAAGCATACATTTGAATTTTCATATCCCTATGGGTTTCCCATACAAACTTTCATCCTATTATATCACCCCTTGTAGGATTATGTTTTAAGACAAAAAGTAGCCCATGTCCTTTCCCAGGATGCTATCTATAGCCTTGCCAAATTTTATCGATATCCGTGCAGTTTTGTAAATTTTAAAATAAACCCCTATTTTACCCACTTAGGGGATGATTTTTAAAAAACGCTGAACCGCATATTTCTTAATTTCCTACCAATAGCATAAATTTGTTATCCCCAACTTAAGAAATACTGGATTTCCCTTACAAACTTTCATCCCCTATATCACCCCCCGTAGTATTATTTTTGAAAAAATAGTATCCTATGTCCTTCCCCAGGATTCTATATAAAGCCTTGCCAAATTTAGTAGAAATCCGTGCAGTTTTGTAAATTTTAAAATCAACCCCTAGTTTTACCCCCTTAGGGGATGATTTTTCAAAAACGCTGAACCGCATATTTCTTAATTTCCTACCAATGTTATCCCTAACTTAAGAAATACTGGGTTTCCCTTACAAACTTTCATCCCCTATATCACCCCCTGTAGAAAAGTATCCTATGTCCTTTCCCGGGATGCTATATAAAGCCTTGCCAAATTTTGTCGAAATCCGTGCAGTTTTGTAATATTTTACCCCCTTAGGGGATGATTTTTCAAAAACGCTGAACCGCATATTTCTTTATTTCCTATCAAAAGCATACAGTTTAATTTTCACATCCCTAACTTAAGAAATACTGAGTTTCCCATACAAACTTTCATCCCCTATATCACCCCCTGTAGGATTATTTTTTAAGACAAAAAGTAGCCTATGTCCTTCCCCAGGATGCTATATGAAGGCTTGCCAAATTTTGTAGAAATCCGTCCAGTTTTGTAAATTTTAAAATCAACCCCTATTTTACCCCCTGGGACGATTTTTCAAAAACGCTGAACCGCATATTTCTTTATTTCCTATCAAAAGCATACATTTTAATTTTCATATCCCTAACTTAAGAAATACTGAGTTTCCCATACAAACTTTCATCCCCTATATCACCCCCTGTAGGATTATTTTTGAAAAAAAAAAGTACCCTATGTCCGTCCCCAGGATACCATCTATAGCCTTGCCAAATTTTATCGAAATCCGTTCTGTGGTTTAGCCGTGAAAAGGTAACAGACAGACAGACAGACAGACAGACAGACAGACAGACAGACAGACGGACAGACAGACAGAGTTACTTTCGAATTTATAATATTAGTATGGATACCTACACGTACAATGCGTTTCAACTAAGAATAGGAAAGTCAATGACCTTTAACTGTCAACTGAAGCTAGAAATCTAAGGCTTGCAGTTTTGTAGTGCTATCCTTATCCATTTTAGTTCTGTTTTTGTTAAAATATGTCACTGACTATGCAAATCTGTAAACGAGATGCTATTTTGCTAAATCTTCACAATATGGCGCAAGGTCATTCCTATTCTTAGTTGAAACGCACTGTATAATGCAAAACAAAGATTAACATAATTATACTTACCTACTTAAATAAATACATAAAGCTAAAATATAATGTGAGTATTTATATATAGTATTGTATATAAATACTCACATTTGAGAGGAAAGGTAATGCTCTTTTAATCGATATTTGAACAGAGACACAATTTTTAAATCTCGAATGCTAGGCGTTTTTTACTCAGTTATAGCAAACAACATTTTGTTATCGTAATTTTGAAACAATATTTATTAACAAAGAAAGAAGCTTCAAAGTGATTTAGCATAAAAACAGAACAACGATAAATAATAATGTCAATTAAAACATTTATCGACATTGATATTGTATGTTCATTTTATGTTACACTTAGGTAGGTACTTATTTTATTACGTCGAATTAGTAATTAATTACGAGGCACAGACGCTGGTCGTCTGTTAAATTAACCAACAAATAATATTAAAGTAAATAGAATAATGAAGTTGTTTATAATTTCGCTTTTGTTGGGCATAAGTAGTGGAAGAGATTTTTCTAAAGCGAGTGTGGGTCCTCACTTTCAGTGCGATTCTGGTAATTGCCAGCCCGAACAAGTACATATTGCGTTTGGAGGTAAGTTAGTGTCCGTTTGACCTTATTTGACGAAGTAGTGACCCCTACTAGTACCTAACTCAATTATTTCAATTGCCAACACGTCAGATCTAAAGTCTATGCCTTCGTTAAAATATACTGCTATAAACTATGCTAATTATTGATTGATTTATAGATTATGTAGGTATGAGGGACTACATTTTCTGTAAATTTACAAACCCTGAATCTACAAGATCACCATTAGGGGCAGTAGGCACTGTAGTTAAACTCTTTGCCAGATTTAAATCACCAACGAGTAGAGAAATGATAGCCGATTCTTCAAACTCAAACTATTTATTTCAAGTAAACCAATTAGGTAGGTACTTATGTACAGGCACTTTTGAATAGTCAAGAAATCGGTCAGTCAAAAAGATGAAGCTAATTGCCCATTCCAAAGTGTAAAAGGAACTTCTTAAGCTCTTCTAGCTATGTTCTTTGAGAAACATTCGATACAATCATCATATACTCGTATGTCTGTTTACTGTTTCCCACTACTTATGTTGGGCTCGGCTAACAATCCCAACCGATACGGCTGAATCAGTAAGTATTTTAAATGGAGCGACTGTCTATTATTATTTATCCAATGATGACGTCACCTCCTCAGTCCTCACAATCTTAACAAAACAGTCTATAATAATAACCCAACTTCCAGAGAAAGTGAACAACATAGTGATAACATGGTCGACGTTCAACGATACCCTGGTGTCGGTGGTGGAGTACGGCGAGGCGGTCATGGACAAGCAGGCCAGAGGGTCCAGCAAGATCTTCGTGGATGGAGGGAGACGGAAGCGGAGCCAGTTCATACATACTGTTACGTTGAGGGATCTCAAGTTTAATACCAGTTACGGTAGGTATTTTTCATGTTGTCTATGATAACAAGTCTTTACACGGAGGAGCCAGACTAACTTTATCATACATCCGGCTCGAAGGACCATAAATGTACGGGTTGTAGTAATTAGTACTTTCTGAAGTCATCAAAGCATCAGAGGGCCATTTAACAGCGCTTTCCTTGCGTCCAAAATGAGGCCTTAATTTTTCAATACTTTATGTTCCCAGCGTGACCTGTCCACAATAATCTTAAGAACTGTTGAAACCCAGTACGTGATCGATTCATGTATTATCAGCGAGTGGGCAGACTGACATACTAAAGTTTTATGTATCTTATTGAGGTTATCTCGACTTACATGATCATCAACAATTCAAACTAACTAATTATAGTAGTACCTACCTAATTGTATTACAATACAAGATATAAATTAAAAAACACACAACCTCTTAAGGGGTCGTTGTACTCATCATAATGAACAACTTTTACAATGGGACCAAACCTGAAATCGCGAATAATAAATTACATTTTGTACCTAACAGTTGTCCATAATGATGGGTAGTTACAGCTTGTATATCCAATCGGGGTTCCTAATCATAACCTCGTCATCAGAATCATAACGTGTTGAACCCACAACATAACATGTTGTGTTGTCGTGTTGTTGTTTCGGTGGAGAATGATGAGAGATGGAGATTTCGCACCGGAATATTTATGTCTTTGACACCTCAAAACAGTTCAAAGTAGGCACATAAAAGTGTACAGTTGATCACAGTTTATGATGATACGGTAATACATATGTTGACAGTGTACCACGTGGGCTCTGTTTACGGATGGTCGGAGCAGTTCTGGTTCCGTACGGCACCAGCGGGGGAGGCCTGGCCCGTGCGAGCCGCCATCTACGGCGACATGGGCAGCGGGAACGCACAAGTACGTACAAAAATCTTTTCTCTCTCCGTTAGCAGGTTTTTGCTACTATTCAACAAAGTATTTTATTCTGATTGTGCCTCTCTCCAAAGTAACTGGTAACAAGTTCAAAATATGTAAAGTGCCAATGTCACATGGAAAACTGGGTATATTTAAACAGTTCCTTATTGTGGATTAAAATTTGGTTTAAATCGAATCAAACTTACTAGGCTAAAAGTTGATTTAAGTATAGCATTTTGTCATAAATCTACATTTAAACGAAGCGCGTTTAGTACCGGTGCGCGTAAGAGTCTTCTATCTCGCGCGTCAAACTAGACAGCCCTAACGTCATTTCACTTACACACCGAACTAAACCACGCTTCGATGTATCCTCTTAAGGATGAAATCTAATGAATCTGCACGAAATCTAACTTAGAGAGATGTATTGATGATCAAGATACAACCTGACACGGACTTGCAAATTGCATTTCGCGGGCTACACAGCGCAATCACCTTAAGTACCTACCTTCATTGCTATGAATTCTCTCTTAACACATTTTAAACCTTAAAAGCATATTTTCCCAGTCTCTATCGTACTTGCAAGAGGAGGCGCAACGCTCTCACTTCGACGTGATCCTGCACGTGGGAGACTTTGCGTACGATATGGACTCCAAGAACGCTCTAGTTGGCGACGAGTTCATGCGACAGATAGAACCACTGGCCACCACAGTGCCATACATGACTTGTCCCGGGAACCACGAGGAAAAGTAGTACGTATATAAACCTACCTCGGCATGATATGGGAATTGATGAATATAACTAATGTTGATGGATGGTGGCCGTCAAAAAAAAGGCTGGATAGTATGAGGTGTATGAAAGGTATGTACATGAAAAGCGAGTAAGTAACAATGTGACGGCTATAGGATTGGACGGAATGGAAGAGAAAAACATTTTGTGCTGACCCCAATAAAATTATAACATGGGACTAGGACAAGGAAAAAGAAGGACTTTTAAATTTTATTTCGTTTAAGATTTTGGATCTTGATTTATTGTAAGCGAGAGTACAAACTCTAGCTTACAGAATCTTCATTCTTTCGATAACAATATGATAATGTACATCCGCAGTAACTTCAGCAACTACGCGAATCGTTTCTCGATGCCGGGCCGCGACTCGAGCCTGTTCTACAGCTTCGACCTCGGTCCCGTCCACTTTGTGTCCATCTCCACTGAGGTGTACTACTATGTTAATTACGGGATCAAACTGATCAGCAACCAGTACGACTGGCTTAAGGACGACTTGGAGAAAGCTAACCTTCCGGAGAACAGGTCAGATAATTTGACCAAACTATTTGTGTTCATGAATTCAGCTGTTGATAGTTGGTTGTACGATACGTCAGGATATGTATGCAGCTATGAAATAAGATATTATAGTCAGTTTCTAGGGCAAATAGTTGAGGTTCCTTCTACTACTTCGCTGGCTAAACCTGAATCTTAAAGAAAGTTCCAACCCAAAAGCCGCGCAATAATAGTAATCCTCAATGGCCGGTATCGACCCAATACTGTGTACAAACCTCCTCTCCCAGCTCGACTTAAATCAGCTAAAGTATTTATTTTAGTCTAGTTTAAATATGAGGCAAGTCTGTATGAATATTATTTGTTTTCATTTCAGGTCGAAGAGACCATGGATCGTATTGTTCGGCCACAGACCTATGTACTGCAGTGACCGTAATGATTACGACTGCAAACGAGAGCTCACGCGTGTTGGTTTGCATGGAATGTGGGGTGAGTGGCTCACCTATAGTCTGTTAATTAACTTCAAGTAATTACCTATATTCGCCATGCTGCATCTCTTAAAATATGACTGTGTCACTGTCTGCGAATCAAGGATAACGTGGAACGCCTCTGGCTAGATGAACCGATATAAAAAACCAGCCTGGACAAATTACGAAGCGGAAGGTGGAGAACTGGATTTTGTGACGCAAATTGGTATAAAGCCTATATCAGCAGTAGATTGGATACGTTGAGTTGTTTGATGTATCTACATCATTCTAATTCGAAGTGATTTTCATGAAAAATAATGGTTTCAGTAGGCTGTCAAGCGCGGCTATTAATAACTCATTTTTTCATAGCTCTGGAGCCTTTACTGAAGGAGTATGGCGTAGACCTGGTGATCTGGGCGCATGACCACCTGTACGAAAGGACATTCCCGATGTATGACAATAAGATGTACAACGGTTCCACTGAATATCCCTACGTTAACCCTGGGTAAGGGTGTATTTTGATAAAGGCCGTCATAGAATCAGCTATAATGGTCCTAAAGTCTGCTCAAAAACTGGTGTAATATTGGTTCATGATATTCCAGCGCTCCGGTGCATATCATAACTGGCTCGGCTGGATGCAAGGAAGGACACTCTGAATTCAAACGTAAGTAGGTACCTACATATATGGTGGACGGTAGTTAGCAGGCATTTATTTCAGATCAGAAAAGGGTAGGTAGAAGAATGTTGATATTTCCGGGATTAACTCCGAAAAATCGTGAAGAAAAATATTATGATCATAAATTCGAACATAACAAATTGCAGGTTCTTTTAATTAAAAGGAAATAATTCAGAATTTCAGACAGTTGAATTTAGCTGTTTTTTTAGGGACTTGGGCCTGTTTCACCACCTCAAAGTCCTCAAACTCAAAGCATTTATTTCAAATAATCCAATTACAGGCACTTTTGAATTGTCAAAGGGTCGGTCTTGGGTCGGTCAGTCAGAAAAATGAAGCTAGTTGCCCATTCCAAAGCGTAGATCCTGGAGAAGAACGGGCAAGAAACTCCACGGACACTCTTTTAAATCAAATATTTTACATAATATTGGTTACATCGTTCATATTGAAAATATAGATGTGAGAACAATGTAGAAAGACGTGCACGTTAAAAGCGTCCTTAATGAAAAACCCTACACCTACGATTAAGTTCCTATTAACTTACTTGGCAGATAATTTCATACAAATTCTGAATTTATTCGGTGAGTAGTGGCTTCGGACATCGTGAAATAGGCCCTTAGGGACAAAAAAAACAATCACTGAAAGGGTAACTATCTTATGAACGTTTGCAGCTAATCCGGAGCCTTGGTCGGCGTTCAGGAGTAGTGACTACGGCTACACGAGGTTCGTGGCGCACAACAACACCCATGTCTACATGGAGCAGGTAACTATCTTATGAACGTTTGCAGCTAACCCGGAGCCCTGGTCGGCGTTCAGGAGTAGTGACTACGGCTACACGAGGTTCGTGGCGCACAACAATACCCATGTCTACATGGAGCAGGTAACTATCTTATGAACGTTTGCAGCTAACCCGGAGCCCTGGTCGGCGTTCAGGAGTAGTGACTACGGCTACACGAGGTTCGTGGCGCACAACAACACCCATGTCTACATGGAGCAGGTAACTATCTTATGAACGTTTGCAGCTAACCCGGAGCCCTGGTCGGCGTTCCGGAGTAGTGACTACGGCTACACGAGGTTCGTGGCGCACAACAACACCCATGTCTACATGGAGCAGGTAACTATCTTATGAACGTTTGCAGCTAACCCGGAGCTCTGGTCGGCGTTCAGGAGTAGTGACTACGGCTACACGAGGTTCGTGGCGCACAACAACACCCATGTCTACATGGAGCAGGTAACTATCTTATGAACGTTTGCAGCTAACCCGGAGCTCTGGTCGGCGTTCAGGAGTAGTGACTACGGCTACACGAGGTTCGTGGCGCACAACAACACCCATGTCTACATGGAACAGGTAAGTATGTTTATTATATAATAAGACCAAAAACAAAAATCTCTATTGTCTAGTGCGGAAGTCAAGGTCTTTGATTTCACACAACCACACACAACATTATTATGTTCTTTGTGAAGGCGGTTTTTTTATTTTTTTATTAATTTCAGACTACTTTTAGGACTTATGTTACTACTTATACTCTACAAAAAATGTTTCTGTTTTCAGGTAAACGTTGAACAAAAGGGCCAAGTGATCGACTCGCTGTGGCTCATCAAGAATCAACACAAACCTTACGATATTAAATAAGTAGTTTTAATTAAACCGTATTTTTGCTTGATCTTATCTCTACCTATATGATTAAATGAAATGCTCCCTAAGCTTGGGTTAGATTTAAATTACATACCTGTAAAGACCAATTTAATTAATAAATTTGTTTACCTCTGACAAATTGATTTGGTATTATTATCGTCTGAAAAGTTTGGCCCTTCCTACCAGAATAACATTTCATTCCGAAGGAGTTTGACTGGGCGAGTTAGTCACCCAAGTTTATCCGAGTCCTGACTAAATAAGCTAGGACCACTGAGTCCACTGACTGGAAATAACTAATCACGGCCACAAGAGGCCCTGTTTGAGAAGCGCAGTGACGGGTTTATGTGTAAAGAATGACTCGCAACGCAACCACAGCTTAAACTTGCTTATAAGCTGCGGTTCTTATTATGTCCTAAAAGGAAATAATAATATTTAAGTAATATTCTATAGGAAAGATACGCTACTTTCATACGGCGTTCAGATATCGTTGAGTTGTTATTACAAAATAATGTACCTACCAGGTGTTTACATAGTAGTTTTCAACTATGACTGCGATAGATAGGTACCACGGAACGTATGATATAGAAAGAGGTAAGTAGCTTGACATTTTAGATACCTTGCTTGCTTGGATTTTTTTTTATACATTGTACACACGGCTACACATTACGCTGCCCGTAAGTACTACTAAGATCTTTTTACCGGTTGATTGTTCTACAATAAGAACTATTTCAAACTCAAACTCAAAGCATTTATTTCAATTAAACCAATTACAGGCACTTTTGAATTGTCAAAGAGTCGGTCAGTAGGCAAGTCAGAAAGTTGAAGCTAGTTGCCCATTCCAAAACGTAGATCTATGGAGAAGAACGGGCAAGAAACTCCACGGACACTCTTTTAAATCAAAATATAGTTACAAAATATTGGTTACATCATTCATGTTGAAATTATACATGTGAGAACGATGAACGTTAAAAGCGTCCGTAATAAAATAATAAAAAAAAAACAATTCAAAATTAAAATTAAAATAAGCCGTGGCAGCTAAGGTATGACCAGCCTCCACCAACAGCGCCCGTTCACAAACCTGATGTATGGATTCGTTAAATGATCCAACACACGCGCCACCATCAGCGAGGCATTAGAGTGAGCATGACACACTCTCAGCCGCCAGGGCACATCCAAGTCAAATAAAGACGTACCCAGTAAATGGTAGCTTTAGAGTAGGTACATAGTACTCACACATGTACTAAGCAATTATACAATACAAAGGTGATTGAGTCTACACAATGCAAAGCTATTCTTACAATCTTCAGCAGTTGCTTAACAGTATCTTCAAATGTTAATTAATTAGTTGAGGTTGTGGAGCAGGACCAGCATGGAGCCAAGCATTTTTATCATTTATGTAATCCCCCAACTTATAATATGCCTGCCTGCATAGTGTGCGTTTTATACAAGTTTTAAATTTCGTCTCATTTAGTTGAAGTATGTGTGGAGGTATTTTATTGTAACATTTTAAACAGTACCCCATGAACGATGAGTCTACTTTAGCCAGCCTGAAACCTGGTTGAGCTAATAGGTCCTTATTTCTAGTATTATAATTATGCCTTTCACCTCTTTTATTAAAAAGATGTAAATTTTTTCTTACGTACATGATGTTTTCGTAGATATATTGACAAGGTACCGTCATGATGTTAATATCCTTAAACAGTTCCCTTAGAGAATCGCGCCTGCGAAGATTATATATGGCTCTGATGGCTCGTTTTTGCAGAATAAAAATGGACTCGATATCTGCAGCCCGTCCCCAAAGTAAAATACCGTAAGACATGATACTGTGAAAGTAACTAAAATAGACTAGCCTCGCGGTATCTACATCAGTAAATTGACGGATTTTTCTGACAGCATAAGCTGCTGAACTTAGCCGTCCTGCAAGTGATATTAAATGAGGACCCCATTGTAGCCTTGAGTCGAGCGTAATCCCCAGGAAAACGGTTTTATCGACGAATTCTAGTTTCTCTTGATTCAATACTATCTCACAATCACTACTTTTGACATTTGGTAAAGAAAATCTGATGCACTTAGTTTTTTTCCCATTTAATACTAAATTATTAGCAGTGAACCAATTTTGGATCTGCAGTAGGGCGTTATTGACGTCGTCAAAATTTGTAGCACGTCTATCTACCTTAAAAATTAATGAAGTATCATCAGCAAATAGCACCATTTGTGGTTGATTTTTTAATAAATGGAGTAAATCATTAATATACACTAAAAAGAGGAAAGAACCCAATATCGAGCCTTGTGGAACACCCATTTTAACTTTTAAACACAGTGAATTGACACCATTTATTTGAACTTGCTGTTGTCTATCATTTAAATAAGATTTTACTAAACTGAGGGCAAGTTTTCCAAGTCCGTAATGCTCAAGTTTCAAGAGTAAGGTTTCATGATCGACGCAATCAAATGCCTTGGAGAGGTCACAAAAAATGCCTATGGCGTCTTGGGCCTCTTCCCACGCGTTAAAAATGTGTTTTAATAAGGTTACACCGGCGTCGGTCGTACAACGTCCTTTGGTGAAACCAAACTGTTGATCGTGAAGTATTTTATTCGTGTTAAAATGATTGAGCATTTGATTAAGCATTACCTTTTCAAACACCTTGCTGAAAACCGGCAACACGGATACTGGTCTATAATTATTTTTGTCTTTACTGTCTCCGGATTTAAAAAGTGGAATTACCTTACTGTATTTCATTAAATCCGGGAAAACTCCTTGATATACACAAAAATTAAATATTAAGGCTAAGTAAGGCGCTATAGTCTCAATTATGGAGGTACAGACTTTAATGGACATTCCCCAAAGATCTTCGGTCAGTTTGATCTTAATTTGCTTAAAAGCTTTTATTACTGTTATGGGGTTAATATGCTTAAAGTTAAATTCAATCGGGCAGGCCGATACGTTCGCTCTTACTAAATCAAAAGAGAGCGAGGGCGAGGAGTTTAAGACCTCAGTAGTTTTAAGTGGGATACTGGTAAAGAAATTTACAAATTCTTGAGCAACTTCTTTACTATCGGAAATGAGACCACATGACGACTCCAGTGTGTAATCAATATTATGCTTTTTGTTCCTGTTCGTTTCATTGTTGATAATTTTCCAAACTGTCTTTATTTTATTATCTGCTGATTTAACCTTGTTGCTAATGTATAAGGCTTTAGCTGCCTTACAAGTGTTCTTAAAAATTCTAGAGTAAGTAGCAACATACTTATTAAAAGTTTCCGTGTTAATATAAGGCTTAAGGCCATACAGCTCGAAAAGTCTTTCCCTACTTTTCCTGAGTCCTTTAGTTGCCCAGTCACTAAATAGAAACTTAGGGCTGATGGTTTTTGTGATCTTCTTAAATTTGATTGATATTGTGTTAATATGATTAGATTTCCTAAATCATTATTTATTAAGCTCTCAAAATAAAGCAGTGCGCTTGTCGTTTAGGTTAAGTTAATCGCACCCACTCACACTCACTCACTCACTCTGGGGTACAGTGGACTACGGCCCACTGTGCCCCATACTGATATTACATAGGTACCTAACTTAATTTGGTAATTGTTTCAGACTAACAACATGGTACAAAAATCAAAAAATCAAAATCAAAAGTCCTTTATTCAAATTAGGCTGAGAATCAGCACTTTTTGAACGTCAAAATTACAGTAAGACAGTCCCCACAAAACGCCCGCCCTTCACCACTTCCTAGTGCTTTAGCTGGGAAGAAGAAGTAGCGGAACAAACTCCCCAGCACGGAACCGCACAAGAAAAACTAATATTGGTCTCGTGAGTCTGGAACAGATGAAGGATGCGATCGATCTCATTTTGGAAAGAAATAAAATTAGGAAAGCTGCTGCAGTAAAAAACATTCCGTATACAACTTTGCAAAGATATTATAAGAAGGTTTTTATTTCTTTTCAAGTTTTGAGAGTTTTGTGATTAAGAAGAAGATAATTTTGATTAAAAGTATTGATTAAACAAATCAATCTTTTATTTCATATTTATATTGAAACAGTTCACTGTAACCCATTAAAAAAAGCATGGTACAAGCATGTGTAGATTCACTGTACCCCACTGCGATCCACAGTACCCCACACGAAGATCCAGTGTAACCCAGATGTGGGGTACAGTGGATCATTTCCCAACTTTTAAAAAAACGTTTACTGCCAGAAAACTATTAATGTTATTGCTAAAGTTGAAATAGATTTCGGTAGCCAACATCCCGTTCTATCAAATAAAGCCGTATTTTTTTTTTATTTATTGTTTATTTACTAATTTAAACCGCTTATAAAAAAAAGTGATCCACTGTACCCCCCTCTCCTCTACATTTCCAGTTTACACTGACTTCTCGCTGTAAGAAAATCCTATACAATACGAGATCAGCTTAATTGGAAATGTATAGCTTGATCTATAGCCGTGCGTGCCTACCTACGGCGCGCGCTAGTGTAAGTATACTTACATGGATAAAAAGAAAAGTCCTGACTGACTGACTCATCAACGCCCACCCCAAACCCTTGTACCCAGAAAGCTGGAATTTTGCACAGAAGTTCCCTTTATAATGTAAACAAGGAATAAGGAACGATTTTCCGGTAGTACGTTCCCGTGGAATATTTTCTAAAGCTAGTGAAATCATAAAAATATTAGCCTGTAAAGAGCCTCTAAAAACCTAAAAACTATGAAAAAAAAAAGAATAGTCGAACGCGCTACATCTGGATCTAAACTTGGCCTGAGGCCTACCAATGACGGCGCTGGACCTCCCTATTTATTGTTATACTCTGCGCTGGACTATTATTAATAATAGATCAATTAGTAGGACCCAACGACATGATAAAAGGATTTTTTTCGACAAATTGTGTAAAGGTAATATCATTCATTTTTACTAATTACATAGAATGGAACGTAGATGCGTTCGAATCTTTGAAATGTAAGATTTGAAAATATAGTTCAAGCGTTTCGAATACTATTTATTTTACACATGTTTGTTGATATAATAGAGAAATATTTTATTTTATCAGATTTTTAATCCAAGAAAGAACTAATATAGTTTCTTGTGGGTAGATAATTTGATTCGTTTGATTCTAAGTTTTGTAAGTTTCAGAATGCCAGTGACGTTTATTATGACAAATGACAATTATTGACATTTGCTAGCGAGGCGATGTTTATAAAATTTGAAATAAAACAAACAAAGGCTGATTAGTAATTTTAATTGGTCGTTCAGTCGTCAGTGACGAAGAACGACTTGTTACGCTTTACTAGTTTTAACTGTGAAAGGAATCTTTGAGTTTTTTCTATTCATAGGTACTTAGTTTAGTAACGAATATGAAGTTGCTAATAATTTCTTTATTAATAGGGATAAGTTCGGGTAATAGACTACTTGGGGGCTTCGGGGGTCTTCAAGGGAACCCAGGACCAACATATGAATGTACTCATTGCCAACCGGAACAAATACACATAGCTTTTGGAGGTAAGTCCTTTGCTCAGTAATGAAGTAGATAGGTATTTTTACAATAATATTTTATTCCTGTTTGTTCACGATGATTGACGACGAGTATTTCCTTCCTAAGGGTGGTTTTTCTTTTGTTTTACCATCTGTACAGTCCCACTCCTGGGCAAAGGTCCCCCCCCCCCATAGCTTTTCACTCTTCCTTGTGTGTTGCCTTCTCCTATCTCCCATAACGCATCTAAGGCTGGTTAAAAAAAACTGATGATTCTGATTCGGTTTAAGTAACATATAATTATTATAACAGTTTTAATTACAGTTTACGTTCACCCTCACCAACAACTTGAGTTATTTAATATTATCTTAAAAAAACAAAATTTCCAAAATACCAATAGAGGTGCTTCTTGCATTTTTTTATTGTTTTTAATATTAAGTAAATGTTTTCCACAACATTGTTTAATATACTTAACAAACGCTTTATTTTCCTTGATATGTTAAACCTGCTGCAAAGCTCTTTTTTGATTTTCATGGTCACTCACATAATAATATACCTGAACATATCCCGGCCATGTCTGGATGTCCTAATCTCCTGAGCCAGCTTCACTCCCTCCTTTAAATGTGTGCGTGTGATAGGCACTACTTAGTGCGCAGGGACAGGGAGAGCAGAAATTCAAAACATAAAATTGTTTATAATATAATCTTGTAGCATAGACACTAATTGTAGAAAAAGAATGAGTGAGTAAAGAATGTCAACTATTAATACCAATTATAACAATTATTGTTTATCTAATTTTGCACTTTATATCATTGAGATAAGAACTAATTAAAACTGCTTTGCAATAAACAATTACGCGTCCCATTTACATTATAACATGATAAAGTGATTCCTAATGTTTCAGTAAATAACATTCCAAAGCTGAACTAAATAATATTATTAAACAATTGATTACAACAGTTTGATAAAATTGTTGTGCTCATAACATGTTCTAACTTCTAAATATGCTTAGCATGATCAGCCTATAATGTTCCCACTGCTGGAACTCAGGCTCTTCTAGTGGGAAATATGCATAATGGATTAAGAAAGAAATAAAGAAAGAAAGAAATACGTTTATTTGCGGTAAACATGACGCAAAGCACAACAAAATAAAATAACAATTTGTAAAACAAGTTTGGGGAAAATATGCGTCACATCTACACGAAACGGCTACCGCTCAGCATAATGCCGCGACCCCATGCGAAACGGAGCCCCAGCGCTGGTTTTCAGCGATAGCCGGCGTTGACGCGATGACGTCGACCGGTGCAGCATGTAACAAATAATATTTTATGAAGTTATAATAATAGGATTATTTTATGAAGTTTATAATTACATCCTTTGAGCCATGAAGTTTCCATTTCAAAGATTTGCTTAACGTATCCATAGATAATAAAACAGACCAAAAGTTTTTTAGCAAGTCATTATCATTACCGTCACCTAAGGCTTTACTGACGCGGATGGGCCTTATCCTGGTCAAGTATATTTCACCAACGTGACCTACTTCCGGCTTTTTCTCTGAGATTGGGCCACTCTCGACTTCTCCCGCCATCCGGGTATACAGTATACAGTAAACGTTTGGGTGCTTTGATATCGTCCACTCTTGCGATATCAACATGTCCTGTCCATCGAAGACGTCCTATTTTGATGGTTTGAATTACATTAGTCTTGTCGTACATCTCGTAGAGGTCATGTTTGTACCGCGTTCGCCATTGCTCGTTTTCCAGCAAATCCTAACGGAGAGTACTCGTCTTTTTTGCTTACTACCCAACATTCCGTACGTCAGTATTGGTCTTAGTCAGGTCTTATAGAGAAGTTTAATGCTTCTTGAGAGTAATTTTGAACTAAAATGCAGGCTGCAATAGCATTTATTGTCCGCCATTATTATCCTGCTTATTTTGACATGATACACGGATACGTTGACACAAAGGTGCTATCGTCAGTGGTACTATCGGATGGCAGCTCGTACAGGTCTTTGGACACTCTTAAATATAATTCAGTCTTGGTCGTGTTCACCCGAAGACCAGCCTACGCAGATGATTTCGCCAGGGCCCGGAAAGCACACTCCACGGCAGGCAGGCTCCTACCGATCACATCGAGGTCATCCGCATAACCCAATACCTGGATGGATTTATAAAATATGCTGCCCGCTGTGTCTGTCATGGAGTCTCGGATACACTTGTCAAAAGCAATATTGAAAAGTAAACAGGAGAGTCCCCCTGTCTCAAGGCCGTCATGAGTTTAAATGGTTCGGACAGACGTTTGAACTCTAACTACGCTTTGAGAGTGCTTCAGCGTCATTTCGGCCGGGCATATTAATTTCGGTGGAATACCAATCTCCGCCATTGCCTGGTTTAAGAAATTACGATGTATGTTGTCATACGCAGCTCTGAAGTCAATAAACACGTGTTGTGTGTTCACTATTTAATTGTCTTTTCAAGAATTTGGATTAAGTAATTTCTAACCAATTAATGAACGATTATGTAGTTCATTAATTGGTTAGAAATCAATTACCATATTATGCTTCAGAGGATCGCTTACGTACGACAAAACCTGTGCCAAAAGTGTGATGCTTCTCATGACAGCTATAAGAAGCAGTAAAGTTGTGAATGATTTAGCTACTAAGTACTTACATTAAAAAAAAAACCGGGCAAGAGCGAGTCGGACTCGCGCACCGAGGGTTCCGTTCCGATTTCTGAAAAAAAGTGCTATTTAGAGACATCGTTTTATTTTTCCTGTAATCTTTACATAAATTTTTATCACATAGAATATTTTTAGATTTTTCTCTTTGCAAACTTCGGAGATAAGGGGGGGAACGGTATTTTTTTTTACATTTTTCATCAAAAGTCGAACACTGTGCGGCCTAAAAAAAAAATTTGTTTGAGAATGTGCAAACAGCGCTCTTTCATATGATACCCCACATGACCTAGTAGCTTCACTTTTAATTTTTAAGACCCCTTTCACCCATGTTGTAAAAAAAATACATATATTTTTGTTTCTTTCTTATTTGCAAACTAGTTGGGTAAACGTCATCTAAAACTGTTCCAAATTTCAAGTTGATAGCACTAGTAGTTCTTGAGATATCCAGCTGTGACAGACAGACAGACAGACTGAGTCACACCATAAGGGTTCCTTTTTTACCATTTTGGTACGAAACCCTAAAAATAGCAATCCTACAAAACTGGTGGATGAATGTTAGTAATCATGAAGACACACTTGGATTATGCAGTAATTTTGTACCAATATTTATTGTGTTATATAAGTGACCAAGCGTTAACAAAAGCAGCTAAGGAAAATAAAACTAATGAGTTACATGCACATACGTACCACATAGCTTACAAGGAAAAAACTGTGCAAAGTGACTCATGTAGGAATTATTACGTTGTTTACAAATACAATATTAGTTAAATATTGTATTTGTAAGCAACGTAATAAATTATAATGACTTTATTTTGTCATTGTTAGAGATGACATTCAAATACTTATAAATGCATTGTTTTAAAGTTTTTTTTTTATAAACATCTTTTTTTATTCTTCCCGGGGCTATGCTTTTGTGGATACAGGTGGTGAAATCCAATAAAAGTATTGGCAAAGTATACGACGAAAGGAGTAGACGTGTCTTGTTTCAATTGTGTTAAAGAAATACATATTTCTTCAACTATTGATTCATCACACGAAGAGTTCGTGGCTAAGTAATAACAGCCGCACGGGTCGATCCATCAGGTTAAGCTGCGCTTGCCACGGTTGGTTCGTTCCGTGGATGGGTGACCATCTTTACATACCGATACTCCTTCGTGCCTCGGAAAGCACGTTAAGCCGTTGGTCCCGGCTGTTATTCGTGGATCATTGACAGTAAATACGGGTCGTCAGAAGCCCGAAAGTCTGACAAACAGTCTTACCAAGGGGTATCGTATTACCCGGGTCAGATACGCAGTCGCTCCATATAAAATACTGGTATTCAGCTGCATCCGGTCAGACTGGAAGACGAGCCCAACATAGTTGGGAAAAGGCTCGGCAGATTTAATTACGTCACACAAATTAATTAATGGTTTTTAGAATCGTCCTTGTCACAGGTGGCCATATTAGTGTTACCCCCCCCTCCACTCCCTCTTCCCTGGCGTGAGTGAAGTGTCACATATTTTGTCATTTTAAATTAAATCGTATCTTATTGTTGGTAATATCACAGAATACATAATAGTACCTACAAGTTAATATTTCAAGTTTTTTGTTATGTGTAGGTAGTTGAAGTTTTCATGCTTTATACCGGATGACTTTTTTTAACGTCTCGAAAAAAATTGGGCGTATTAGGTGAACAGAGTAGAAGCCTATGGCATACCTAGTTTTTTTTTTTTTAATAGCTTAGACAGAAAAAATTATCAAAGTACCAATAAATACTACAAATTCGATGTAAACTTTTCATTTTTGTACCATAAAAACAGAAATTTTGAAAAAAATAATAAATCGTTTAAAAATATCGAAATTCAAATCATATGCAGCCTGCATATGATTAGAATTTTTGATTTTTTAGAATTTAAAAAAAAAAATTAAAAAAAAAAGTTAGGTATGCCTTAGGCTTCTACTCCGTTCACCTAATATACCCAATTTTTTTCGAGACGGTAAAAAAAATCATCCGGTATATGAAATACATGTGACGTCCAGAATCTTATGACTGCACTGCTTGTCACGTTAAGGAGGGAGGGGGTCAACAAAGTGTGACATCGTGTGATGACAAGGAGGGGGACGAGTCATAAGTTTCGGGATGTCACATGTATATATAAGTAATTTATGGATGGCCCTTTAATCCGGCCTTTCTGTCTAGAACCTCTAATTATTTGTGTGCTATTTATATTATCTTCCAGAGAAAGCAAACGACATAATGATAACATGGTCGACGTTCAACGACACGGAGGAGTCGCGCGTGCAGTACGGCGAGGGCATCATGGACAAGGAGGTCTCAGGCTCCAGCGAACCGTTCGTCGACGGAGGGAAACTCAAGAGGAGCCAGTACATACACAAGGTCTTACTGAAGAACCTCAAATTTAATACTAGATATGGTGAGTAACGGGCTATGCTTAAAGTTTCTCTAAGGGATCGAATCCGGAACGAAGTGATCCGGCAGAGAACCAAAGGTGTCAACATAGCTCACAGAATAAGCAAGCTGAAGTCGCACTGGGCCCGGCCCATGAACGAATTAACCACTGGACCCGACGTAAAATACAAATGTATGAAAACTGGTTCAATCACATTACATTTGATTAAATTTTGTGATAAAATAACAATAAATGTTCTACCATAGTTCAAGGTACCCAATCCACTATAGCCACCCAAACCTATAGCCCAATATATTTTGTTTCCATGTTCTGCAATAGTACTGCACCAACCGGGGGTTGTCCTTGGGTGCAATTGCATAGTGCATACAGGGATAATCGTCGGCTGGTGACTTCTCGTCATTTAAAATTTTATAAGGGGCTTCTGCGAGTTGGCTTCGGCCCCTCGTACGCCTTCCAAAGGTCCGGGACCCCAGCGTCCCGAGATATGTCAAAGACAAAAAAAAATCAATGTAATAAAATAATGTACTTACAAGTGAAAAGAAATAGTGCTGTTTCCGCCGCTATAGTTTTTACACCATTTAACTGAACATTTAGTCATTTTCGGGAGATGTTTTGTTGACAAGTAAGTGCTTGAGACGACGCAAAAACAAGCGACCAAGGCTAGAATTTCCTGGTTACCGACAAGACCGGTAAAGGTACGTCCCCGATTATATGTCGGGTCCAGTGGTTAATTAGTTCATGGGCCGGTCAAATTAGCCGTAGAACTGATGACCGTTGGGGTAGACGTGTTCTTGAGTGGAGACCGCGAATCGGCAAACGTGAGGTAGGACGCCCTCAGGCTGGTGGAGCGACGATCTTGCAGGGTGATGGCTGGCAGCTGGATGAGGGTTGCCGAGAATAGAGCTGAATGGCGTGCGATTGGAGAGGCCTATGTCCAGCAGTGGACTGTTATAGACTGATGATGTTGATGATGGTGAGTAAAAGACTGGACAAACTGAGGCGAACACCGCGTGGGACGCGGAAAGAAATCAACAAAAGTACTTATTTATTAATAAAAATATGTATATAAACGTATTAAACGTAAAATACCATCATTCAATGGCGACCGCGGAACCTATGGGGTGGGAGTAATAACTTCTTTCAGGCGAATTTGCATCACTCCCCGTCAAACGTCTTTATATACCTACTTAAGAACCACATAGATTCATTATCAATGGGGTTCTTAAGGGCGTTGGTTCGGTACAGCATTTCATACAAACTTTCGAGTCCTTTTTTATCGAAATGAATGACCCGATATTAATGAAACTTCATACGCATAAGCAGGATACATAGGTCTAAAAAGTTAGTTAAGAACATTTTCGAAATATAGTGTTGCAGCTAAATTGGACCGATTTTAAATATTCCATAGAAACAGAGATTTCCATTTATCTTTTTTTAAATAAGACATTTCTAAAATGTTCTTAACTAACTTTTTAGACCTATGTATCCTGCTTATGCGTATGCAGTTTCATTATAATCGGTTCATTCATTTCGATAAAAAAAGACTTGAAAGTTTGTATGAAATGCTGTACCGAGGCAACGCTCTTAACTATATGTATAATGACGTTTGACTGGAAGTGATGCAAATTCGCCTGAAAGAGGTTATTAGTTCAGTTTTAAGCACACATTAGAGCTAATACTTGAACCAGGAATATCATCCTTACTGCTACGACATAAAGTCGTTGTCAATATCAAGTTGTTACCACCGTTGTGCGGTTCACCTAGGTATGTTTAAAGTAACCCTACATATTATGTATGTAGGTATACTTAATCCTGTTATTGTTTGGAATCATATTTCGATATGGTTGGCGGATGTTCATCCGGTATTATCATGTAAACTCGTTTCGTTGTTGTAAAAATAGAATATTCCAGAAAGAAGTGTATCGTTGGTGTCTACTATCTGTACCAATGAAAAATCATTGAACCACAAACACGTCTTCCAAACTAGGTTACATTAAACAAAATTTTCAAACACTATTTTAATGCGTATAATGTTCATATTATGCGAATGTATAAAACTTTGGCTTGTGGCGAAGTAATAACAGCAGGTTACGCTTGCCGCGATTGGACCGTGGATGGGTGACCATCTTTACATACCCCTCCGTCACCTCCGTGCCTCAGAAAGCACGTTAAGCCGTTGGTCCCGGCTGTCATTCGTGGATTTTTGACAGTCGTTACGGGTCTGACAACCAGTCTTACCAAGGGGTTAGTATCGTATTACCCAGTAACTGGGTTGTGGAGGTCAGATAGGCAGTCTCACCATGTAAAATACTGGTATTCAGCTGCATCCGGTTAGACTGGAAGCTGACCCCAACATAGTTGGGAAAAGGCTAGGCAGATGATAATGATGTATAAAACTTTCACCACAGATTACCACAATAAGCGCAGTTTTTGAAAATATTAATGCTAATTCCTGTGTCTATGCATAGTGTACCACGCGGGATCAGTATTTGGCTGGTCCGAGGAGTTCTTCTTCCGCACTCCTCCAGAGGGCGAGAACTGGGCAGTGCGAGCCGCCATCTACGGAGACATGGGCAATAAGAACGCACACGTAAGTTTAATAACATTATTATTTGTGCTACAGCTCAAGCATACGTTGTAACCTAGCCTAGTAACCTTGAAACTTTTCATATCGCCAGAGAAATGAAGCTACCTGCTTTACAACATTTTGAAAGGGAATATTCAGTCCTTGTCGCTTCACTGCAAGTTGTACTGAGCAATGCTGACGACGGATTTGAAAGACTGAATAATACACGGTTACTTTTGGATGGGTGATAAAATTCACGGTAGTAGTATATAAGTATAACGAATTTAAAAGGAAAACTATCAAATAGTCAAATATTCATGAAACATAAAAGGCCCTCTTCTTAGTCCGCATTATTGTGCAACTACGGAACCCTAATACTGCGCGTGGCCCGACACGCACTTGACCGGTTTTTTTTTAACCGTTTATGTACACACATAATATTATTACTTATGTACGAGTAGTAGTCAAGAAGAAACGACCAGAAAAATTAGATTCAAATCTCTGGTCAAAATACTTTATGAGTTATTAAACTTATAAACATGTGTAAGGAGTGACGCCACCCCAGCTGCTCAGTCATACATATCTTCCGAACGAAAGAACATATGACAATGCTGATGGCATTCCAATTTTACTTTATTTTCTTCAACCTTGACGCAGATAATTAATTGTATTTTTCTTCCATCGAACCGAATCGGTCCGAACCCGCCGAAGTGGCGTTGCTTGGCGGAGGCATATGTCCAGTAGTGGACGTGTTTCGGCTGAAATGATGAAGATAATGATGATTTTTCTTCCAGTCTCTATCGTACCTACAAGACGAGGCCCAACGCGACCGCTTCGACGTGATCCTGCACGTAGGAGACTTCGCGTACGACATGGACACTGACGACGCTCTCGTGGGCGACGAGTTCATGCGACAGATACAGCCGCTGGCCGCCATAGTGCCCTACATGACGTGTCCCGGTAACCACGAGCAGGCATAGTAAGTCGCTTTCACTAAGTTGCCTTTTTTTTGTGGATGGGAAATCGTCAAATGACTTTTCCCGCTCTGGGCGGAGCGGGATGTCGTGTCAGACTTTTACTGACCCACCCCGTGTTCCTTCAGTTGCCTGTGCCAGGGCCACGGTATCTTTTTCGAACAACCCGCGACCCCGGCGGCTCGCTAAGTAGCCTAGGAACGCAACAATCCTACCGTCTAGTCCAAAAGTATCCAATCAAAATGTAAACAAAGCGATTATTAACGTACCTTTGGATGCCCCTATGCAGGATCACTTACACTTAGTGCTCTGATTTGAATATTTGGATACTTAAACCCGAAATGCTAATTTGAAATCACCTCAAAGATGATTTTCATTTGACAATTTAGGTTGGTTTTATAACAATAACTAGCTGCGCCCCGCGGTTTGACCCGCGTAGACCGGGATAAAAAAAATAGCCTATCTGTTAATCCAGGGTATAAGCTATCTACATACTAAGTTTCATCCAAATCGGCCCAGCCGTTTGAGCGTGAAGAAGTAACAAACATACACACACACACCCCCACGCACCCCCACACACTCACAAACTTTCGCCTATATAATATTAGTGTCATTGTTGAAAAAAGTGGTGAGATATAAAATTGAAACCTTCTAAATACAGATGAGTGTGTGTGAAAATAAAAAAAAACTGATTCCCCTTATTGAGTGATTGCGTAAGAATTTAATCTGGGTTTGTTTACACTTTGATGAGATACTTTTGGAACAGACTATACTCCCTGCCAACGTCTTATAACCTGTCAGCCTTCAAAGCAGGAGTGAACAGGCATCTTCTGGGCAGGCTCGTTACATCTTAGACATCCATTGATTTCCACCAGCCGATATCGAAGTGACGACCGCGCCCAATTTTAAGTTAACAAATAAAAAAATGGTGGCCTGTTTTACGGGTTTTTAGTGTAACGTTGATTTGCGAAATTTCGAATAACGTGAAGAAATGCAGAACTTGCGCCGCGCGTGCATGTTACCATCGTGGACACTGGCGGATTTTCAACCATACTTCTAGGGTAATAAGGTTGAAAATTGGTTCACCGCCAGTGTCCGCGATGGTACCTCGCATCTTTACCTCGCGTTTACACCACGGTATAAAACAATGTATCCTACAAGTTGTGTCTACTTTTTTCGTTTACACACAAAACAATTCGTAAAGACTAGTCGTAATTATACGAAACTTGTCAAAAATATGAAAGGTGAAACTGTTGACAATAGAAGTCCGAAATATCGTTATCCAATTGAGTGCCTTAATTACAGAAACAATTTAAAAGCCATTGTGTCTCGCGTAGATCCAGGTTTCCGGCAGTCGAGTCGTTAATACATGTCAACATTTTGCAAATTCAACATTGTAGGCCAGAAGGCATGTATTATAGTATAGTTAAAATCTCGCTGCAGACTCGGTCATAAATCATTCGAGTGTTTCGCTCTCTTTCCCACTCACGGGCCTTATGGGCAGGCCACGCCCACTCGTAGTCCTGTGCATTACTGCAGTCGATGAGTGATATCGATAGTTTTATATAAATGGCTGATAGAAATAAATACACATTTTTTTTTATTTTTTTTTATTTTTATTACTACAAAGCATATTAAATATATAAACAAAAGAACGTATACAACGTGTAACGTTAAATGCGCAAAACCTCAGACACCCCAACTGATTTTTAATTAAATTGACCTATTTCATAGAAAAAAAAATCATTAAAATAAAAGTAAAGGTTTTATGTGCTGTTTTAGTTTTACTGGCAATTCTGATCGTTTCTTGCGTCTGCGACGACGCTCTATCGAGGGAGAAGTCGTCACCCCGGGCCGCTGCGCGCCGCCGCGCCGCGCTGACATTATTAGCATAAAAACTTAGGTTATCTTTGAACGGTGATTTAAATGTTTCCATCACACTTTTCCACGCTTTGGACTGGCAACATTAGATAACCCACATTTTCAGACTAAATAGCTTTTTACCTACAGTAATATGCTGATTAGGTAGATACCTAAGTAGGTACATACTACGTAAGTAATGTTGGCGTGTTTCAAAAGTTTAAATCACTGTATTTACAAATAATTGGCACGTAATCAACTTATTTACATTTAATTAAGTAGATAATTAGGTTATCTCTACTTACGAAGCGAAGCCTCTGTGTATGTACAATGCGTTTCAACTAAGAATAGGAAAGTCAATGACCTCTGTCAACTGAAGCTAGAAATCTCAGGCTTGCAAAGTTGTGTAGTGTTATCCTTATCCATTTTAGTTCTGTTTTTGGAATTTGTTTTTGTTAAAATATGTCACTGACTTTACAAATGTGTAAACGAGATGCTATTTTGCTAAATCTTTACAATATGGCGCAAGGTCATTCCTATTCTTAGTTGAAACGCATTGTAGCTGCTTGCATTGTTCTGTTAGATACAGATACTCCAAACTCTTCTCGAAACCGTCGCACTGCCAAGTTAACGTTGTCATTATAACGCGCCAACATTCTCACCATTTCACAATATTGAATGTTTGTGTACAAAAACGCCATAGTCGCGAAATTTGCGCGCACGCGCCGCCTCGCCGCACATACGGCAAAATTACCACTTTAGAGGGTCAAAAATTAAATATGTGACATAATATGTGTATTTATGCTTAGATATGTTTCTTACCTAGATGGTTACTTTGTGTTGAGATTTGAGAAGATTTCTAAGTACCTTCCTACCTAAAAGATATTTATAGATTATAAAAATAAAATAGAATTGAAAATTAAAATTTGTATATTTTTTATTGAAGTACACATAATTATAAATTATACATCAATTATGTTGTAAGGAATGTAGTTAATTACTATCACTGTCGTCATGATCATCCGTTGATTCTTCGTCATTACCATCCTTGTCTTCGATTGTTTCTACAAGTGGCACATCCAACATTTCCAGCACCTCCTTGGAAAACGGTTTCCTTTTTTTGTGATGGCTCCTCCTCTTGGATGCAATGATTGGATCGGAAGCTATTAGCATCCAGTGCACAATGTCGGTATTGGTGTGGATTCTGGAGGTTTTTCTAGCATGGAAAAGTCGTAAACCTTTGTATTCTTTTTGACTGGTTTCCAGTACATCTTCTGAAAACAACCCCACAGGCAAAGGTAGCTCCTTTATTATGTCTGCACCGTGTATTAATAGTTTATGCACAGATGCACTCATTTTGTACCAGTTATAAAGTTCTAAGCACATTTTTGCGGTTTCAATGCAGTAGTTTTTAAAACTTACGTAGTTTACGCTAAATCCACATGATAAAACACTCAGGATGTTTGCAAACCTTTCTATGATTTCAGGATCTAAGCCTGTGATAGCCCCAGATTTTGTAGGTTCGGCAAAAAACTTCCTTGCCGTATTCCCATCATTTGAGTTGCCCCCACCTTGCTTCGGTTGGTCTACCACTAATCCCATTTGCTGGTAAAATTTTGTGGTTATGTCTTCTTTCCTCTTTTTTATATTTTCTTTGGCTTCTCTGCCCCTCGCTTGCCATTGCTGTAATTCTAGTTTATAGGAGATATGTAATAAGTACTCGTAACATCTAAGGTATGAGTGCAGGACGGATATTCCGAACTTAAATGAACTTTTAGGATATTCTTTTTTTAAAAGTAAGTCAAGGTTGTTGAGATCTTTGGGTGTTGCCTTGCACACATTACAAGCTTGTGACGACGAAGTGTCTGTGAGTACGTTGCATGTCTTTCCGTCCATCATTGTACACACAGGATGATGTTCGAATGTGTAAGATTTATCCCCAAGAGTGACTTCAGTAGGCAACAAATTTGATATTTGTTCCTTTATTGCTTCGTAATGGTGTTTAACAGATTCCTTTGTCTCCTTCTCAATCTGCAGGCGAATGATGCGGTTATATCTCGATGAAGACGGACTTGGGTTTTGCCAGAAAATCTGTTTTCCATTCGTGGTGAACTCTGACATTTGCAATCGAACGATGGTGCATAAAACTATGTTGGTGTCTCCATACAATGAATTGTTGGCAAAACATTGCTTGTAAATCGAATGTCCACCACTCCCATCAAGACCCCACTTGTAAATGACTTTGATCGCTGAGTTTTGTAATTGTTTCATCCCGTAACCGGGGTTTACGGGATGAAACAATTACACCTGTGACGCATGTGCCGGCGCCGCTCAGACTGAAGTAAACATGGCCACTGACTGTCACGTATTTCACACGCCCCGCCCCCGTGCCCCCGTTGAGACGTAATTTCTCTTTCTAACCCTTAGGTTACGTATAAGTTAAAAAAGATAGGTAGCATTATTGTTTACTTCAACTTGTTCGTGGTACTTACTGTATGGAAGATTCGTATTTGCATTGAAATAAGAGCTATTATTATCCCGCGTATGAGAAAATTTAAATTGGTTGACAACAATTTGTGTTAGTTTACCTATTTTGACGGGTTTGCGCCTGTGATGGCTTCTTGACCTACTAATAAATAGACACGGCAACGTTTTTAATGAAGATTTTTTGAAAAATGTGACCTATATTAAAAAGTGGTTCAATTGATTCTGCTCGTTATTCTGATCAAACTATTTTCAAGTTTTGCGCATTTAACGTTACACGTTGTATATAAAACTAAAAATAGAAAATTAAAATTCTTCGTCTGAGTCATCGTCATCATCATCCACATGAATCGTTATCGATAATGGCCTTGAGCGCGCTCAACTAGCGCACATCCCTACTCCGATTATGATTTATGACCAAGTCTGCAGCGAGATTTTAACTATACTATAACGATATGAAACATGACATGTATTTTACTAATACCAGACTTGTCGACAACAAGTTTCACAATTTGTATATGGGTATAAACGCGGGGTTATGAACACATACTTACTATAATGAAAGTGTCTTTCTGGCAAAGAGATTTGAGATACTATAGATAGAGAATAACAGAAGCAAAGAAAAAAAGCAATCAGAAGAAATGTCATAGAAAAACTGCAGAGATGCCATGTCTCAGTGACGCATCTACCATAATATAGCAAAATAATGTAATAGCCAAGTTTGAGACTCTACACTTTTACGTCACCTAAGGTCTCAAGTTCGAACCCAAGGTACGCACCTCTGACTTTTCGGATTCATGTGCGTAGGTATTGTATAATTGTCACATGCTTAAAAAACGGTGAAGGAAAACATCGTGACTTCGTGGGGAAACCGGCAGCCTTTTTTTTTTTGTGGTTGGGATATCATCAAATAACTTCTCCCGCTCTGGGTGGAGCGGAAGGGCATGTCAGACATTTACTGACTAAAACCCACCCGTGTTCCTTCAGTTGCCTATGCCAGGGCCACGGTATCTTTTTTAAACAACCCGCGACCCCAGCGGCATCGGCCCTATTGAACCCTATCTTTTGCTGACATCTCTTTGACGCCGCGTGGAACACAACGCGCCGTCGACTCGGGCCTGGTCCTTACCGGACGGCGAGCTACCAGCTACTCACCGTCCGCAGGCCCGCGCCTACGGTGGTCGGAAATCGCCTCACGATTCTCGCCGCCCAGGGCGTCTCCTGCGGCAACTTGAGGGCGTGAGGCTGCCTCTCCCTCACGCGTTCCGCCTCCTCCTTCGCGAGCATTACTGCTTCGCAGAAGGAGGTGACGGCCTCCCATGCACTCTCGCTCCGCACCATGGCCTGGACCAGGCTCGGACGCGAGAGATCGCCGCCGCCGATCGCCTCCGTGAGAACACGGCGGTGCTCTGCCCAAGCCGGGCAGACCTCCACTGTATGCTCCACCGTGTCCTCCGGGCGATCCACACAATGGTGACACCCGAACATTTCCTCCCGCCTTATGCGAAAATTCTAAGACTAGGTTATTCACTAACCACAAGAAAAAAAAAACCGGTCAAGAGCGAGTCGAACTCGCGCACCGAGGGTTCCGTTCCGATTTCTGAAAAAGTGTGCTATTTAGAGACATGGTTTTATTTTTCCTGTAATCTTTACATTAACTTCTATCACATAGAATTATTTCAGATTTTTCTCTTTGCAAACTTCGGAGATAGGGGGGGGGGGGGGACGGTATTTTTTTTACATTTTTCATCAAAAGTCGAAAACTATGCGGACTAAAAAAAAATAAACTGTGTAAGAATGTGCAAACAGCGCTCTTTCATATGATACCCCACATGCCCTAGTAGCCCAACTTTGAATTTTGAAGACCCCCTTTCAGCACCTATTTTTTTCTTATATGCAAAATAGTTGGGTAAAAGAAAAGAAAAGAAAGAAAGAAAAACTATTTATTCCCGCGAAAAATGACGCACATACATTTGTTTTTTACACAAACCTAAAAAATAAAAACAATTGGGTAGCTAAATTTAAACATAAAAAGAAAAACAACAAAATACTTAATTAAGCGTCACTAACGCGCGAAACGGCTAACGCTCAGCGTAATGCCGTGACCCGTGCACGAAGGCACGAGTCAAGGCGCTGGTTTTCAGCGTAAACCGGCGGTGTGTCGCCATCTCAGAACCCGCAAAGATTAGGATTGAACAAAGTATTATCTATGACCGAGGCCAGAACAAAAATACTCTTACAAGTTCTGAGTAAACGTCATCTAAAACTATTCCAAATTTCAAGTTGATAGCATTCCTAGTTTTTAAGATATCCAGCTGTGACAGACAGACAGACAGACAGACAGACTGAGTCACACCATAAGGGTTCCATTTTTACCATTTTGGTTCGGAACCCTAACAAGAAGATTTGATTTAACTAATACAATTATTTAATTTATCTAAATACTCGTTAAATTATAAAATATAAACCGTAGTTAAGTCGGTTACCTACAGTCATTTTAGCCGGGTCAACGGTACTGGTGGGCGGAAAGCGCTTAGCGGCTGTTTCGAGTGTTTCGTCTTTTGTTGCTCACAGAACAAGCTTCCTTATTCGGCATATTTTCTTCGAAAATAATTTCGTTTTGCAAGCAATGCGATCTGTCATGTGGGGCATACGACACGAGACGTAGAACTAAAATGAGCGAGATGCGACCTGCAGGTGATACCGAGTAGATTTATATGTTGTTCGCATTGTCCTGTCTCCTTTCTATCAACTCAGTTATCGCAGTGCACTGCTGGACATAGGCCTCTCCCAGTCTGCGCCACAACACCCTGTCCTCCGCCTTCCGCACCCAGTCTGTCCCAGCCACTTTCTTCAGGTCGGCGGTCCATCTAGCTGGGGGTGTCCCACACTACGCTTACCGATTCGATTCGTCTCCGCGCGGTCAGTTTGCTTATTCTGCAAGCTATGTCGGTTACTCCGGATCTTTTCCGGATAAATTTATTCCTGATTTTATCCTTCAAAGAAACTCCGAGCATAGACCTTGAATTTGTCCTGTCTATCACAAGTATATTTAAACGTCTCTGCTTGCTGGTTATCCCGCATCCGTGAGCAAATGCGCATGACACTAAAAACGCCTCAACCTTTTCATCCGCAGTAACTTCAGCAACTACGCGAATCGTTTCTCGATGCCGGGCCGCGACTCGAGCCTGTTCTACAGCTTCGACCTCGGGCCCGTCCACTTCGTGTCCATCTCCACCGAGGTGTACTACTTCACCCAGTACGGACTCAAGCTCATTGTCAACCAGTACGAGTGGCTGAAGAAGGATTTAACTAAGGCTAATCTGCCGGAGAATAGGTGAGCAATGTTTCATCGACACGGTTGGCGCAGTGGTTGAGCGTTTGACTGCTGCGCAGCATGTCGCGGGTTCGATTCCCGCACGGAACAAATATTTGTACGACCTACAAGTATTTGTTCCGAGTCTGGGTGTTTTTCTATCTATAATATATATGTATTTACAAAAAAAAAATGTATATAAGTAGTTTATCAGCCATCTCGTTACCATAATACAAGCATTAGGTTGCTTAGCTTGGGACTAGATGGCGTTGTGTGAAATGTCCAAGGATATTATTATTATTATGTTGTTATTACTTTCTGTTGCTATCAATTTCGTTGTTATCAAGTCCAAGGTCCACTCAGTCATAAGGTGCATGTTTCAGAGGCAAGCGGCCGTGGATCGTGCTGTTCGGGCACAGACCGATGTACTGCAGTGACTCGAACGACATCGACTGCAGCTGTGAATATTCGCGCGTTGGACTGCTGGGAGTGTACGGTGAGGGAATGTATTTATTACTAGTGATAAGTACGAGCCTAATTCCAGCTGGATCTAGGCTCGTTAGGGATATTTAGCAGGAGCACAATTAAACACGGTCACTTTGGACTGTACGGTCCAAAGTTTATTACGGCGACAAATAGTGGCGATAGGGTGGTAAACGTCTAATAATAAAATATGTCCACCTACCGCCTTATACACATACATCACAACTAGCTGGGCACCGCGATTTCACCCGCGTAGACACCGGGACAAAAAATAGCCAATGTGTTAATCCAGGGTATAAGCCGTCTACATACCAAATGTCATCCAAATCGGTCCAAAAAGAAGTAACAAACACACGCACTCACAAACTTTCGCCTTTATAATGTTAGTGTGATTTATATCCTATCACTGATATTTACATATCTAGCAAGTAGTGGTATAAGAATTTGTGTGCGCTACCCAACGAATTAAGAAATTCGTTGGCGCTACCCCACACAAATTAGGAAAAAGTTACAAAGAGAAAGTGAAAAAAAATAACTTTAATTTCGGAAGTCGTAAATGCAAATAACCTTCAATTTTATTTTATTGGGAACTTCGGAAATTAAAGTTATTTTTCATTTTGTTTAATTTTTTTTTAAATATTTTTAGCTCACAAACAACCATTCCACAATAAAATAAAATTCATAAGGTGTTTTTCTTACAGTCTACTATTGTTTTGTGAAATGTATTGAATAATCAAGATGACGGAGCGGCTTTAGGCAGAAAAAACCTTATAGTTAAAACCTCAAAGTTTCCTCAAACTGTAGGTCTGGAGCCGCTGCTGATGCAGTTCGGCGTGGACCTGGTGATCTGGGCGCACGAGCACAGCTACGAGCGCACCTGGCCGCTCTACGACAACAAGGTGTACAACGGCTCCCTACAACACCCTTACCTTAATCCGAGGTGAGTTTGTTGATCGCCATTAGTCGTTGGTGCCGGCCGTCATGCCAAGATCTATGACAGTCGTTACGGTGCTCAGAATAACGAAAGTCTGACAATCAGTCTTAAATCTAAAGTAACCGTCATGAGAAGCTATAAATTTTGTAAACAAGTGTTCAGGAGTTCACAAAATTTGGACCAACAAAACGCATTCGAAACTCGAATGACGCGTTTATTTCAAAATGGCGTCCCGATAGTTTACAATCCCAGCGACGGACGCGTTCCGGTACCAAGAAACACAATCGATAGCGCTTTGCGTCGTTAAAATATGATCCGACTAAATTAAATAGGTTGTTACTTTCATATAACCCGTCTATATTTCATGTCGATTGAATATGGTCAATTTATTATTATCTCGCAGTATAAAATGTTTATACTTAGTAAAAGATGTTTGCTTACATAATTTATAGCTTCTCGTGACGGGTACTTTAGCTACATTGTAATGTTTTGCATGCTAAATGTCTGACTTTGTGAAAAAAAAAAAGAAACATCCGAATTGATAACCTCCTCCTTTTTCAGAAGTCGGTTAAAACCCAAAGATCCCGAAATCCATAGATACGGTCCATAGTACATTTTGATACAAGTGGTGAATGTTTGTTATTGCATTTGAGCCGACAACTGCAATAACAAATGTCCACGTGTATCAAACGACGTTTTTCAATACAATTTGAAGAAATGAAATAAAATAACGAAAAATATTTTTGTCATGAATTATTAGGAAACTATGATTTAAATAAATTTAATTTTTTTTCCGCTCTTTGCTTTCGCCATCCGGTGGCATTATATACTAAGTAAAGCCGAGCGTCCCGGTTGATTCCGGCCCCAGAATATTTGCATGGAGAGTTGCCGCATGGTACTTTTGTTTATTAAAGTTGAAATGGGAACGGCTTGCGAGTGAGTTTTGGTGGCCCGAAGGCCAATTCTCGTACCTAAAAACGTTCAAATTCAAGTCGCAATCTCATGCCAGCAACAATCAAATGTCAAAAATTTCTTTAGTTCGAGGCTGTACAATAAGGTAAACAGTGTACTCCATATTCATTCTCGTTCTTATAGGGATTGCAAAACACTCACTGACGAATGGCTTCAAACCCTCACCTATGAAGACCTGGAGAGCTTGGTCAAACCCTGATTTGTTTCCAATATCGACCTCTTCCTTCCGAAATAGACTCATTACACATAAATTAAGACACACTCACGCACACACACACACACACACACACACACACACACACACACACACACACACACCCCTACACACCTATGCAAACACCCACACGCACATAATACATTCGCTCGTACCTACACATATTCACATTATTTTTTAACCTATTATTCTAGTTTGTAATCAATCTCCTGTGTTTAGCATAAATTCTAGAACGCTATCGTCCTTTTCCTGAGGTGGGCGTTAATTCCTACGACACAGTATTTTACTAATGTAGGTATTATCGCACTAAATGTTATTGTCATACTGTGTTTTTTTTTTTGTTCAATAAAGAATTTATTTATTTATTATAAATGCAAAAAAAAAAAAAAAATGTAGGTAAACGCTAAACAATTTTTGACAGATTGAGATTCAGGTGAGATTGCGAACGTTGTTAAAAATACGGGAATTGCCTCTCTGGTTCTTTATACATAAGAGTATATTAAGGCGATACCGAAATAAATTGGGGGATTTTTCGTAACCATTTATTTCACTATTGCAGCATGTATGGATTTTATTTTTGAATATATGTTTGTTGACTATTTGATTAATACTCTGACTGAAGGAAAACGCAAATTGTGTTAAATTTCCTCTATAACATTTAAATCCGAAAAGACTTCTACTTTTTTATTTATGCTTGTTTCTGTAATTCTAAATTCCTAAGTAATTTTCTTGCAAAATTGCATTCAAAATGTGCGTATTAGGTAATTGATAACTGTGGCTGAACATCATTTTGATAACTATTTTTATTTGATTTGGCGCTTTTATTTTGGTTCCAGCACATTGTTGCGCTCTCTTTTTTTCGCATGTGGAAGTAATTAACTCTGTCACTTTCTTATTCCCGCCCAGTTCGCTTTTTATATATCACCATAAATAACTTTTTGGTTAAGATGGCACTCTACAACTAAGCACTGTAGACTTCAGACTTTAAATTTTAAGTGATTTATTTGTCAATTTATTAATTATTATTACGTATCTCAACAGATACCTATTCAGATAGCTTATCTCAGTAAATACCTACATCATTATTATAATATAGTAGTTTGCTAATTAGTGTTAGATAATTAACCCAAGAATACCTACATGTGGAATGCAATAAAAGTATTGAGTACCTACTTATTAGTATTTTTAAAATATGAAGTACCTACGTATTTATTCAATTTTATTTTTAATATTTCGTATTTAAACGCACTTTATTTTTTCGACTGAGTGTTTGGTGATCAAAGTATTTGTTTTAACTCAAAATTCTAAAGGTAAATATCTGCTTTTTATATTAACAAAACTTTATTTATATTTCAACACAATGCAAGGTGTGGTTTTAACACTTCAACCAAATTATAAACATACTCAAGTAAAGTGAGCTTTTATAACTTGCCTTAATTTGGTAAACAAACATGAACTTTGAAAAGTGTTTGATTGATGTGAAAAACATAATTTTCGAAACTTGTTTGGTTACCAAATACACTGTATAAATGCACTGACTAAATATACATTTTACTGTCACTTGTTACAATTATTGTTATGCAGCAAGAGCTCTTCGTAACTGGTTTTCTAACAGCTTGTAGCTTGGCACTTAACATACTAACTTAATGTTAGTCACAGTGAGCCTAAGATGCGAATTACTGCATAATTTGAAAAGCTAGATTTTTCGCTGTACAAATAAACTACGAAGTGATAAATTATATTTTTGGTTCACTGTGTTCGTTACGCTCACATATGCCAGGTCGTAATATTTTGCGTGTAAATTGTGTATTGTATGTTTCAGGGCCCCAATTCACATCGTGACAGGCTCAGCTGGGTGTCAGGAGGCCACAGATCCCTTCAAAGGTATGTGCTATATAGTCACAGATATAAAGTTCTAAGACATGTGACATTCACCAACCCACACTCGTCTATGCGATGGTATGGTCTGTTCTAAAGGTATCTGATGACAATGTAAACAAATGGATCAGGAAACAGGCTGTGGATGCCAATGTGTAGTAACACTTACAAATTGAGTGCTTTGATTTGATTATTTGAATACTTAAACCCTAAATTCTAATTGTAAATCACTCTAAAGATGTTTTTCATTTGACAATTGAGGTTAATTTTACTACCTCAATTTTCGTCGATGATTTACTTAATGTTTTTCAAACAAAATTGTTGGAAAAATTGATGAGATATAAAGTTGAAATCTACTAAATACAGATGAATGTGTTATTAATTCCCTTTAGTGAGTGATTGCGCAAGAGTTTAATCTGAATCTGAAAAGGGTTTGTTTACACTTTCGTCAGATACTTCTGGAACATACTATACAGCCAACTCCTTTTAACATAGAGGAGTCCTAAATCCGAGTATCGGGAGCAATAGGCCGACTATTCTATGTTATGTGTTGCATGCTCAAATGAGCATTTCGTTACAGCTAACCCGGAGCCCTGGTCGGCGTTCCGGAGTAGTGACTACGGCTACACGAGGTTCGTGGCGCACAACAACACCCATGTCTACATGGAACAGGTAAATTACGGCTTTTAAATATTATTGAAAACCTTTAGTAATGTGACACTACTACAAGGATGTGTTGGCGCGCCCATTGTGTTACTCTATGTAAAATTTCAACATTTATATTAGGTCTTTACCTATGAAATTGCCGTTCTGCAGTACTGGCCATGTCAAATCAAAATATTTTTTGTTTGGCTAAGAATTCTAATTTCAAATTAATTTTATTTTAAAAACATGGATTTTTTTTTCCAAAAGTAGTCATTTGTTTATTGATTAGTGTTACATTTTCATCGCATTTCAATCTTTTTCGTCATCATGGATACGTTAAAAAATCGAGTAATTATGGAATATGAGTACCGTCGTGGCAGCAACGCGGCACAAGCGGCACGCAACATCAACGACGTTTACGGAGCTAACACTACAAACCAACGCACCACCTGTTATTGGTTTGCTCGCTTCCGTTCTGGAAATTTCGACCTGAAAAATGAACCTCGCGGTCGTCCGAAGACTGGTCGACAATTACGAATTAAAGGCGATTGTGGAAGCTGATGATACACAATCTACGGCTGAATTAGCAGCAGCTTTCGACGTTAGCGTCAAAACAATATTGGTCCATTTGCGTCAAATTGGCAAGGTAAAAAAGCTTGACAAATGGGTGCCCCACGAACTCAATGATCGCCAGCGCGAAGTACGCGTCGAGACGTGCCTTGCACTGCTCAACAGACACACAAATGAAGGAATTTTGAACCGCATTGTTACCTGCGATGAAAAATGGATTCTGTTTGATAACCGCAAGCGCTCAGCAAGTTGGTTGGATCCTGGTTCAGCACCTAAACAATGCCCTAAACGAAAACTTACCCCTAGAAAAGTGATGGTCACTGTTTGGTGGTCTAGCGCCCCGGTGTGATTCATCACAGCTTCTTACCAAACGGGGTGAGCATTACTGCAGATGTGTACTGTGAAGAACTGAACACAATGATGGAGAAGCTGGCACATCTCCAACCAGCATTGGTCAATCGCTCGTCTCCGCTGCTCCTGCACGACAACGCGCGACCTCATACTGCACAGCAGACGGTCTCCAAGTTGCAAGAACTGGGGTTGGAAGCTCTCCGTCATCCGCCCTACTCACCAGACCTTGCGCCTACAGACTACTACTTTTTCCAGAATTTGGATAACTTCTTGGCGGGAAAAAAATTCAATACCCGAGAGGCAGTACAAAATGCCTTTGAAGAATTTGTTGCCTCCCGACCAGCTGATTTCTTTAAGAAGGGCATCAATAAACTGCCACTGCGTTGGCAAAGATGCATTGATTGCATGGGTGATTACTTCGATTAATACAAATAAAAATACATGAAAAAAATTCGTTTAAATTTTTTCATACAAAACGGCAATTTCATAGGTAAAGACCTATTATCTGTAATTTTTATGGTGTGCATAATAAAGACTACCTATTATCTACCAAGGAGTATCGCGTTACCTAGAAACTGGAGGTCAAATAGGCAGTCGCTCCATGAAAAAATACTGGTATTTCAGCTTCTTCCGGTTAGACTGGAAGCCGACCCTAACACAGTTACCAAGTTGGAAAAACGCCAGAAAAATGATACACAATAAACATTGACCGATGACCAAACAACGGCCCATAAGGACCAGAGATCCTTTTTAAAAACGAATTACCGAAAATTATTTTTTTTTTTTTTTTTGTTTTTCAGGTGGACGTGGATTTGAAAGGCAAAGTGATCGACTCGTTCTGGATCGTCCAGGATCAACACAAACCTTTCGATATTAAACATTAATCAATCAAAATTAAATGAAATCGGTTTGAAATAAAACTGTAATTATTTTGTAGGTGCTCGATAATCGAGGCTGTAAAAAATAGTTGAAAGTAGCCATTGTTTCAGTCAGCTCAATTGCTTATTAACAAATTATACAGGGTCAGATTAAATTAGAGAAGTTCCGCAGACGTGTTGGATATCGATATCTAAACATGATAAACCAAAAAGTTTATTTATTTATTACAAAATTTTTTTTTTTTTCGCCAGTGAATTGAATTTTATATTGACTTGTTTGTAACTTGTTTGGTGACTGGTAATTAGTGACCGATACCTAAACACATGATTGTGCTCATGATAACAAACAACTTTTACTATGGGACCAAACCTGAAATCGCGAAAAAAAAACTGCTGATCCCTACATTTTGACGAGTTAAGCGAACATGAATGTATGGGGCAGCAGATTTTTTTTCGCGATTTCAGATTTGGTCCCATAGTAAAAGTTGTTCATAATGATAAGTACAATGACTCCTTAAAATATTGCCACTGTTTACACTTACACCCTGTATATTTTTATTTAATTTTAATTGCGTGACCCTTGTAATTTGTACCTACTCATTCGTTTACTTTCTGTTGCAGTATTGTGAAATTTAATTTTATGTGATGGGTTTTGCCTAAATTAATATTAAATAAAATAATTAATTTGACTCATTAATCATAATAATTTTCATTTATTATCATCTAGATAATGCGACTTGTTAGCAGTTCGGATATTCAATTTTCCAAAACCAAAAACACTCAGTTTTTTATTTTTTCCCTCCGATCGATGGAGGGTTTTTTCCCTCCGATCGATGGAGGGTTTTTTCCCTCCGATCGATGGAGGGTTTTTTCCCTCCGATCGATGGAGGGTTTTTGGTTTTAGTTCTACAACTGATCATTTAAAATCTTATGAATTTTGTTATTGGAGAGTTGACGGACCTTGACGGCATGAATCTCATATTGTAACATTTTTTTTTAATAAATAGTTTTTACTTGTAGGTAATTTTTTTTTTCACATCATGGTGTATTTGAGAGGAGCTCGTGGCTAAGTAATTACAGCCGCACGGGTCGACCCATCGGGTTAAGCTACGCTTGCCGGGGTTGGTCAGTGGATGGGTGACCATCTTTACATACCCAGACTCCTCCGTGCCTCGGAAAGCACGTTAAGCCGTTGGTCCCGGCTGTTATTCGTGGATCTTTGACAGTCGTTACGGGTCGTCAGAAGCCCGAAAGTCTGACCAAGGGGTATCGTATTTACCCAGTTACTGGGTTGTGGAGGTCAGACAGGCAGTCGCTCCATGTAAAATACTGGTATTCAGCTGCATCCGGTTAGACTGGAAGCCGACCCCAACATAGTTGGGAAAAGGCTAGGCAGATTGATTGGTGTATTTGAGATTAGAGGACATACCTTCCTGTTGATGACCGTGTGGTGTCTTCAAAAAAATACGCGATGTACTAGAGTGCGCGTGCAAGTGCTGACAACGCTCACACAGGTAGCTACCTCAGGCGGTGACTCAGCCCACGTTCGCACGGACGTAAAAAAATCGCGACGGGATTTTATCGCGAACTGCATTTTCAACTGTCTGTTTTGAGACGAGCATTGAGAGTCCAACAGAGTGCCTCCCAGCGCGTCGAAAAAACACATTGTTGGGTTTTCAACTCTCGGCGCTAAGCAGAGCGTTGAAACTCCAGTGCGAGGAAAAAAATCGCCGCGGGAAAAAATCGCTCGTGCGTACTTGGGGCTATCATCGTCTCTTTTGGAAGAGAACTGCTTTCTGAATTATCTGATAAAGTTTGTCCGGTATTTTGTTGGGAACTTACATTATAGTTACATTACATTAATTAGTACGTAAGGTCCATTTTGTTAGGACCTTACATACTAATGTACCAACAAAATATCTGGACAAATTTTATCAGATAATTCAGAACACCGTACCGTAAGTATGAACACATTGGTACAAAAAAAACTCTGAACTAATTCCAAAATTATTAAATTCTGCTTAATTATTATTTGACTAAGGGCCTGTCTGTGACCTACGATTAAGTTCCCATTAACTTACTTGGCAGATAATTGCATACAAATTCTGTTCCATTTTTGAATTTATTCGGTGAGTAGTGGCTATTCGGACATCGTGAAACAGGTCCTTAATGTTTAAACTATGACTTATTTATTTGTGTTCTTGTTTAGTTAATTGACGTAATTATGTGATTTTTTTACTGTTTAGTAATATCAACAAATTCAATTTATTGTGATCAATCCATACTATATACTATATACTATATATACTATAATATTATAAATTCGAAAGTAACTCTGTCTGTCTGTCCGTCTGTCTGTCTGTCTGTCTGTCTGTCTGTCTGTTACCTTTTCACGCCTAAACCACTGAACGGATTTCTATAAAATTTGGCAAGGCTATAGATGGTATCCTGGGGACGGACATAGGATACTTTTTTTTTCAAAAATAATCCTACACGGGGTGATATAGGGGATGAAAGTTTTTATGGGAAACTCAGTATTTCTTAAGTTAGGGATGTGAAAATTAAAATGTATGCTTTTGATAGGAAGTAAAGAAATATGCGGTTCAGTGTTTTTGAAAAATCATCCCCTAAGGGGGTAAAATAGGGGTTGATTTTAAAATTTACAAAACTGCATGGATTTCGACAAAATTTAGCAAGGCTTTATATAGCATCCTGGGGAAGGACATAGGATACTATTTTTTTTCCAAAACAATACCACGGGGGGTGATATAGGGGATGAAAGTTTGCAAGGGAAACCCAGTATTTCTTAAGTTAGGTATAACAAATTTATGCTATTGGTAGGAAATTAAGAAATATGCGGTTCAGCGTTTTTGAAAAATCATCCCCTAAGGGGGTAAATAGGGGTTGATTTTAAAATTTACAAAACTGCACGGATTTCGATAAAATTTGGCAATCCTGGGGAAGGACATAGGCTACTTTTTGTCTTAAAAAATAATCCTACAGGGGGTGATATAGGGGATGAAAGTTTGTACGGGAAACCCAGCATTTCTTAAGTTAGGGATATGCCCTATGTTTTCCACATGAACGTTCCCATGGGATATTTTCCGACATCCACGCGGGCGAAGCCGCGGGCAAAAGCTAGTTTTCAATAAATGACTATGACTATGAGAGAACAGATCCTTTCTCATATTTCATAGTGTATCCTCCTAGCGGGTGAATACATCAATGCCGTGGCTCTTAGTTTGAAGGTGTATACTTTCAGAGCGCCTGTCCACATCATTACTGGGTCAGCTGGCTGTCAGGAGGGAAGGGACCATTTCCTAAGTAAGTATTCAATAACATCTTTGTATCTAGAGAATTAAGAGGCCGTAATTTTGCCGATTTCGCTGATTTACGTGATTTTACAGTTATAATATAGTATTTGTATAATTTTTAATGCACAATATGAAAGATCATTTCAATTATGATCTAGTGTATGAGCTACTTTTCTATTTTATTGTTTAATTTTGATTAATCGACCTAAACCGGCGACTGTTTTGTGAATTTTTGCTGTAAGAAGTTTAGAATATCACATATTTACGAATCGTTTCGACGTCTAAAGCGTATGCAAAAATTACAATGTATTTTTGTGAAAGTTGCATATACAATGTATGAATCACTTTTTACGACTTTCATGTAAAATTTTTGAGTAAAAAAATATTCAACTTAAGAAGCCGAAATCAAAAGCAGTTAAATTGTCAAATAACTGCTTTTGATTTCGGCTTCTTAGAACTGTCGTTCATAAAATGAAAACAACAGAAATAAACTTCAATTCAAAATCAATCCATTTCCTGAAAAAAAAATGCAAAAATTAAAAACATTTGCTATTAAAAAATCTTTTAAAACAATCTAATTCTCGCATAGTAAACTCGACGCAAAATAAAAATGTAGCTCATTCATTAGATTATCATCGAAATGGTATTTTATGTTGTGCATTAAAATTTATAGAAATACGAGTATTTTGACTGTAAAATTACGTCTTTAAAATCACGCAAATTAGCGAAATCGGCAAAAAATCGTATACAGCCCCTTCAATTAAATTGATTTGGTCACAATTCTTAATAATTAAAACTACTATCGGATGTATACTGTATATGTCGCAGCCAATGGGTGAATTAGCCCGCCTAGCCTTTTAAGTAAACTGCGCCTGTTCTTCTAGCGGCCTAAATGATAGGTTTGGTTGCAACTGTGATCAAGATCAACCTCGACGAGCCGAATTGGTCGCAGTAACTAGGCCAGGGCACCCCGACCGGGTTAGGTTAGAACTGTGAGCAACCACGGGCGGGTCGAGCGAGTGGTACCACGGCAACGGCCGTCGAGCAGGGGGCTTACTATGAGCTCTTATAGCAGTGCAGAAGTTGAACGTTTCCAGTGAGAGAGAGAGACGGTGCAATAGGTCGTTTATAGCTCCGCCTCTCTCTCTCACTGGAAACGTTCAACTTCTGCCCTGCTATAAGAGCTCATAGTAAGCCCCCTGCACTTTCAAAGGCTAGGCGGTTAACTAAACGGCTAATTAAACCAGTTGGATGCGACATATACACCAATATTCATAACCTGAGATTATTTATTTTCTATCGCCATTTATTCAAGTACTTACCTATCTACTTTAGCGTTATGCTTTTCGAGCAACCATTTCAAATAAAAAGCCTAAAAGTTCCTAAAAATATTGTTTACAATCGAGTTTTACATTGAATTTGTTGATCTAACTTAAAAAAAAAACACATTCCAATAATAAAAAAAAAGGTAAATATAGTCCTTTCACTAACCGCTGACTAAAATAAACGGTAACTAAAATAAAGATCACTATGATTTTGTCAGACTTGTCAGCAGCAGCAACCCAACACCAACCTTAATGAAATAACAATAAAGATCACTTTGATTTCGACAGTGATGCAATATCAGAGGTTCAATATCTGTGACTGCTGTAATAGTAACTTGTTTGTTCGCTCACAGATGATCAGCCCAAGTGGTCCGCGTTCAGGTCGCAGGACTTCGGCTACACCAGGTTCAAGGCGTTCAACAACACGCATATCTACATTGAACAGGTGAGCTCATCATTTATATTCTTACAGCACTATTATTTTATTATACAGAATCGATTCCAATACTGAAAAAAAAATTAAGGTCTAAAATATTAACAGGTCTATTGCGGTAGTTGATATTGTATATGTAGATTCTATGAATTAAATTTATGAAAAGCTCGATTTCATTATTTTAGTAGGTACAGTCAACGACTTTTGTCCGTCACCCCCATAGGGCGCTTTTCATATGCACGGACCAGTGGCTAGTGGCCTGCATTGTTTTCGTCTAACAATAGCGCTTCGGCGGACATTATATATATAAAAAAAGGTTAGAACCATTTTTTGTTACGAAACGTTTAAGAAAAGGGACTTTGTTTATTTTAGGGTCATCCTTCTTAAGCGATATTCATCGTTCATTGGTCAAACAAAAACAATTACTTAACTTTGAAAAAAAAAGGCTCATCCTTCATTCATTGGTCAATAGGGCGTTGCAAACTACGATTTCAACGTGCAACCGAAAAAGTTTTGAAAAGGGTGAGGCGCAACGGCTTTCGACTTTACATAAAGCTCCAACACGGTGCAAGTTTATGGAACGTTCAAGAGCAATAATTGCATGCCAGAAAGTACATTAAATTTTATTGCCATTCAAGAACTGCATGTGTTTACACGCATGCGATTCCATAAAATGGCATACGACTTCTTTTTCTTTATGGCCTGCTACAAACTCTAAAGGACAATGGGTGGTGTCGTCCCAAATGTTGTAACACTTTTCTACCTATATCATATGAAAGATCTCAATGAGTGTAATTTTTAACCGACTTCCAAAAGGAGGAGGTTCTCAATTCGTCGGAACCTTTTTTTTTTTATTTTTTTTTTTTTATTTTTTTATTTTTTTTTTTTATGTATGTTCCCCGATTACTCGAAAATGGCTAGACCGATTTGGATTTTTCTTTTTTTGTTCGAAAGGGTATACGTCCCAAGTGGTCCCATGATCATCAAGTCAGGATCTGATGATGGGATCCTATGGAAATCGAGGGAAACCCTCAAATTTTATGGGCACACCTATATCGATTTCGGTATTTTTTATAGTAACTCGTGCATTTGCTCTCAGAAAGTACCATTCGGTGAGCTGGAACTGATGATGAAGACCACAGAGGGCCATCGGAAATACTCAATTATATCTAAGTATATAACAGGTTGCGATTCGATTACTTTAATATGGTTTATGCTCGTCAAAATAATGGTAATGGTGACTTCACCATGAGCTCCATGTCTCCTGGTTCTTACTAGGAGAACTCCTCAACAATTAACGTCCCTGCATCGGGAAAAGCAACATTTTGTAAGACGTGATGAGCAGTTGACATTGGGTTATTGTAACTTAGATAAATTACAAACTGAACCACTAAAAAGTGAAAAATAAAAACTTTTTTACAAAAACAAAAACCGACTTCCAAAAAAAACACTACAAAGTGAAAAATAACTTTAATTTCGGAAGTCGGTGGCAAAAAACTAAAATACAGATCCAAAGACACCGACTTCCGAAATTAAAGTTATTTTTCACTTTGTAGTGTTTTTTTGGAAGTCGGTTTTTGTTTTTGTAAAAAAGTTTTTATATTTTGTATGGGCATAACTCTGTATCTCGTACACGGAAAGTGTTATAGTGGTTTCATTTATTTAATAAAGTATTAAATACAACCTAATTAATTAGTATTTTAATGACAAAAGGGCCGGCCGTCGATCAGTAGTGCGCCTGCTCTGTCCCAACACCCCCTCTACCACACTGCGCCGCGCGCCGCCATTGTTTTTTTATTTTATTTATTTATTTATTTAACACTTCAAGCACAAATGTACAGAGGCGGACTTAATGCCATAGGCATTTTCTACCAGTCAACCTTTGGGTGATGCAGAGACAAGCAGTGGCAGGTGCAATTTCGAAAAATTTAGGAGTAAATATTTATGTTTTTATCCTGTAAGCGCAAGAGCAACGTGCAATGTTTTAAGAGACAGCGCTATATGTGGGAAAGAGATAGATGGTTGCTGGTGCTTCTAGATGCCATTATTTATCTAGTGGTCATTCGTAGTCAGTTTTTGAAGCTGTGACATACTTAATTAACACCCACATTCTGGCAGATTTTCCTTAATGACCCATCCCAACCTGTGTAACTTTAACTGCATCGACCAATAATGTAACTTTGCCTTGTTTCAGGTATCAGTAGACCTCCACGGAGAGGTGATCGATTCGTTCTGGCTCGTGAAGGACAAAACAGTATCATTTTTTAAAATAAATTCTAGTATTAGCACCTAGTATTATTAGTAGTATTGTTGCTAATTCCTGCCTAAGGGCGTACCACAACCACACCGCAACGACACAACGGCTGCGCGCGCCGCTGAGATTTTCAAGGTACAGTAACAGCCAGAAGTCGACTAGCAATCTCACAAAACCATGGCATAGCAATATTAGTTTACTTATGACCTTCTTCGGCGCCGCAGCCCGTATAGCACAGGCGATAATGGTCATTGCGGCGAAAGTGGACTTCTGGCCGTTGACTGTACATGTTATAAATCTTACTAAAAATAATGAAGTACCCATGTACCTATTTTAATAACCAATTTGCATGCCCTAAACAGGCAAAATATGGACTGTGCTTACACCACCAATTTTTACATTTGATAAACCTGTATTTTCTGCAAATAAATTATTCTTATTCTTGACGCAACCACAACGCAACTGCAAGAAGTTGCGACACACGCGTTAGCAATGCTTGCCCACATGTTGTCGCTGCGATGTGGTGTGGTTGTGGTGCGTGTGTACGGGACCTAAGGCAGTAGTGGAATAATTTATACTATAGCGACTGTGTCGGTTGGCTATGGAACGATATTTTTTTATTATTATTGACTAGTGACCCACCCGTGCTTTCCTCGGGTGCAAAGTACTGATGTGGTGACATATGTCAAAACATTGAAATTTTTGTGCTATATTTAAGTTCAACATTATTGTAATATTATTAATTAGTAGGGGTGCATCCGATAACGATACCGATGTCGATAAATCTGCGATATTTCGGGTTTGCCGATATAAGTATCGGCATTGGCGATATTTTTTTTGCCGGTTCAAAGATATTTTTCAAATATCGCGCTTCAAAAAAAAAAATTTAAACGCGCGTGCTGTTTCGTCTGTTTCGTTGCAAACAAGGCACGAACAATGACGTCTTACAGGTACTCAAACTTGAAAAAAATGGCGAAATACTTTAGTTTCCACATGAGTTCTGTCGCATCTGAGAGACTATTTTTCACTGAAGGTCTCATTCAAACAGACTTGCGAAATCGCCTATCTCCGCAAAACTTGAGAATTATTTGGTTTTTAAACAAAAATCTTATTAATGTTAAATATCTCATTCTAAGTCTGTAATTTTTATATTAATTTCCTTTATTAAAATCCAATTAGCGTATCGGCAACGGTATCGGTATTGCCGATATTTTTATAAGAGTATTGGTATCGGTATCGTATCGGCAAAAAGACGCATCCCTATTATAGCTTAGATGAAAGCTGTATCATAGTGAATCACCACCATTGAATAATGTGTAGTTCTAACTTCACAGGGGTAGGAATAATTTAGATACCTACCTATTCACACAGTTATGCCTACTAATACCTCACTACTAGATACCTGACCCTTTATACTCTACAAATACTCACATATCAAACTATAAGGTATTGTTAATATTGTTTTAACGAACTTTTCCCACCCTAGAATTAATTTCTCTAATTTATTCATAACAGAAAACTCATAGACAGTAAGTTAAGGTTTATTTTGTCCCCTCGAATAATATTATATTATTAAGTAAATCAACAAACACGCTTTCACACTTTTTAAGAATCTCGAATAAAGGTTGTTTTTCTTTACAAAACATGGCGCCTCAATTTTTACAAGCTTCTATTTATCTTGCCTTATTAGTTAGTTATGTATGTATCAGTCAAATCTTGCAAGCTGTATTAAAACCACTTCCTCTTATCCTACGGAGTTGAAATTTTACATGTTGGTTCGGTTTCAATGACAATGCATTTTTTGTATTATTTAGATTTTAATTATTGTGTTATAACACAGATTAATACAGATGGGACACTCCGCAAAATTATTTAAATAAAAAGCGACTCTTGCTACGACACAATAAAGTTCAACTCAGGTCGCACAACGCATAATACCTGCAGTTATGTTCACCTACAAGTTGCCTCTCTTTCTATCGCGTAACTCTTATACCTTCTGACTCGTTAGGGTTGTCTTCTTTTACGACGCGGCGCGTGAGTGAGTATCGAACTAACGTGCTCCCCGACCGGTGCGCGGCAGCCCACACTGGATTGACCCAGTGAGATGAGCCCGCCGCGTACTTGTAGCTTCATACCTAAACTGCGGAGTGTCCCATCTGTATTAATCTATGGCTATAATAAACAATGTTTGTGTGACACACGTACGTACGGTCAACCACAAGTCAGTAGAAACGCTTGAAAACTAAAACCGCCCTTACTGCTACGTAATAAAGGTGTCAATTTTAACGGTTTTAAAATACGAAGCAACATAAATTATGTGTGGTAGATATAATTTGTTCAGTGACTGCCAGATAATTTAAAGGATAAGTACTTATCTGGAACGGGAAGTGGTGATGGTAAGATGTGTAACTGACCATTGATATGAAGTAGTAAACAAACATTAGTGTGATTGTTAGTTGTGCTACGTATTTGTAGGTACAGTGGGCTGCATCAATTGGGTACCCAGTTGTATTAAATTTTAATACAACTGGGTACCCAATTGATGCAGCCCACTGTACATGAAATAAGTATCTTTTTGTAGTTGTAATGTTCAGTTGAGATTTAAAGTATCAAAGTAGTGTGCATAACATAAGCAAAATGATTCCATTGCGTCTCCCCTTTCTTTTACTGTAAACGTTCCTACCTAGCTATTAATGTTGACTTTATGGAAATGTAAAGCACTGTTTATGGCAAATAAACATTATCTTATCATTACTTTATCTTTCTTTCTTTCTTCTTTATCTTATCTTGAAATATCCAGAGAGACTGAAATATTCTGAGGAGCGAAAAGACTTTCGCTACTGGCTGTACCGTACCTATAACAAATAAATTATTCTATTCTATCTATCCCTATACTATTAAACGAGCAATGTTTATATATTTGTAATCACGTTCTCGAAAACGGCTCAATTGATTTCGATGAAACTTGACGTTTTTCAATACACTTTTGAAGAAATAAAATAAAATAACGGAAAATATTTTTGTCATGAATTATTAGGAAACTATGATTTTTTTCGCGCTCTGTTTTCGCCAGGTTGAAGAAGAAGCAAAGGTATAAAGCCGATAAACAGCCTAGTATGAAAAATAGAAAATTCAAATATTTTCGAGTTTAGAACACAAATAAATGTTAATTTGTTCATAAACATTTTTTTTATCGTAATAATCATAGTTTTTGATGATATTCTATTTATAAACATTATTTAATATTCAAAAAATATTAACGCCGTAAAGACGCATACCTCTTTGCCGAGAATAAAAAAAACATTCACCTCCGAATAGAGAGTTGTGAATAGAGGCATTGGACCAATTTGTACTAAGTATAGGTATAAGTTATCTGTGGCAATTTTTATTCCCGCACACGTGCGGGAAGATGAAAAATCGCACGCGTGCGAAATACATTGCATTGTGAACCTAATCGTAGTGCGATATGAACCAGTTTTCGAGGAAGTGTATTGAAAATATAATTATTATATTCTTAGTAGTATTTTTTTAATAAATATACAGGGTGTAAGGGACAGCCCTCCGCAAACTCACAGGGTGCATTCAGCCCCTCATTTTGAATCATATTCCACCGGAAATTTTCTCAGGAAAATTTTCATTTTTTCAATTTTTTTTTTCATTTACATTTTCATTATTTCAATCTAAAATTGCACTGTGTGTTCGCAGCACTCCATTTATGTAAAAAAAAACTGCAAAAAAAAAACAGCAAAAAAAAACCAGCAATGGATGTTGAAATACTCTAACCAACGACGCGTGAAATCAGCTGTTCACTTTCTGTCTAGCTACAGAGTTCATCGAACTCACCGCATACCTATTACCTACCCCTCCCAACCAGTAATAGACGCTCCGATTTGTGCACAAAAACACAAACAAATCAGGTTTATTGTAAATGATAAATGATAAAATGATAAATGATAAATGATTTATTTTCTGTAAGTAGGTTTGTACAAACACTTTTACACGTCAAATGTATTCCACGTCAATTCCTTAACGTTCCTGAAAAAATTTAATGTACCGGTCATCTTAGTATGACATACTGAATTCACCCTATCAGTTTGCGGAGGACTGTCCCTTACACCCTGTATTAAACAAGATTCTAATTTTGGTGGTGCAATTTTGGTGGTATTTTACCATCACCAAAACTGCTTAGTTACACGAAAGTTAGTTTTTAAAGTTTCGTAAGTACCTGAAAGAAAAACGACTTTAAGACCCACTCTTTGGGAAGCTCTACTGAGGTCGTCGAGCATTGTACTGCTGTCCTCAATAGTCTCAGCCATGACTACTATATCGTCGGCAAACCGAAGGTGAGCAACGTACTCACCATTGATGTTGATGCCTAGCCCTTTCCAGTCCAGAACCTTGAAGACATCCTCCAGTAAAACGGTGAACAGCTTCGGAGAGATCACGTCTCCCTGTCTTACACCTCGCTGCAGAAGTATAGGTTTCGAGGTCTGGTCCTAGAGTCAGACTGACATAGTGGCGTTTTCGTAGACACTTCAGCACCTCAATGTACCGATAGTCGATCTGGCACCGTTGAAGAAACTGATTTGTTGTCTCGATTGAATCGAAGGCTTTCTCGTAGTCCACAAACGCTAGGCAGAGAGGTAGGTCATACTCTTCGGTCTTATGTATAACCTGCCTCAACGTATGACATACACACATAGACCACAGAGGTATATGGTGCAAACGCCTTTACGAAATCCGGCTTGTTCAGGAGGCTGGAAGTCGTCAAAACCTGCGTAGTAATTCCGTCATCATCCGGCGCGTTGTTGTTTCTGAGTTGCTTCAGAGCCATCCTAATCTCGTAAAGCGGACGTCCGGGATTTCTTCGGTATAGTGTCGGGTCAAACTAGCTAGCTCTTGGGTATCGTTTGCCAGATTCGTAACGGGGTTACTTGTTGACGTGTATAAATGTGCATAAAACCTGTCGATCTCCCTTAACAGCTCAGGTTTGGCGGATACGCCTGCCATCATCGGTGTTTAGTTTCGCAAGTTGGCTCTGCTCAATAGACAGATCTCTTGCAAAGACCATGGATCACTTATTCCGATCTACCTCGTCCTTAATACAATTTGTATTACAGCAGCGAAGGTCGCTTTTCAATGACTTAGAGATCCGTCAATTGAGCTGCCGGTATTTGAGCGCACCGTCTGAAGACTGCAGGATCATCTCGCGCCTCTCCTCCATGTAAAGTAGGATCAGAAAGCTTCTTATTTCTATTTGTACGACGGGTCTTGAAGGTCTTAGACCCGACCGTATGAACATTTTTCACGAATCCATCGTTATAATCGTCCACGGAGCTCCCTAGGCACTCGAAACGATTCTGAAGTTCGAGTTGAAAGCTCAAGTTTTGGACTTGGATTGGTGCTGGGCGGAGCGTAGACTTCATTAGTCGAGATCTTTCCAGTTTCATGTTTAAGGCGAAAGCTCCAGGGTAGCACGCGAAATTCAAAATTTCTTACGTTTTTTGCAATTTGTAGGTCAGTGTGAGCTTGTATGTTGATTAAAATATGATTCGCGGCCGTAGCTAATATGGCTTTATAGAATTATAATCATTAGAATCAGCAATACAACTCCATAAGTTAGCATTTACCTCAAACTTCATGATTTCATGAAATCGCTAGATTTGAGATAAATGCTAACTTACGGAGTTGTATTGCTGATTCTAATGATTATAATTCTATAAAGCCATATTAGCTACGGCCGCGAATCACATTTTAATCAACATACAAGCTCACACTGACCTACAAATTGCAAAAAAACGTAAGAAATTTTGAATTTCGCGGGCTACCCTGGCGCATCAACCTTAAGTACTTACATTTTTAAATACACTCCTTTGCAAAAAAAACGGGCGGTTTGGATTTTTCTACATTATTGGTAATCATTTAGTTCTAAAGAGGTTTTAATAGCCAAACTATGTTACTGGCACTTAATAAAGAGTCTGGGTATGAAAAAAAAGTTAATTTCAAATTCGAAACTGTTGTTTTTAAAAATAATAATCCCTTTTTCAGTTTATGACTTTTTACTTACTATTCGCGGGTTTGCGGTTAAAACGTTATCAGGCAACTAAAACTAACTTCTCGTTATTTTTATTACAATAATTTATGTTTGTCGCATAATCCTGCCTTATTGTGACTTAAAACAGATATCTTTGTGTCGATTATAATGACAGAAAAGGCAATAAGAGCTAGTAAAATTATAGCGCTGCTGGAAGTGGGGTGTAGCCAATGTTACGGCTCACAGCGGTTAAACGTGAGCCGTTCCACCGTCCAAAGAACCTGGACTTGATACCAAGAGACAGGTTCCGTTCAAAGAAGGCAAGGTTCTGGGAGAAAACGTTGCACACAACCACGAGACAACCGCTTTTTAGTGACTCAGGCGCTGAGTAACCGCAAATGCAGTTACATACACCACAAAAGAAACCTTAAAGAGGTACGAGGAGCACAAGTTAGCCTATGGACAGTGAGGAGGAGGCATTTAGCGGTTGATATACGCAGTCGACGACCAGCGCGGCCCCCCAAGTTACTCCGTGAGCACCGAATTGCTCGACTGAGGTTCACTAGAATTTGTCTATCTTGGACACTAGGTAACTGGAGTAGCGTACTCTTCTCCGATGAGGCTCGAATTTGTCTGAATGGTGAGGACCGACGTCGGCGAGTGTTACGAAGACCAGGGGAACGCTATGCCGACGTGTGTTTTGAAGAAATCACCCCTTATGGTGGAAGGTCCCTTATGTTTAGGGCGGGCGTAACTTACAGCTATCGTACCGAGATAGTGTTCGTTGAAAATGGCGCACTAAATGCGCAAAGGTACACAAAAGGAATAATTTGTCAACATGCACAGCACGCACTGACTGTAATTGGTGAAGATGCCATTTGCAGGGACGGTAATGCTCGGGACTACCGTTCTGGCGACGTAGATGCTTATATGCAAGAGGTCGGTATTCGTGGTCTAGATTGGCTAGCGCGGAGCCCCGACCTTAACCCCATTGAGCACGTCTGGGACCTCCTAAAAAGGCAAGTACGATCTGTCCAACCCCTTCCACAAAACATCAGGAAGCTTATACGTGTGATTTCGTCTGAGTGGGAACACATCCCAAGGACACCATCAAAAGCCTGGTGGAAAGCATGCCAAGACGATTACATGCCGTAATCGCTGCAAGAGGAGGTCATACTCGTTATTAATTTTTATTTTTTAATGTCTTTTTTTTATTAAAATACTCGTAGTCTTAATTTAATTATACCCTAAAAATTTCCATTTTAACACGACTCTCTGTTTACATTTGAAACACCGATTCCAGGGTTTAAGGGTTAAAAACTATATTCTCAATGATAATAAGAAATTTCTAGTCATTTATGTTAGTGAAATACTAAAAATATTAATATTATTCATTGAAAAGCCAATGACTGTAAGGTGCCCGTTTTTTTTGCAAAGGAGTTTATTAGAATATAAAAACAAAACACACAAGGGTCGTGCCTCGTGAGTGACAGAATTTCGTACCATCCAAGAGTTAATAGGGGATAAGCGTTATCTAAATGTTCCCTCACAATTACCCAATTCTTAATTCGTTGCAATTAGCTAAGCTCCAATGTGCTGGGGCAGCCGTCGTCACGCGTCGTGTTATAAGATATCTCGATTAATAGTTAAGCGACTATGGCGAAGCTTTAAATAAATGGTTCTGATGAAAATGGTACCATCGAACCGATCTGATGAAGGAGCCGGAAGGTAGGCATCGGAACTCAGTAATAAAACAATGTATCCTAGCCGTGTTTGGGCTTATTGGAATTGTCATGAGGTGCACTCTGGCTATAAATGATTTAATGCTTACTATATGGCGCTTCAAATTGCGCTAGTTACTTGAGTTGTTTTAGTCTATGTGGATGATGCTCCTCTAATTTATATTGCAGAGTGGTATTTACATTTGTGTGGGGTAGGCACCACTAAAAAGTGAAAATAAAAACTTTTTACAAAAAAAAAAATAACCGACTTCCAAAAAAACACTACAAAGTGAAAAATAACTTTAATTTCGGAAGTCGGTGGCAAAAAAAAACGAAAGTAAATAAAAAACCAAAGACACCGACTTCCGAAATTAAAGTTATTTTTCACTTTGTAGTGTTTTTTTGGAAGTCGGTTGTTTTTTTTTTGTAAAAAGTTTTTTATTTTTCTATTCCGTTCACAGCACTTGAAGCGACGATATTCTCAAGGTGGCTGGTTGCAGCTGGATATGAGATGAGAAGCCGAGAAAAGAGTTACATGTGCGATCGGAGATGCCTGTGTTCCACAATGCGGCTGGATATGAGATGAGAAGCCGAGAAAAGAGTTACATGTGCGATCGGAGATGCCTGTGTTCCACAATGCGGCTGGATATGAGATGAGAAGCCGAGAAAAGAGTTACATGTGCGATCGGAGATGCCTGTGTTCCACAATGCGGCTGGATATGAGATGAGAAGCCGAGAAAAGAGTTACATGTGCGATCGGAGATGCCTGTGTTCCACAATGCGGCTGGATATGAGATGAGAAGCCGAGAAAAGAGTTACATGTGCGATCGGAGATGCCTGTGTTCCACAATGCGGCTGGATATGAGATGAGAAGCCGAGAAAAGAGTTACATGTGCGATCGGAGATGCCTGTGTTCCACAATGCGGCTGGATATGAGATGAGAAGCCGAGAAAAGAGTTACATGTGCGATCGGAGATGCCTGTGTTCCACAATGCGGCTGGATATGAGATGAGAAGCCGAGAAAAGAGTTACATGTGCGATCGGAGATGCCTGTGTTCCACAATGCGGCTGGATATGAGATGAGAAGCCGAGAAAAGAGTTACATGTGCGATCGGAGATGCCTGTGTTCCACAATGCGGCTGGATATGAGATGAGAAGCCGAGAAAAGAGTTACATGTGCGATCGGAGATGCCTGTGTTCCACAATGCGGCTGGATATGAGATGAGAAGCCGAGAAAAGAGTTACATGTGCGATCGGAGATGCCTGTGTTCCACAATGCGGCTGGATATGAGATGAGAAGCCGAGAAAAGAGTTACATGTGCGATCGGAGATGCCTGTGTTCCACAATGCGGCTGGATATGAGATGAGAAGCCGAGAAAAGAGTTACATGTGCGATCGGAGATGCCTGTGTTCCACAATGCGGCTGGATATGAGATGAGAAGCCGAGAAAAGAGTTACATGTGCGATCGGAGATGCCTGTGTTCCACAATGCGGCTGGATATGAGATGAGAAGCCGAGAAAAGAGTTACATGTGCGATCGGAGATGCCTGTGTTCCACAATGCGGCTGGATATGAGATGAGAAGCCGAGAAAAGAGTTACATGTGCGATCGGAGATGCCTGTGTTCCACAATGCGGCTGGATATGAGATGAGAAGCCGAGAAAAGAGTTACATGTGCGATCGGAGATGCCTGTGTTCCACAATGCGGCTGGATATGAGATGAGAAGCCGAGAAAAGAGTTACATGTGCGATCGGAGATGCCTGTGTTCCACAATGCGGCTGGATATGAGATGAGAAGCCGAGAAAAGAGTTACATGTGCGATCGGAGATGCCTGTGTTCCACAATGCGGCTGGATATGAGATGAGAAGCCGAGAAAAGAGTTACATGTGCGATCGGAGATGCCTGTGTTCCACAATGCGGCTGGATATGAGATGAGAAGCCGAGAAAAGAGTTACATGTGCGATCGGAGATGCCTGTGTTCCACAATGCGGCTGGATATGAGATGAGAAGCCGCTACGATGCTATGGTGCCCTGAGCGACGTATTGACGTGTGGTTGACTGTACTACATAGTAAATTGTGTTTTAAATAATCGACTATCTGACCTCCATTAATATGTCAGTTTTAAAGTTCAGGGTTGTACTTCGCTATAGGCCTAAGTAAAATGTTAAATTAAAAACCGTAAATTAAAAAGTTATTTTTTCAAACAAAATAAATATCAAAATAAATTCAGTAAAAGTAATCACTCTGTTTAGACAACAGAGCTGGCCACCTGCAGTGCACCACAGTACCCAATCCATTGTTTGCCGAACAGGGTTTTATTTTGATATGTACAAGGATTCAAGTTCATTGACTCACTGACCTAGTGATCCAATTCTACAGAGTGTTCAAATTTACTCAAAATTATATCTCTACTTTTTGACTCAAAATTATATTTCTACTGGACCGATTTCGTTAATTTTTTGTATATCGTCAACAAAGGCGATATCAAGTATGTGGTTGGATTTATTGCATAGATGTGAACTCCATACCGTATACCTACTTAAAACATCTTTTATATTTTACGTAGGCCTACCACATGGCAGTTGTGCAAAAATAGTATTGGATTAAACATGTCTTATTTACCAGGTGAGGGTTTAAACACTCCTATTACATTAAACATGTCTTATTTACCAGGTGAGGGTTTAAACCACTCCTATTACCTACATTAAACATGTCTTATTTACCAGGTGAGGGTTTAAACACTCCTATTACATTATTTACTATACAGCACCTACCTATACCTATGTATAAGGTACTTTAAAAATATCTGCCACGGCTTCAATGGGAGATAATATTGTGTATAGGTAGGTCATGGTGTTAGGTTAAACACGAGGGACATACTTTAACGGAGTGTAGTACCTACCTACACACGGCTACAGATCAAGCGGTTGCATATTAGAAAATCAAAACTTTCTCGAGCAAATCTCAAAAGAACAATAAACGAAATAACTTTAAATGACCAAATGTTTTATTTAGAAAAATTTTAAAATCCCAATGTATGTGACATCAAATGAACGACTGATCAAAAGTTGCTAGATGTACTTACCTAATTTTAAAATATCAAAATATCCAGATATGTATATGTCTAGGGTTAGGGTTTTCGTCAGCATTTGGGGCTCCTAAGATAAGATAATATTTATTTTGTGAAACATGAGTAGGTATACAGGTCCTAAAATATTAATTTGAGGTAGCTACATGTTTTGCCATTTATGGCGTACAAAATTAGTCATACTGGACCAACAAATACAAAAAAAAAAAAGAAAAAGCAGAGAAAGAGATTACAATCATTTGAATTAAATTTTAATTAAATAATAATAATCAGCAGCTAATTAAAAGTCCGTAACAAATGAATTAAAATCATGTCAAAGCTCAATAGATAATGTTTAATACAATGTCAGAATAAATAAGTACTTGTAAATTGTAATAATAATCTATACCTACTTATAATAAATCTGTAGAGAGGTCAATTCTGTACATGATATATATTTTCAAAATAACTATCAGGGGGTAATTAGTGATCGATACTGATGCCAAAAATGCAATCAGTAAAATTTTTGTCTGTCTGTCTGTCTGTATGTTCCTTATAGAAACAAAAACTACTCGACGGATTTTAACGAAACTTGGTACAATTATTCTTCATACTCCTGGGGAGGTTATAGTATACTTTTCATCACGCTACAATCAATAGGAGCAGAGCAGTGAAGGGAAATGTTGGGAAATCGGGAGAAGTTGTTCCATTTTTTAAGCTTCCGTCGCGTGTGCAGCCTTAATGGTTAAAGCTACATAGAAATCATTTATGACGGAAATGTTCTACATAAAATTATCTAAAAAATATCCCACAACAGCATATGTCTATCTTTTGTGGTTGACTCACAATAACACGTGTAACTCCCGATAGCTTAGCAGTCCAATACATTAACTTAATAACATACAAGGACTTACACGCTGACGGATTCGCGGGCACAGCTATTAATAATAATATTCTGCGGTTCCTTATTGCGATATTTTTCAACAGTATTGTGGATTGACATATTATATTTCCCTACTAAAATACGAAAGTTAATCTGTCTGTTACAACAAAACCACTGAACCGTGAGGAAGGACATATGATACTTTTTTACGAAAAACGACGGAAACGCGGACGAAGTCGCGGGCAAAAGCTAGTATATCATAATGTCATAACCTCCTATTTCTGTCTGCGGGGTTTAAAGGAACCTAACTAACGGAACCTCGGGGTGCCCCTGTTGTCGACCTCTAAGGTTAGGGTTTTCGTCAGCAGGTCAGGGAAAAAATGTAGTACCTCCATTGACTTATACATTAGGTACTGCGTACCTAGTTTTTATATCAATGAGTAGGTACCTCAGGAACTTTACATAGGTAACAGTGGCGTAACTACAGGGTGGCAAGTCGCCAAAATGCCACGGGCCCCCAGCCGGAAGGGGCCCCCGGTCAGAGGAGAATCCCAACTCCCAACATTTAATATTACACATTTAGTAAAAATCCGATGAATTTGCCACGGGCCTCGAACGGTATAGTTACGCCACTGATAGGTAAGTACTTAGATGGGTATTTTTCATTTTGGTCAATTATCGATGAGTATTTTGACCTCTAAACGATTTGGTCAATAGTGTAATAAATAATTTAAACATTGATATTCCAGACTTTGGTCAGCTGAACTTTTGATCAATGACCATCGTTATTTTAAACTTTGTTGATTTGTACGTTGTTCTTTTGAAATTTGCTCAGGAAAGTTTTGATTTTATAATATGCAACCGATCAAGCTACTTATAGGTACATTTCCAGTTTACACTAACCTCTCATTGTAAGAAAATCCTATACAATGCGAGATCAGCTTAGACTGTAAATGTAATAGCTTGATCTATAGCCGTGCGTACCTGCTCATGAAAATTAACAACTTTTACCATAGAACTAACCCTGAAATATGAAAAAGAAAATCAGCTGTTCTCTACAAAGTGCAAAACCTACGCGATCAAAATGTACGAGACAGCTGATTTTTTTTAACCACTTCCAAAAGGAGGAGGTTCTCAATTCGTCGGAATCTTTTTTTTATGTATGTTCCCCGATTACTCGAAAATGGCTGGACCGATTTGGATTTTTCTTTTTTTGTTCGAAAGGGTATACTTCCCAAGTGGTGCCATGATCATCAAGTCAGGATCTGATGATGGGATCCCATGGAAATCGAGGGAAACCCTCAAATTTTATGGGCACACCTATATCGATTTCGGTATTTTTTATAGTAACTCGTGCATTTGCTCTCGGAAAGTACCATTTGGTGAACTGGAACTGATGATGAAGACCACAGAGGGCCATCGGAAATACTCAATTATATCTAAGTATATCACAGGTTGCGATTCGATTACTTTATTATGGTTTATGCTCGTCAAAATGCATAATGGTAATGGTGACTTCACCATGAGCTCCAGTTCTCCTGGTTCTTACTAGGAGAACTCCTCAACAATTAACGTCCCTGCATCGGGAAAAGCAATATTTTGTAAAACGTGATGAGCAGTTGACATTGGGTTATTGTAACTTAGATAAATTACAAACTGAACCACTAAAAAGTGAAAAATAAAAACTTTTTAAAAAAAAAAAACCGACTTGTAGTGTTTTTTTTGGAAGTCGGTTTTTTTTTTGTAAAAAAGTTTTTTTTTGATAGATTACAATATGTAGTGAAGAAATGTCGTACACTGGATTAGGTACTTACTTAAATCAATTTGAGAAAATAAAGCAATTAAATAAACCTTTACCTACATAACGTGGTTCACAAACTACGCGCGGATGTGTCGCTTCGTCAATGAAAACAACAAGAATCAATGAAACCTCTTGCTAACTGTTCTGTGAATGAACACTAATTACTACGGGACGGTTTCATACAAATAGGTATATCAATTCAAAATACGCACATTTTTTGTGTAACCTACCTATGAAAAAATTAATGACATAAGATCAAGAATTTATCTTCACAATTGTAATCTGTGTACCTACCACGTCCCTACCCAAAAAAATGCTGTCTTCCATTGTAGCCGGGCAGCCGTGGCAGATATTTTTATAGCACCTTATAATTATATATTAAACATACCTATCTTATTTACCAGGTGAGGGTTTAAACTCGTAGTAGGTGTACCTCGTACCTACATGATTATTTACCAACCTGCACCTACATATTCATTATCCACGTCCAGCAAGTCGATTATTACCGATGTCCACCATTTGTTTGCCCACCACTGGGAGACAGCGAAACAACTTTTAAAAATTATTCTCGTTGTCCACTACTGGGGGACATAGCTAACCTCAAAACACTTTAAAGTTGCTTCTGCATCGTCTCCGGCGGCGCTGCGGGAAGTGCAACCCCTTCGCCCTAACGTAACAAAGGATATGCACCCATTATGCTCACCTCGGTTTTGGAACAGCCGATCGATTCTGTAAAAATCTCACAGTGAAAACTTAGGTGAAGCGAGTTTGTTTTTGCTAGTAATTGACACTATTGACAGCTCACTCCACACTCACTTCACCTAAGTTTTCACGGTGAGATGGTTACAGCAGTGCGATTCTGTAACCATCTCACCGTGAAAACTTAGGTGAAGTGAGCGTGGAGTGAGCTGTCAATAGTGTCAATTCCTAGCAAAAACAAACTCACTTCACCTAAGTTTTCACGGTGAGATTTTTACAGAATCGACCGGCAGAATCGCACTGCAGATTCGACCTATTTTAACCATGAAGTGGTGGACAGCGGGAATTATTTTTCAAAGTTGCTTCGCTGTCCCCCAGTGGTGGCCTTCGGGAATATACCCTAGCAAGTCACTGCCAGTCACAATGTCTCCTAAAACATGATATTTTTACTTTAAGTGATAACGGCGGCAGTGTTGCTGTGTCTGTCGGGCGACTTCGACTCCCAGCTGCGGCACGTCCTGCACGAGCAGATGTTGTCCGCGCAAGATGCTGCTGACGTCACAGCTCGAGTGCAGGGCGATGTGCGCACCACGCTGCACCAGCGGTGGCAAGGTGAATACAATATGCAACATTATAAGTATCTAAATCTTGTTTAGAAGTCTCAAAATAACCCTTTTTTTGTGGATGGGAAATCATCAATGACTTCTACTGCTCTGGGCGGAGCGGGAGTGCGTGTCAGGTTTCATTTTGACAGTCCAACAGTTATATTATTAGATATATGGTATGGAGTACCTACCTACCTATATACCTACCGACCTCGAGTCTTCAACATAAGAGGCCGTCCACGAAATTTTGGCGATTTCGCTGATAACACGAAAGATCATTTAAATTATGATCTAATGACGTATTGAGCTACTTTTATATTTTTATTACCTATTTAATTTTGATCAATCGACCTAAACGGTGACTGTTTTATAAATTTTTGCTGTAAGAAGTCGTAAGCAGTGGCGTAACTACAGGGTGGCAAGTCGGCAAAATGCCACGGGCCACCAGCCGGAAGGGGCCCGGTCAGATGAGAATCCTAATTCCCAACATTTATTATTACCCATTTAGTAAAAAACCGATGAATTTGCCACGGGCCTCAAACGGTAGGTATAGTTACGCCACTGGTCGTAAGTCATTTATTTCATAACAAAATACATTGTGTTGAAAATAATAAAAATAGTGTAGGTACACTAATGTTGATGATAAATGAAATAACTAAAATAAAACAAACATTAAGTAAATTCATATTTAAAACGACGTAATTTTACAGTCAAAATTGACTGTAAAATTACGTCGTACTGTAATTTTACAGTCAAAATTGACTGTAAAATTACGTCTGTAAAATCACGCAATCGGCGAAATCGGCAATTTTCGTATAGGTAGGTACGGCCTCTTAACCATTTAGCTGTTAGCTCGTCTAAAAAGCATAGCTTAAAAATGTCATTATTATTTGCAGGTTTCAAGCTAATCCCGTACGGTTCTATGAGCACAGGTGCAGGTACTAAATCAAGCGACCTCGACTTCAGCTTACATTTACGAAACTTTACTTTTTCATCAGCATCATACGTGATAGAGGAAACAAGAGAGCTGTTTCAGAAACAACCAGCGTTGTACAGTAGTACCCAAGTAATAAGGCGCGTCGTGAATCATCGTTCGCACAGAAAAGAAAGTATGGCCCCGAAGATTAACGAGAATACTTAAAACTTACAATCAACCTTAGATCACTACTATAAGGTTCATAATACACTGCAGCTGTTAGTTCCGTCTCACTCGCAAGTATGGCGGCTGTCAAGCGGCGCGCGCTAACATGGCGGCAGCTGCCGACCAATAGCGGTACAGGAAAAAGCGTGGAGCGTGCCGATTGGTCAATAGCATTTCCCGCGCTTTGAAAATTCATCTTCTGCGCAGGTACATCGATAAGCCATATTAGTTGAGTACTACTGTACACAGATTTCAATAGCGTACAATGCCCTAAATACACACGTTTTTCGTTTTTCCATATTCCAACACAGCGGAATGTTGACCTCAAATATAATTATTTAAGTATGGCGAGGAAGCCGTTGCACATAGCTCTGTTATGAAATATTACTTCAATCTAGATGAAAGGATCGTACCTTTGGTACTTTTTCTAAAATACTTCTTCCAAATCCATGGACTGTTAGTTCGGGGATCTACGAAACTAACAAACCATTCATTGTACTTGTTAATAGTATTTTATTTGCAACAAAAGAATATGGCACCTCCCGTCTATGTGTTACAGAAAGACTCGATAAGTCACTTTTACAATAACTGGGACATGGGTTTCAACGAGCTGCCGTATAGTTCAACGAATACAGAGAATCTACATCAACTGCTGGGCGGATTCTTCAATTACTACAGCGAATTTAACTTTGAAGAATATATCGTGTCGCCTTTTACTGGACGACCCATTCCGAGGAGTGCTTTTACAGATATCGACAACTTCGATAGAGAATATTTTTTAAATAATTATTTTAATCGCACAATACAGAAGGTAAGAAATGGTTTGAACTGCACAGATTTGTGCATTCAAGATGTCTTCTATCTCGATTCAAATGAAGGAGCACGGGTATCACGTGAACACGTAACGACATTTAAATATATTTTAAAGTCAGTCGCAACAATGTTTGAGGATCTGCCTGCTGATAGTGTCCTCAGAGCTATGCTCGTTACGGATCAACACAAAGAAACAGCTAGCAACAACAGTAATGCTGCCACGGATGGAATAAATGAACAAGACTGCATCGCAGCACCAGACATTTCATACAAATATTACGGCTCTTCTCAAAGTAAATGTTTTTAATTTAAAATGCAATATTTTTATTAATTGATTTATTATTTCATAGTATACAAGTAATTCTGGTATATATTATCATAAATTATAAGCAAATTCACATTGAATGCATGGGAAAGTTTTAATAAATTAAAATAATTAATTAATATAAGTACTTAAGTAATAATAAAAATGTTTTTTAAAAAAAAAAACGACTTCCAGAAAAAACAATACAAGTGAAAAATAAAATAACTGTAATTTCGGAAGTCGATGTCTTTGGTTTTGTATTTTCGTTTTTTGCCACCGAAATCCGAAATTAAAGTTATTTTTCACTTTGTAGAGTTTTTTTTTGAAGTCGGTATTTTTTTTGTAAAAACCTTTTTTTTTATTTATGACGCCACATAAATTTGTATGTATTCGTACCACTACTTGCAATGTAAATAACAGTGGCAGGGAGTTGATAATCCATAGGTACACTAAGTGGAAAAATACGTTACGTACAATACGCGCCACGAAAGATGAAGACTTGGCCGCTCTTTCCGCCGCCCCGCCCCGCCGCGCGCCGCTAAAGAGACCTAAAATCGTCTACTGCACAAGTCAAATCACGTGGTGTGTTAAGTCTCATCTTTCGGGGCGCGTATTGCGTAGGTAAAAATAAAATTTTAAAAAACCAATACCTGTAAGTATTGGTTTTTTTAAATTTTATTTTTACCTTCAATTAAAAGTACCTACAAAATTATTAACTTACTTAATACTTTTACGGTGAATGTGCTAGATAACCCTCGTAATTCAACATTTCTTTAGTTTTTTTGCAATTCGCAGCTTTGTATCAGGGTTGTATGGTAATAAAAAACCGGCCAAGGGCGAGTCCGGCTCACACAAATTATCATTCCGTACCAAACTAACATGAATTATCGTTCCGAACCAAACTAACAGGAATTATCGTTCAGAACCAAACTAACACGAATTATCGTTCCGAACCAAACTAACACGAATTATCGTTCCGAACCAAACTAACATGAATTATCGTTCCGAACCAAACTAACACGAATTATCGTTCCGAACCAAACTAACATGAATTATCGTTCCGAACCAAACTAACACAAATTATCGTTCCGAACCAAACTAACACAGATTATCGTTCCGAACCAAACTAACTACACTGAGCAGTCCGAGCAATCAGTGGAACGTGTCGTATAGAAAATAATTGCCAAACCTATTATACAGGGTGTAAAAAGACACATCACAAAGCCGTCAACTACGCATACTGTACATCTAAGTAGCTTTGCGCAAAAATTATTGCTGAAAAACGACTTTTATTTTTAGGTATAAAAAAAAGCTGTTTTTTTATTAAGCGCAATGTAACGCGAATTCAGGCAAACGAGTTAAGCCACGCCCATTTTCTCTACGGTACGCGTAGTACTTGTCGGAAAAAGTTTAGTGTAACACAAGTTTTAGTAAGGAAGAAAAAAAAATGCAACTTTGACCTTCATTAACACCATTACCTACCAGTTCAATAGGTGGATTCCCAGGTATGGTGTAGTGGAAAAAAACGATCCAAATAATGGGTAGAATATGTGGTTTTTGGATTCGGCAAGTGTCTTTTTACACCCGGTATATACCTACAGACGTTGTCCTGTCTGAACGATCCTAGAACCCGACTGCAGCGCCATCTACCGGGTCCAATTGTGTTTTCAAACCAACCAGGAACCCATTGAAACATACACACAAAATTTCTTCTAATTCGGTCCAGCCGTTTAGGAGGAGTTACGTGACAAACACACGTACAGAAGATTTATATAAGTACATATATTAAGATTTATTTTACAGCTAAAATTAATCTGACACTTATAAACATCTAACAGTCTTTTAATAACAAAACCAATACCTAAATACTCAGTCATGGTCACGGTATTTAACTCTATGATTGAGTATTTAGGAATAAAACATTGCATGTGGTATAGGTACGCACGGCTACACATCAAGATATACATTTCCAGTTTACACTGACCTATCATTGTAAGGAAATCCTATACAATGCCAGATCAGCTTATACTGGAAATGTATAGCTTGATCTGTAGCCGTGCCTACTCATATTTAAGCCATGGTTGTCTTAGACGAAGTCATACCATTTTTTTAACCTAATTTTTATGATTTATATCGAAAATTCCCAAAATTTTAACTAAACTGCTTATTTATGGCCAAATTGAATGATAAATGAATTCATTTTTATTTAATTTCATTAAAGTAATGTGTAAGCAATCTAGCAAAACATTCATGCTGTATTAATCTACTTAAAATTTGTCCCTCAAATTGGTTTGTAGGTCCTAGTTTCAATAATTTGTAAGATATTCACGTAAATGATACCACAGAAGAAAGAGCAATTAACAAGCATGTCTTCAAAAAGGTTTGAACAAAAAAAGCACCCTCCGTTTTTTTAAAAATAAGGTTTACAAAAAGTATTTATGAATTTTTAAATTTTTTATGAACTTTAATGTCTGTAAAAAAAAAAGTCTAACGATACAGAGGCCTTAAACATGTATTGCTAGATTGCTTAAACATTAATTTATTTAAATAAAATAAAAATTAATTCATTTATCATTCAATTTGGCCATAAATAAGCAGTTTAGTTAAAATTTTGGGTGTTCGAAAAAAATCATAAAAATTAGGTTAAAAAAAAATTGTAAGACTTCGTCTAAGACAACCATGGCTTAAATGGTTCTAAATTGTCTGTACTATCTTCGCCTTAAAGCTTTGCACCCATCTTCCAATCACCCTGTATATGCAATTTAAAAATAAATAATTAAATTAAAATAAAACAAATATTTATGGGTTTTTTTCCCATACAACAAACGTGATTTTTTTGGCGTTTTTATAGATAATGGTACGGAACTCTTCGTGCGAGAGTCCGACTCGCACTTAGCCGGTTTTTTACGTAATCAAAAGATTACGGCGATACATTGAGTTGAAATGTGGCATGACGTCACTCCTTGTTAGATTTATACGTAGTTTGTTATATTGCGTTATATCTAAGTAATTTTTATCCTGTAAGTACTATTAAATGAGCAATATTTGTATACAGGGTGTTAGGTATAAATAATTGCACCGCCGTGTTCTCACGGAAGCGATCGGCGGCGGCGATCTCTGGCGTCCGAGCCTAGTCCAGGCCATGGTGCGGAGCGAGAGTGCATGGGAGGCCGTCACCTCCTTCTGCGAAGCAGTGATGCTCGCGAAGGAGGAGGCGGAACGCGTGAGGGAGAGGCAGCCTCACGCCCTCAGTTGCCGCAGGAGACGCCCTGGGCGGCGGGAATCGCGGGGCGATTTCCGGCCACCGTAGGCGCGAGCCTGCGGACGGTGAGCAGCGGGTAGCTCGCCGTCCGGTAAGGACCAGGCCCGAGTCGACGGCGCGTTGTGTTCCACGCGCGCCTCAAAGAGATGTCAGCAAATGATGGGGTCCAATAGGGCCGACGCCGCTGGGGTCGCGGGTAGTTTTAAGAAGATACCGCGGCCCTGGCATAGGCAACTGAAGGAACACGGGTGGGTTTTAGTCAGTAAAAGTCTGACACGCCCTTCCGCTCCACCTAGAGCGGGAGAAGTTATTTAAAGATTTCCCACCTTAAAAAAAAAAAAAAAAAGGTATAAATAATTGATGAAAATTGATTATTAGCTTGAGTGTTTTCTATATGTATCCTTGTATTCCTTGCAGATAACTTATTTGAACCCACCATAATTTTTAATAACTTGACGTGTACATATTTATTTGGCTACACTTTACGCAATAGTAGAATTCCGACACACCTCACACTTCTTAAACCATTTTGTCAATTTTGCAGCTTCACTTTTCGCAAATTAATGTAAAAAAAAGGCCCGGGTCTTTTTACTGACGAATATCTTAGTACTGCATACAGGTGGAACGGGTATGAACCAAAGATGTTTTTGTAGAATTAAAACTGCTCTATCACTCTTAGTTTTTTTTTTACTGGTTCTTGTTCTGGGCCTAAACACGTAGCAGACGGCCACACGCATCCGCTATTTTCGTATGTTCAACCGTCTGCCTAACACCCTGTACTATAATATTATTTGTAATAAACTAATAACGTTCTCGAAAACAGCTCTGACGATTTCGATGAAACTTGCAATATGGGGGTTTACGGGGGCGAAAAATTGATCTAGCTCGGTCTCATAACTGGAAAATAAAAAAGAATTCGTTTTCTCTATTTTCACCTGAGCAGAGCTCGGTCGACCATACCTACTTAATATATGATAAAGCAAAAAATATGTTTTTTTATTGTCTGACTGACAGACTAAGGCTGAAGCCTCATTAGCCCATTGCGACGTCGCATTCAATGACGCTTGCTCATTCTGAAAGACATGAGGATTTAAGAGGAAAGGCGGGTGGCCAGACTTTTGAAAATTACGTATTTTAAGAAGGTATTGCTGTCGCTCTGCGAGCGCTCCGCCCTCGAATTCGTGCGATTAGGACAACTGCAGATCCGACTAAATAGCCTATGTAAAAAGTCACATTTCGAGGTTTGGCTCTCGCCTATTTCCTCCTCCAATATTGGACCAATTTAAAAGATATTTCATAAACTGAATAAGAAGGATATATACTATGCCCCTATGTTTTTCTTTTTTCGTTAATAGTTGTCATATTGGTACACTAGGCGTCTGTTGACAGCGGTCTGAATAGGCAATTTTGAGCATTTTTGGAGGGTTCTAGTTCTTATAAAAATAATAAAATAATATATCATCAACATAGACTTATAAAAAAAGATGGACTCCGCGCCACGCATATCGAAAGTGAAGCACCGTACCGATCTATGTGTGCATGATTTGAGTACCTGCAAAGACGGCGTCGCTCGTGACACGTAATGGCGGCCGGTCGGCATACTATGATGTAAATGTGTGCGCGAGGCGTGTTTGTACAAACGGTCCGGCATACTTACTGTGCTTCACTTTCGATATGCGTGGCGCGGAGTCCATCTTTTTTTATAAGTCTATGATCATCAAAAAGGAAAACATAGGGGCATACAAGTAACTGTTATTTATATTTCTGTAAAAAATCATTGCTTTATGGTCATTAACCAGAAAGAAAACAGGCGAGAGCGTTTGTATCTTTTTGTATGGAGAAAAGAGCACCCACGTTTCCTCTTAATGTACAGACGCCAGCAGGTCAAGCCACCCGAAACTGTAAAATTTTCCCAATCAACCTTGAACCTTATGCTTTAGCAATAAAGATAAAAATCTATTAAAGAAATTTGACAGATTGTAGTAGCTTGATGTGCCGGCGTCTGTACTTTAGAACCGAGCAAGCGTCATTGAAATGCGACGACGCTGAGGCCTCAGCCTATATAGGATTTCTTTTTTTTACCCAGGAAAGATTCCCACTTGCCTTTCATTCATTTACTTTTTTAGAGATCCATAACTTGGACAATTGGGTCTGTATGTTGTGGTTAGACTTTCAGGCTTCTTAGTTCTGACTCCCAGAAATGGCTACCATAAGGTATTCACATGAACACAGGACCTCTTCCGGGATAGAATTTGGATGAACAACAGTGGTCCCAGTATGCCTCTCTCACCTCTCTGGAAAAACAAAGAAAGAAAATATTATGTTTATTCAGGTACAACATCTGAATATGTCGTCTTTAAAGACAATGATGTTAATAGTACAATACCTCATTGTTTAAAGATGTCCTTGTATGGGTACCTAGTGAATTTTTTTTAAAGACTAATACTCATCATTTTGTTTAAACATATTAATATTTTAGAGCACATAGCTCTAAAAAATATTATTATGATTTTAAGGAATTTATTAAGTATGTCTAATTTTATTATGTCTAATATTTTCCTATTTTCTTACCATTGAGTAACTGTACCTACCGGGGTACTTCTGTTTCCTTGATATTCTCACATACACACACACTCCTGTCTAATATTTCAACATATGCACTGGATAAATGTTAACCTTATGAGGTTTATCAGAGTTGTTTCCCAATTCCATTATTTTTATTCCAAATTCATAGCCTTTGAAAAAAAATGTAGGTAAGGTGGATTGCCAGACTTGATTGTCCGTTGTTGAACAGTAGATAGCAATAATCGGCTGAGTTAAATAAAATTCTCTGTCTATCAATCTTATAGATGAAAAAGGACTTTCTATTTCTTTACCCCAGTCTACAAGTTCTAAAACAGCTCTGGAATTTGGTTTCACTTTCTTTAGTATGGCTCGCTCATATTGGTCAAGATTATCCAGTTTAACAGCACATGGTCTGCCAGGAACGAAATCCTCATCCTTCATATGCCGGCTTTTACAGTACTGTGAGAAAGAAGGTTCTGCAGATCTTAACATTTTAAAATCATTAATATCAGCAACATAGAAACCAGACACTGATGTGCCACTCTGCACTCTGACATGTAAGATATCTCCAACATTTAATTGTTTGTGTTTAAACTTCAATGTGTGTGTCAAGTTTAAAGCAGCTGTTGAATTAGCCAATCTGTTTACTGAGCATGGACCTCGGGTAAATGTGGTAAGGTCAACCAGTCCCAACATGGTTGCAACATCTCGCGGGCAGTCAGCGGTTCTTAGTTCCACTACCAGCTGATCATTTGTTTTCCTTATCACGTTAATAGTAGCAGTGTGCTCACCAACAAACTGTCTCATGGTATCAATGACTTCCACACTAAACGTCTCACCTCTAGGCTCACATAAATGTAATTGACAATGAGTAGCCAACCCTGGACACTGGTTTTGGGGCTCAGCCCTGCTGTCAGGAGGGTGTATGTGTCTCCTTGACACAGACTCGTCAAGACATCCATAATCAATTGCATAAATGTCAAATCTCACTTTCTCTCCATCAATGTTTTTTATATTACGTATCTCACCACGAACAAACTTTTCAAGTATATATGATTTGTATACAACTCGTTGACCTAACTTCATTGTGCTAGCTGAGACAAGGCCGGGGCCTGGTTGTTCAATCAAATCCATCAAGTCTGTAAAATCTGTCCAACGTACAAAAAAACTTTTAGGGTCATTGACATGAGTCACATCAACTTGGTGAGTGTAACCAACTTTATACTCATAAAAGGTGTCCATATTGCCTGCCCTGTAATCAAAATACAATGATTAAGGAATGAGTGGTCATATTTCTGTAACATTACTGTCAAAACTTGAGCAGTGAATGCAGTGATATTAGATCTTAGGTACTTATAAATATCTAAAGAATTTACTTTATGAAGATTGCATTAGTGCTATATTAAAGATAGATAGATAGTAATGGTTATAGGGCAATAAACATAGTTAAGGGTGGTGGGTGGACAAAATGTCCTCACCAGTAATGGAACCACACCAATAATACATGATTAATAAAATGAATGGCCGTCTTAGGGGCGGAGTTGTCCATTCTCAATGTCAGTCTCGAATCGCTGTATGGAAGGCCTCCGTAAAAAGGACCAGCTACCTGCAGCTTGCAGCCAGGGCATTAGGCAGTAAATTTTTCTGCATTTAAGTAGGTACCAGCTTTTTTGCTATAAAAGATAGGTACTTTATTTATTAATAAGTTTTACATTAGCACACCACAATTCACCTTTAGATCTGTGCACTGTAATACATGAACGGGAGTTGGAGCTCGATTAGGATACTTTTATTCAACATTCAACACTTGATTCTTATATAAAAATTATTGTCTTGAGTCACATTTAATAACATTTGCACATTCATCACAGTTTGACTGTTGTTTATTTTGATTTTTGCAAGGTACATAAAAAGCTTGTTGGGACTCTGGGACACAGAACACAAATCATATACTCCTAACGGAGCCCTACTCAGCCCTTCCACCCACAGAGTACATTTTTATATAGGGTACTTCAGCCCTTGACGCCCTAGTACCTAGTTGCTACATATAAGTAGTAATCTGTGACCTAGGGTCCTTACCGGACACAGCTCTCTGACATAAATATAGTCTTAGAGTAAGTTATTTGTTGTTATTGGGTTCAGTTCAGCTGAGATGAGACCATAATATACACTATTGACCACAGAGCACTATATAATACTGGTACTTTAGAAGTAATAAAAATAAATGAGAATGAGACTAATTCAAATTCTATGGTTGGGTCAATGAACTCGCAGGTGACTCGCAGACAGTGCACAGACTACTTAGGGATACTACGTATGCACTTATGCAGACAGTGTGACCCGAATTAAATTGAACATAACGCTAGCTGTAGCCTATTTCTCGTAGACAGAGAATAGAGGCTATTTCTACTAAATCCTGCTATTTTTTTAGTAAAAAATGTCAAAATTCTGCCAATGAATTAGGACATCATTTGTAGGTAACAAATGTATTAAAAAAAAAACGCAAAAAATATGTAATATCAATAGTAATTTGTAATTTTCTGTGGAACATGTTTTTATACAGAGCTGTCGAGCTTTGAGCTACCTACCTTTATCATATTTTATGATGGCGTTTTACGCATCCACCCTGTTCTTTTACCGCCTGTTTGACGTGTAGAATTGCAGCAACATTTTATATTTTTTTTTGTTCCGTAGGTCAGTTTATAAATTGTTCATTTGAGAAATAGGCGCTCACAAGCCGTATTGGACATAGGCAAAATCATCATGGCCTTTGCGAAATCGACCAAGTTCGAATAGCTTCATCTGCTTTGGTGATTTTTTAAATGTGGCCCCAAAATCTTTCAGTGGTATAGTATCAGAACTTCCCAAATTTTACCCAAATGAAGCACAGGAATTTGTCTAATCCTGCTAATTTTCTGCAGAGGTTTTATAAGATTCTGCCAAAATCTGCCATCTTTTCCAGATCTGCGACACAATCTGCTAAGCCCTAAATTGGGGATCAAATCCTGCTAAAATCACAGAATCCTGCTAAATCTGGTCACACTGCTCGCGGAACTCGCTGACAGACTTTTTGGCGGGAAGTCAAACGAGGCGGTAAATTTGATTTCGCAAAAAGTTTATTAAATATAAAATTATACGAAAATACCAAATAAATAACTTCTGACAAGACCTCGAACCACCATGAGTGTCACCAGTGGCGGTGAGGAGCCGCCAGAGCCAGGGGAAAAGAAGAAAAGAAAAATTACCGGTACTCGAAATTCTGACTCTATAAATAAATACAATATTTTTACTAAACCAAACTATAAAAGATTGTTTATAGAAAATACGAGTTCAGAATACGTAGTATACGTCGAGTCGACAGAACAGGAGAAGGTAGGGAATAAAAATCCTATCACACTCACCAACTTAATATCAGACAATGTTAAAGGAGTCCTAGGTGTACATAGACCTAGGTGTACATAGGAATGACGTTTTGACGTTTCTACTGGTGTGATCGTGTCTTATTTGTTCTACGGAAATAAAATAAAATAACGAAGATACAGTGTTTGAAAGGCTTTTAATTGAGTCTATAGAAACAGTATACAACATATACAGTGTAGTGAGGTTTTGTGAGTGCTCCAAAAGTGCATAATTGTATCATTTAAAATAAATTATCAAAATCTGCAAACCACCCTACATTTTTGATAGTAAGTTTACGACGATAATTTGTCAAAAGAAACTTCTGTTATAAGAATGCCTGCGATGAAGTGCGGTGGATGCGGCAAATTTTTGTCAGCAATTGACACAGCTAAGTGCTCAAAATGTAGCGTCGCTTATCACAGAGTGTGCGTCGGCCTCCCTACAAAAGGCCCCTTAGTCTCTGCCTGGCAATGCCCGGAGTGTAAGAAAAATATTCGTAGGGATAATAAGGCTGAGACGCCGGTACGAGGTTGTATGGCACAGGTACAGAGTGAGGAGCTGGTGTTCATGCCAACGCCACCAGCTGTGGCGATGTTGGCTACCATGACGCCTCCGACGATGCAAATGTCAACTGACGCATCGCCGACGCCTCAGACAACTGCTACACCGTTGATGTCACAGGCAATCACTGCTCCATCGTCACCTGTGGGGGTGGAGATCCCTGACTTCCCGCCGGACGTAGGCTCTGCTTTAAAATTAGTAGTGGAGGAGTTACGCACTTTGAGGCTTGAGGTCTTCGAGCTTCGGAAAGACGTGGCAGAGCTGAAGGCGTCTAGCGACTCGTGTCACAGCCGCATGGATGGAATTGAGTCCAGACTGGAGGTGCTTGAAATGCGTCAAGATGCTGGTAGCGCTCCGACAGCAAATTTAAGTGCGGTGGAGAGTGTGGTCCAACAACTCAAGAAGGACCTCAATGACAGGGATCAGGAGCTGATGGCAAACGATCTGGTCATATCAAACATACCTGAGTCGCAAGCGGAAAACCCAACACACCTGTTCCAGCTAATTGCCACAAAGTTAGGAGTCGCTTTGGAGGACCGAGACATCGTGAGCGCAGAGCGAGTTGGCAGCAGACATATAAAAGCGACAAGCCCGACAGCTTCAGCAGAGCCCCGCCCTCGCGCTATTATGGTGCGGCTCGCTCGACGTGACCGGCGTGATGCCGTTTTGAACGGTGCCCGCGTGCGACGTGACGTTACAACCGAAAATCTCGGAGTCTCGGGCAAACCTGTGCGCTTCTTTATAAATGAGAGGCTGACTAAGCTGAACCAGCATTTATTTCGTCAAACAAGGGCCGCTGCGGGGGTTAATGGTTGGCGATTCGTATGGACGAAGCGTGGTCGCATCTTGGTACGGCAAAAGCCTGGAGAGGCCACTCACAGGATTGCTTCTGAAGAAGATATACAACAATTCATCGGACCATACACGGACACTAACAATTAAGCCTTTGTTTGATGCTGCACATTTTTTCCCTCTAGTTGATAGTTTTCTTAATTATAATCGGTTATCATTGTCATACATGGCGTCTGTGTGTCGTATCTGCTGTGATCTGGGTAGGTGGGAATATCAAAGTGAGTACTGCGTTAATGCAATGAACATAGATATTATTATATACATATTTATACATATTATTATTTACACATTAACAAAATTATTTACTAACAATAGATATAGATTATTTTCAATTTACAATGATTGTAATACACTGAATTATTTACAACCACAATTAATCATAATGTACAAAAATTACATAATCAATAGAAATAGAAAAAATTACAATGTTTGTGTTATTCTTGTTAAAAAAGTATGATTTTTCCACTTTTGTTTGATTGTTTGTTTTCTCATTGTTTGTTTTGATTACTAGTGTGAAGTGTCACAAGTACACAGCACCACTCAGAGCAGAGGCAATGTAGACGTGTAAATTGTCTTTGGTCTCATACCAACCAATAAAAAAAAATATTTGCGAACTTAAATATGAGGCTTTTGCTCATATTGCTTTTTGAGTGTGCTGTCTTCTTGTTTTATTATTATTCTTTGTCTATGTGCGTTTTATTTGTGCAGAATAAACAAGTTTTCTTTCTTTTCTTTCTTCTTTCATAGAGTAAATGCGCATAAAATAGGAGTAACATTTAGAAAAGCGACTGCGGCCAATAATTTTCTAAAAATGGAAGAGTTCCTGTGGAGGAATAAATTTAAAGCATTCATACCATCCTATCTGACAGAAAGGATTGGTGTATTGAGGTTTGTGCCCAAAGAACTTTCCAATGAAGATATATATAAAAATATAGTGTGTGACTCTGAAGTAATTAATATCAATTAAGAGATTCATGCGTAAGGTAGAAGGAAAATTAGTGCCTCTGAATACAGTTGCTGTCACCTTTGCATCAACATCTTTACCGCAATACGCCTACATACAACTATTTAGATACGAGGTGAAAACATACATACCACCACTATTGCAATGTTATAAGTGTCTTAAATTTAACCACTCTGCTAAGACTTGCAGAGGCGAGCAAAACTGCTCTTCTTGTGCTGGTCGTCACTCCTACAAAGAATGCGATGTCGAAGAGATCACATGCATCAACTGCGCAGGTAATCATCTTGCCATTTCACGAGACTGTCCCATTAAAAAACAAAAAATTGAAGAGAAAAAGTCAAAATTTCTGCAGCAATCGTATGCCACTGTTGTGAAACCAACCCCTACATTTAATGAGAAATCTTACCCTGTTTTACCCAAGGTTACTGATAAGGCTAAAACTAATGAAACTTTAGATATTAAACAAGTAGCAAATAATGATATTATAATTAACGCAATTGTTAAATCGTTGGTTGCATTAGGAAACAAGAGTGACTCTGATGGACCACTCACACATAAGAAAATAAAAGAAATATTTTTATCAAATTTAATTTAAACATGGATAATTATCTAAATATTTTACAGTATAATATACAAAGTTTACAGAGTAAAAGAAGCCTATTACAAAATTTATTAATTGAAAAAAATATAGATATCTGTCTTCTTAATGAGACTTGGTTCAAATCTAATTCTATAATTCCACACTTTCCCACATATAATTTAATCCACAAAAATTCCATAAATTCTCACAATGGAGTAGCCATTTTGGTGAATCATCGTTTAAAGTACAAAGTAGTTAATACACACTTCTCAGAATCGATTCAAAACTTATGTATCACTATAGAAACACAATTTGGAGCAATGGCAATACTTTGTGTGTACAGCCCTCCAAGTATCAGGTTTGACTCGGCAAAGTTAAAGGACATAATCAATAACATACCCAAACCTTGTATAGTTATGGGTGATTTTAACGCTCATAACATAGCCTTTGGATGCCATAGTGATAATAATAGAGGTAGATGTTTATATAATATAATTGATGAATTTGACTTATGTATTTTGAATGATGGATCACCAACAACTGTTCCATATCCTAATAGACAAGCTTCAGCGATAGATCTTGCCTTTGTTAGCTCTTCAATAGCTCATTTATGTAACTGGTATGTTCATGACGATCCCATGGGTAGCTATCATCTTCCAACCTTACTTGAGATCAACATTCAGCCATCTATGTATGACACATCACCTCCTGTGGATCAAGAGAAATATATTTATAGCAAGGCAGATTGGGACGAATATTATAGCCTATCAGAAACTTGTTTTTCCCACTTGGACTTAATAAATGATTCCCCTTGCAATGCATATAACCATTTTATAGAAACATTAAATGATTTAAGGAATAAAACAATTCCAAAACGAAAATTAGGTGCAAACACAGCAATTAAAAAACCAGTACCATGGTGGAATACAAAATGTAGTGACGCTGTCGCAAAATCAAAAGATGCATTAAAGTATTATTTTTCTCAACCCAACATTGAAAACTGGATAAGGTATAAAAAACTAGATGCAAAAAAGAAAATAATTCTGAAGGAAGAAAGTTCTTCTTCTTGGCAAAATTTATGTAGCAGCTTCAATAGGTTAACTCCAGTTTCTAGGATATGGGGATACATTAAAAAAATTAAAAAAATTGGAACAAATCGAAACAAAAACATCAATGATGAGTGGGTTCCAAGTTTTTTAGATAACTTAGCAGATTCTACTGAAATAGATGATAATAGGTGTGAGTATTTGTTCGAAAATGCTACAGAAAATGATGTAAATGTATTTCTCAAGAACAATTTCACTATAGAAGAGTTCAAAACATCTTTAAAGAGTAGGAAAGATACTACACCGGGATTGGATGACATACCTTACATGTTAATAAAAAAATTACATTTAAATGCACAAACAACATTAATTAATATTTATAATAAACTATGGAATGAATTAGTAATACCCGAGTCTTGGAAAACACAGTGTGTCATTCCAATTTTAAAACCTAATAAACCTGTAGGTAGTGCTTCTTCTTATAGACCTATTTCCTTATCATCTTGTCTGGGTAAACTCTTTGAAAATATGTTGAAGTTAAGATTAGATTATTTTGTTGAATCTCAAAACTTAATTCCTCCTATACAGTTTGGCTTCAGAAAAGGTAAAAGTTGCTCTGAAAGCCTTGTATCATTATTATCAGATGCAAAACAGGTTAAATTAAGTCACTCTAATGCAATCTGCGTGTTTTTAGATGTAAAAGGTGCTTTTGACAATGTAAATATAGAAGAACTCATTCAAGTATCTCATGATATTGGTATACCTGGTCATGTTCTAAAATGGCTTTATTCTTTTTTAAACAATAGAACTGTATTTGTTAAATATAATAATAAATTGCATGGACCTAGGACTGTCAACAAAGGCACAATGCAAGGGGCAACTTTGTCACCTTTACTTTATAACTTATACACTTCTGAAATATTAAAATATGTAGATGTCCCAGGTGTAAATATCCTGCAATTTGCAGATGACTTGCTTTTGTACAGCATAAATCAAAACATAGATATAGCAATGTCTAATATCAATAAGGCTTTGTCTCAATTATACAGATATTACCATAGTAAACTTAAATTAGAAATTAGTCCAGAAAAGAGTTCAGTTTTAGTTATCAGTAAAAATGTAAATACTCCTAGCAATATTAAAATTTCATACAATAATGTAGAAATTCCTGTTGTTAAGCAGCACAAATTCCTAGGCGTCATTATTGACGATAAATTAAAGTTTGATGAACATATTAACCATATAAGTAACAAAGCACTGAAAGGTATTAATCTATTGAGGCATTTAGCAGGAAGTTTTTGGGGATCTGACCCCAAAGTTATGAGTATGCTGTACAAAAGTATAGTGAGAAGCCATTTTGATTACAGTAGTTTAGCTTACATGAATGCCAATAGCACCTTGTTAAGAAAATTGGATGTAATTCAAAATATGGGACTGAGACTTATTTGTGGTGCTATGCGCTCCACACCTATTAATTCTTTAGAAGTTGAGACATGTATACCTCCCCTGACATTACGAAGGTTGTTGTTGGCTGAGAGATTTTTATTAAAAGTCATGGCATCAGATGATAATCCTTTACTAAAGAAACTAACAATACATCCTGAAATCTCAAAGTCAATTGCTCCCAATGCCATTTCTGCTTCTTCCTTGGTTGGTGGAACTCTACCTGAAATGCCAACAATATTTGGACATGTAAATAAGAATTCACAAGATATTGTTAAAAACAATATTTGGCCTATATACAAAATTCCTTATAATGGTATTATTAACAGCTTTGCAATCCATTTTGACACGGTGCACAATGAATTTGATTTTTTACAGTTTAAAGACAATAGACCAGAATAGATATAGATATTATATACACAGATGGATCTAAAACAGACCATAATGTACATGCAGCTTTCTATGATCCACAGCTAGACTTCACCAAATGTATCAAATTAAACAGGGTGTGTAGCATTTTCACTGCAGAATGCTATGCAATTTATTGTGCACTGCAGCATGTAAATAGTCTTGTAAATAATGTACATAATATTTTGATAGTTACAGACTCCAGAAGTGTTTTGTCTGCTCTACATAATGTAAATATTTCTTATAAGTTAAATTATATTATTTGTAATATTAGACTTATAATCCAAAAACTACTTGATAACTATATTAAAGTAGAATTTGTATGGGTACCTTCACACAGTGGCATTCGTGGAAATGAGGTAGCTGACACGGCGGCCCGTTCAGATCATGATGAGGATCGATCGGAGTTGCTCAAGGTTCCATTCACTGATTACTACAGTCTTTTTAAAAAACTTAATAGACACTTATGGAAGGAGTATTGGGACATAACCCTGGAAACGAAAGGCAGATGGTATGCTGGAATACAAAATGAATTACCGATTAAACCTTGGTATCATAACTTCAAATACATCACAAGAAGATTTATAACTATTATAGCACGCATGAGATTGGGACATTGCTTAACACCAGCTCACCTGAATAGGATTCGCATAATTAACAATAGTCGATGTCATCATTGTGGAGCAGAGGATGCTGATTTGGATCATGTTATCTTACAGTGTTCAAGTTTTAACATTCAACGTTTGATTTTGGTCAGTGAATTGAGTGAATTAAATGACAATGACAATGACATTGAAAGTCAACCGTCACAAAGTGTTCCCCGCCGCGTTCAGGATTTGTTAGAAAATAAGAAATATTTTAGTGTGTTGTATAAATATATTTGTAATACTATAGAAAAAATTTAATTAATGTTGTTATTTAAATGTCTAGCTTTGTATGTTTAGTATGAAAATAACGATGTTAACATAATATCACTGAGATGTACCCACGCAACCCGAAAGGGTGGCCAGTTGGTAATAATGAACAAAACTATTGATGTAAAAACTGATTAATATGTTAATGTTATTTACTGAAGTGAAACTTGTGCCTTATTATTACCTTTGTATTGTAATATTACCATTTATGTATGCGACTGAAAGACTTGTATCTATGGTCATGAATAAAAATATTAAAAAAAAAAAAAAAAAACTCGCTGACATAAACATAACCTATGTACAATGCGTTTCAATTTCAAATAAGAATAGGATCGACTTAGCACCATGTTGTGACGTCAGATCTGTCAAATCGAATAAATTGGGTAGGGTGAGCAAAACAATATATTTTTTAATTATCATTTATTCACGAATCATTAATGAAAAATTTGAAAAAAATGATAAAATTGTTGCCAACCATGAAAATATGAAAGAAAGGAGTATAATTTATAAAAAACTAAATATGAATAATTTGATGTCTTTTTTCACTTTGATTGGCTCCACTGTACCATCACACCCGCACGTCCGAAACTTCACATTGGTGAATCATTTGGGTTAGGTTAGAATAGTGACTACCTCTATTGCTGGTGAATCATTTGGGTTAGGTTAGGTTAGGTTAGAACAGTGACCTTTAACGCGCGACGGCGAGCGAGCGGTGCCGCGGCAGCGGCCGCCGAGCGCCATATCCCCTCTATTTTTGGTGAATCATTTGGGTTAGATGAGGCGGTGAATGTCTTGTATATTAGACGATGAAAGCCTCAGGGTCATTGACCTTGATTTCATTGACGTTCCTATTCTTATTTGAACGCATTGTATGCTGGGTATGTCTATGGCTGGGATCTGGAATCTAGAATTCTCTCTATGATCTAAGGGAACTCACGGAACTCAGGGAGGGAATGACTCTAGCTAGGGATAATAAATTATCGATAGGTACTTATTTAGGGTCAAAACAAATTAGCTAGGCAAACTCTGCAGACGTGATGGGATGGGATATCTACTTAAACATGACAAAACAAATAGTCCGGTCAAAATAGACATTTCAATTAACAAAAATTCCGACAGAGCTAAATTTTGGTGGAGACAAAAACTGTACACCATTAGAAATAAAGTGTCAAAAGTCCCCATCGACCCCATGTGTGCTAAAAAAGTTATTGGGGGTCAAATGTCAAAATTTGAGGTTTTTTGGATTTTTCTCGTAAACGGTAAGTTATATCAAAAAAATAGGTGAGACCAAATCGAAGATCATAAAATTGTCTTCAAATATTGCATAGGTATATACTTTTTTTTCCTAAGAATCACCGTTTCTGAGATATCGCGATTCTAAAAGTTGAAGGAAGCACGTTGTACATGATATGCACACATTTCCACACCACCTGGAGGAAGTAAAGTGGTTTCCTCGATAGGCCTACTCCACGAACTGTTATGACGGAATTTACAGTGACAATAATCTTTTAACTGCATTATGAATATTGATATTGATATTGGTTACTGACTTTAACTGTAGTTCTGATTTCTTTTGACATTTCAATCTAATTCATATTCTTTAAAGTCGACTTCAATAGTCACATCTTCTTTGATCTCTTCTTCTTGCTGGATGTTCATAATTTGTTCAAATGAAGATGAACCAGCTGTCTCTTCATCGAAATCACATGAATCTTCGTCTGTTGTATTCAATTGGACATTTGAGCAAGACTGGCCTTGGCAATTAGTACACGCTGGAGAACACAGTAACCCTGTTCTTCTACAGCTCCATTTCGCACAACAACCTTTTTTGCAATTGCAAAAAATAGTGTTTAGGAGTTTTTCCGGAGCAGGTGGAAGTAAAGTTTTAATCGGTTCCAAAGTATTATTATCTGTTAATTCCTAACCCCAGTCTTCTGGGTTCAGTTGATTGCCTAGCCATGTCTGGAACTTCATAGTATACTCGATACAAGTGTTGATTAGCAGAAGCCGATGTTCGTGTATTTTTTACAAAAGTTAAATATCTATATTTATTTATAAAATAAATATTTTTTGGAGCTCCGTAAACAGAAAAAATACAAGAAACAAGTACAACTATCTTGTCTTCTTCCAACATTGGCTTCTGCTAATCAACACTTGTATCGAGTATACTATCAAGTTCAGATATAGCTAGGCAATCAACTGAACCCAGAAGACTGGGGTTAGAAATTAACAGATAATACTTTGGAATCGATTCAACTCCCACTTACTCCGGAAAAACTTCTAAACATTATTTTTTGCAATTGTAAAAAAGGTTGTAGTGCGAAATGTGGCTGTAGCAGATTAGGGTTACTGTGTTCTCCAGCGTGTAGGTACTAATTACCAAGGCCAGTCTTGCTCAAATGTCCAATTGAATACAACAGACGAAGATTCATGTCATTTCGATGAAGAGACAGCTGATTCATCTTCATTTGAACAATTTATGAACGTCCAGCAAGAAGAAGAGGAAGAATAAGAAGAAGAAAATCGAAGAAGACATGACCGTTGAAGTCGACTTGGAAGAATATGAATCAGATTGAAATAGCAAAAGAAATGAACTACAGTTAAAGACAGTAAACAATATCAATAATCATAATGCAGTTAAAAGATTATTGTCCCTGTAAATTCCGTCATAACAGTTCGTGGAGTAGGCCTATCGAGGAAACCACTTAAAAAAAAACGCGCCAAAGTACACTTCCTCCAGGTGGTGTGGAAATGTGTGCATATCATGTACAACGTGCTTCCTTCAACTTTTAGAATCGCGATATCTCAGAAACGGTGATTCTTAGAAAAAAAGTATATATACAACATTTGAAGACAATTTTATGATCTTCAATTTTGTCTCACCTATTTTTTTAGAAATTTAGAAATAAAGTGTCAAAAGTCCCCCTCGATCCCATGATGGGGACTTTTGACACTTTATTTCTAATGTTATACCCAAGGTCTCCACCAAAATTTAGCTCTGTCGGAATTTGTGTTATTTGACCACTACTTTTATGTCTATTTTGACCGGACTAAAACAACAAATAAAATATTAGGTACTTATAAGTTTTACAATCAGTTTTTTTTTGTGTAAACTTCACAAACTTGAAACGAGTCTTGAGATATCGATTTATCTCAACACGATAAAACAGATTTTATCAACTCACAGTACTCACACTTCAAGTAGGTAACAATTATTACACTACCAGCCGTAGCTACCAGCGGTCATACCTACACTTATTCCAAAAAAAAATCATCAATTTTTTTTATTTTGTCATGCCTAAGTGTCATGCAGGAGGCCCTGTCTTGAATTAGCCGTTTGGTCAACCGCCTAGCCATTTCACTAAACGCCGCCATTCAATCAACGGCCTGCATGATATCCAGCTGATACGTCATACAACATTGAATAAACTGGCTGGCTGATGCTTAGGCCATTAGGAACACGGGTGGGTTTTAGTCAGTAAAAGTCTGACAGGCTCTTCCGCTCCTACCAGAGCGGGAGGAGTCATTTGATGATTTTCCATCGATAGGGTAGGTATTTCGATAGGTCAGTTTACAGTGTAAAGATAACCGGCACCGTTCTTGAGAAAAACAAATTATTGTAACTTTAATTTAATTTTAATTTAATACTTTATTTCAGACCATGATGTCCATTTTGTTAGTAACAATGTTCTTATAGACTAGTGTTAGTAATACTTAAAACTATACCCACACCAAACAAAAATAATGCCACCATCACTACCGCGCCATTCCATGACTAATGGCGCAGCAATGACTGATAAAATTACAGTCAAGCCGACTAGCGATCATGCTAAGAATGCTGTTGGCGCTGCCACGTACTCTGCGTACCAGGGATGCGCATCTTTTACGCATCGTAGCGTAAAAGCAGTCTACGCGATGTTCAGCAAACATCCCTGATGCACTACAGAATCGCCGCAGCCCCATCAGCATCCTGAAAGCATTATTAAATTGGACACGGAGGGCACTGTAAGACTTATGAGTATAGTCAGCCCACAGGCTGCACGTGTAGAATGATGTACAATAAGACCTAAAAAGTGTAATTTTGACTTCCGTCGAACAACGTGCAAACCTGCGAGCTACCATGTTCGCCCTCACTGCCAGCGCCCTCCGTTCCCTCTCGATGTCATCATTGTCCTTGAGGTCAGAGGTCAGCATATGTCCTAAGTACTTAAATCTAAACACCCTACGCAAAGCTGTACCATAAAGCGTAATGTCGGGAAACACGCTACCTGGACTGTTTCCTCTGGCCTCAAAGACCATGACTTCACTTTTGAGTGGATTATATTTTAATCCATGTTGCTCGGCATATGCTTCACAGATGGCAAGCAATTTCTTAATGCCACATACCGATGCACTCAGCAGCACCGTGTCATCAGCATAGCTTATGTTGTTTACATTAATTCCGTCTATGTGACAACCTACCCGGGTGCTACTGAGTGCCACAATCAGATCATTCATGTACAGGTTGAATAGGGTTGGTGAAGACAATCCCCCCTGCCGCACCCCGCACTCCAACCTGTATGATTGCGACATGCTTCCCGACCATCGAACGCCATTGACCTGATTTCCGTACCAGTACTTGCAGATGTTAATGAGTTCTATTGGTAACTTCGTGTTTTCTAACTTTTTCCATAGAATATCATAGGAAACCAGGTCAAAAGCCCTCGAAAGATCAAGAAAGCATGCGTGAACTGCAGTTTGACGTCTTGTGTAGTATTTGACAGCATGTTTAACACACAAAACTGCACTTTCAGTGGATAGTCCGCCCCGAAAGCCAAACTGATTGTCATGAAGTTCAATGTGTTTTGTCAGCTGTGAGTTCAACATGCTGTCAAACACCTTCGATATCACTGTGGCAAGAGAGATAGGTCTGTAATTACCTCTATCTGATAGATCAGCTGTCTTATTTTTAACGATAGGTATTACAATTGTTTTAATCATCTCCTCAGGCAAATACGAGTGACTCAGACAAAGGTTAAACAACATAGCCAACAATCTCGGTAAGTGGGGTCCAGCATGCTGCAGATGTTCAATGCTCAACCCGTCATGGCCGGCTGATTTACCTCTAGTCATTGATTTGATTATCAACTTTACTTCTCTAGCTGTACATCTAAAACCCATCTTTTCACCGTTCTCAACATTGATCAGCGACTGCGAGGATCCCAATGGTGATTTGACAGTAAAATGTTGTCGAAACAGATCCGCTATTTCACCGGCATCACTTACGCCGTCGATACACACAGGAGTAACCGGTTTGTTATTAAGTTTATTTGTAGCTTTCCAAAAAGATCGAAAATCGTTTTTAGAGTGATGAGAGGCCAGAATATCCATTTTTACTTGTTCTTCATGGTTCTGACACCATCTCAATCGGTTCTTAAAGATTTTCCTGGCCTCACACATCTCATTATAAACTGCACCTGAGGTTGGTTTCCCATACCAACACCACAAATAAAATTTCTGCTTAGCTTCCCTGTGTGCCTCGCCAACATGTAAGTTCCACCCCGCAACAGGTTTCTTTTTCTTACGTATATGTTTACTATGTTTACAACACATTGCAGACTCTTTTAGTATTTTTACAATATTGTTATACAAACTGTCAATGCCTTGCCTATGCTGCAAAATATTACACGTGTAATCTGCACATTTCCTAAAAACCTCTGGAAAGTCAAGAAGTCTTAAGAGTCTATGACATTCAGTCATGTATTGATTAACTTGATCTACACTTCTTTCCCCCCATACAGCATCATTTACATTCGGTTTACATTCTACTATCTTAGATGAGACTATGCCCAGATTACACTCTATTATTAACGGAAAGTGGTCCGACCACAGTACGTCATACTTGACAAACACTCTGCATACTGACGGCACAGCTGCCATAGAGACTAAACAGTGATCAAGCCATCTTTGCGATCCGTGAGCCTCACTCACAAAAGTGAAACAATCAAACGAATTAGAAACGCCCTTCAACATTTCTACATCAATGCAAGTCCACTCCTGGTCCTCACAAAATAAGGATAATTCATTATAAAATTGTTCAGTAGGGTGTGCGTTAAAGTCACCTAGTATGTAAACACAATCAATATTACAACTGTCTATGATAGCGCTTACCGAGCCGAGGATGTCCGTAAACTCGACTAAATTCGCCGCTGCGTCCACAGGCATGTAAACATTCACCACTAGTATAGACCGCTCAGGTAACACAACGCGAATCGCACATATTCGCGGATTATTGCACTGCACCACTATCACATTAGGAAACACTTTATGCCGCCAGAGTATTCCGAGACCGCCGTGAGGACGTCCTCGTAACATGCCCGACGACATGTCCACCGCCGAGGTTCCCGTGCAGCTAAACTCGTCATCAATACTGTTCAAGTATGAAATATCACTGGGCAACAACCATGTCTCCTGAAGAGCTATAACGTCACATGTTTTACACAGCTCACGTATTCCATCTGCAGAGCGCTTGACACTCTTACAATTAAAAGTAGCAAATTTGTAAACGTCACTAGCCATTTAACTTGTTATAACGACCGTCATGAGAAACTTTTACTGTCTCTGTCGAAGATCTCTGCCTAAAATGTACAAAGCGTCTGAAAATGATACCACTCGGCCATAGTTTCTCATCCAAGAACATCTCTAACTTTGATGCAGATACAAATAACTTGTAAGCGTCATAGTCACTTAGCTTCTTCATTGCAATTTTCTCTAAAGTAACATTTTCACAGGTTTTACTATATATATATTTGCATATATCAGATTCTGACGTTCCTTTATGTACGTTCGTAATGAATATAGGTATTTTTCGGTCGGCCGCCCTAAAATTAAATTCGGTTTCAATCGTACTGTTTCCCATCTTTCCCTTTAAACGGTTATTCCTCATTGGCCTACGGTTTTGTACTAATGTCCATCCTTGTTCGTTATCATCTTTATTGTCCTTTGAACGCAACAGTACCTTAGCAAACGTGCATTTGTTTGAGTCAATCAGCTGTTCGCATACATCGTTATCAGCGGCCGGCGATGACTCACAGACCTGCTCGACCGCCCGTGCCGTGCAACACGTCCCCGCGCTCCCCGCTCCTTCGACGTCCAACCGCTCACGATCTACCGACAATTTTATATTTGTCGGGATAACTTTACTACCCTCTATGCAATCGCTCGTTATAATACTTCGATAATTCAAATCCTTATTTGGTGATAAACTAGATTTTGATTGGTTTGAATCGCATATAGGAGAGTCATTGATATGTGACAAACCCATAGGACCGCTATCTCGCCCCTGATAGGCACACGCACCACCTCTTTTAACTTTAAAGTTGCTTTTGCAACGTCTCCGGCGGCGCTGCGGAAAGTGCCCATGCTTTGTCACAGCTGGCGGGGGCTGCCCTACCTTCGCGCCTCGGTTCGCCGACGTGTTGTTTGGGTGGTACGTCTCTGTTGTTCTAGGTGAATCGTGAAATATGAATTGTTTTGTTAATTTTGTGTTAATTAAGTGATATTTAGCAATTTTTATAATGAGAGTAGGCTCATTTTGTAAAAATCGCTTTGTTACGGCTTATTCCCATCAGATCCCACAATCGGATCCCACTACCTATGTGTTCATAAATGTGTGACCTGCATTCGCATGAAAGGAAATATGTTAACACCACACATGGGTGATCTCCCTTACGAACGTTTAGAAGCTGGATTTCCATTCATGCGATGTGGTGTTGATTATGCCGGGCCAATATCTACAGGGTGGCCGGAACATTGACGTCCAAAAATAAAATTTCGGTCCCTCGTATCGTGGGGTATTCGAATCACCCCCATGTATGTTCCGCGACTTTTCATAGTTTTCGAGTTATGAATTTTTTTCTGAATGTTGCCCACTTCGTTCTGCGTTGCAGCTCAGAATAATTACTCAGATGGGTAATTTTAAGAATTTTTCCACCTCGCTGTCTTTGAAGGCTGATTTTAAACAAAGTAGCCCTATTAAGTACTTCATTTTTTTATGATTATGAAAGCTGAGAGTCTGGCGCATTCTTGAAGCCTACTTAGGAATTATGAAGTCACCTGTTAAGATTTTTAATTTAAAGTTGAAAATTTGAGTCATAATTTACCGAACGTAAATTTTTCACTTTAGATCAACATTTTCATAACTTTCATCACAGTTACGAAGCTGATTATTTTATGCATAAAAGTACTACTTATGAAAATTCAGTTGCAAAAAAAGAAACTCGATAAAACCCTCTACTTTTTTTTTTAGAATTTTTTTAGGTTGGTCAGGTCGAAAATTTTCAAACATTCAGAAAAAAATTCATAACTCGAAAACTATGAAAAGTCGCGGAACATACATGGGGGTGATTCGAATACCCCACGATACGAGGGACCGAAATTTTATTTTTGGACGTCAATGTTCCGGCCACCCTGTATATTGAATCGCAAATGCAGAGGTTCACAACTAATTAAAGGATATATTTGTTTATACGTTTGCTTTGCTACCAGAGCTGTGCATTTAGAGTTAGGTACTTAGTTTGTTGTCCACTCAGGATTATATATTGGCATTCAAACGATTTATATCACGACGAGGTAAGCCGTGTCAAGTTTTTTCCGATAATGGTAGGAATTTCGTTGGAGCTGAAAGAGAGCTTTCAGCTATATTTGAAAAATCAAACGAAATAGTTGATTTTGCTAGTAGTAATAATATAAAATTTAGTTTCATTCCGCCTTATGCGCCTCACTTTGGTGGTTTATGGGAGGCAGGTGTCAAGTCGTGTAAGTATCACTTGAGACGCGTCGTAGGTAGGTAATGCTAAGCTAACTTACGAGGAGTTTGGTACGGTATTGACACAGGTTGAGGCCGTCCTGAACTCCCGTCCTATGTCACCTATGTCCGCAGATCCAAATGATTACCTTCCACTCACACCTGCTCATTTCCTAATCGGCCGGCCGTTGACTGCGCCTGCCAGTGAGGAGTTGACGACCACATCTACACCTACATGTCGTTACCAACGGCTGGAACAGCTGCGACAACATTTTTGGGAGCGATGGTCAAAAGAATGTGTCTGAGCTGCAACGCAGAACGAAGTGGGCACACCATAAAGACGACATTGCTAAAGACAGTCTTGTTGTCATCAAAGAAGATAACCTGCCACCATTCAAGTGGAGAATGGGTAGGATTATTCATCTGTTTCCAGGGAAAGATGGCGTCTCGAGAGTTGCAGAAATCCGAACATCAACCGGCACAATCAAGCGTGCTTCCTCGAAAATCTGCCCGCTGCCTGTTTCTACAAACGCAGCCAGCGTTACTCCTGTTTAGTTGGAAGACGGATCCGGATCCACTATGTGGGATCCGTTAGGAATGCGGATAATAGTACATTATGTATGATATAAGTGCGGTAAGTTGAAAATTACAGCCGAGGCGATATTGCTAGCCCGAGCCGCAGGCGAGGGCTACAAGAAAGCAGAGGCTGTAATTATCAAAGCGCACGTATGTCATACGACGTTTTATAACATATTTGCGAGGAAATAAATAAAACTCGGACTTTCTTAAACGAATAAATCTTTAAAAACACATTTTCTGAAAATGAATTTGCATCTTTGCTTGTTTTCCATACGATGAAATTTTGATCCGCTTGTAAGTATCTATCGGTCGATTTTTCGGGCAAGAGGCTTAGAGTAGCCTTTTTCGCTGCCTCTGAGACTTCTGGCGGTGTCGAATGAATAAATTCATCATTAATTGACGACATTTTCAAATAAAAACAATATACAGCGAAAAGGAAAAGCGCGCGGAATAATTTTTACTTGTTCACAAATTAGCGATGCGCACGCATCAGCGCTTTTTTTTAAAGGCAAAGGCACAAAAACAGCCAGTATTATTAAAGTAAATTAATATTTTTTTGTTTTTGTTACAGATAAATGGTTGTAATTTATTGCCAAAATTAATTAAATCAAAGAATTAAATGTTTAACATTTAATTCTTTAATTTTATTCAAAATCATTTTATTTTAAATCAAAGAATTAAATGTTTAACATTTAATTCTTTAATTTAATTTTATCCCAAAGTTAATTTTATTCATAAAATGTTGACCACTTTTCTGACATAGAAACTCTTTGCATTGCTTTCTTTGCTTTTTTTTTTTTAAGATTTAAAAAAGTACCGTTGGTTTTAGACGGAGCATACGGTTTATCACCGTACGTGTTACCTTATTAGAAAGAAACTCGTGCGTTTTACTTTACGATTACGCACAAGTACGTAATGACATACATTACGATATTGAAATTGGTGAAATAAGAGGCCCTTTACGAGCAAATGTGTTATAAAATAAATATTTTGTTCCTATCCGATCCCACGTTGTGGGATCCGTTAGGAATGTGGATAAAATTTACATTTTCGGAATAAAACGAAAACGAACGAACGAATTAAAATTAAAATAAATGTATGACCATAACTGTAACCGACTTTACTATTTATCTCGATATTGTGGAGGTACTTACTTTTTGTTTTCATGTATCGATACAAGCCAGGGATCATTACGTTCGGATCGGATTGTGGGATCTGATGGGAATAAGCCCTTCTATTTACATACAAACATGGCATTTGGCACCGCTCGAGGTGTCGACTGCTCTCGCGCAGTTACCTACTCCCTCCACCCGCTCTCCTCATTCCATATCGCGTGCGCCTCCCACCTGCTCGCTTTTGCAGCAGTGGCAGCTTCAAGCAGTTGACGTTCACTGCACGAGCGGTCCGTGTATTTTGATCACCGACAAACTGCTCGAGCAGCCCGTAGGTTGACTTACCACATGTCCAGGGTAGGTTGACTTCATTGTCGGGGTTAGTTGACCAATAACGTACAGTAAGCGTACAATTATGATAAGGGATGAGCATGAGCAACAGATGATTATTTATTTAGCCTTATTTTCAGACAACTAAACGACATGCCGGTCGGCCGATGGAGTAAACGAGTCCTGCTGGTCTATTTTTGTAAAAACTTACCTTGAAAACGTTCGTGAAATGAGCTGTCATTGATGCTAAGTATCCCTGGTTTCCTCTACTCTTTGCGTCAAACAAATAACATATTATTGTAACATCCTGTATAAAGGTATGTCTGTATATTAGGTCCATTTTCCCATCTTGACGAATTCCTATGAGATTTCACTGACCTAATAAGGTATGTTTAGAGGGAGAGGTACCAATTAGGTACCTATTAAATTATCCATGTATGTTTTATATCTAGATTCTCAGTACTCGGCTACACAAAAATACACCCGCCAAGCTGACCTCAGAATGGCGGGTGTATGAAACTATTCCTACTACTTACTTACTACTTTTAACAAGTGGTAGAATTTGGTACTAATTTTTGAGATATATTTCAACCTTTTTTGAGACACCACCAGCGAACATTGACTTATATACCTATTAAAGTTTCTATATCAATGCCCGCGAACCTGATGTTCACCTATTTCTATAGATACAAAAGAAAACCCTCGGAAGAAACTCTCCACAATTTAATAAAATAAATACCTACATAATGTGATGTTTCTATTTGTCAGTTACAACACTGAGACACAAAAAGTAAGTAGGTATAATTATTAAGTTACCTATCTAAGTATAATACGCGCCACGAAAGATGAGACTTGGCGCGCGGCGCCGTACCGCGCCTCCTGCGCTGCGGGATGACGCCCGGTCCCTTCCCGTATTTGCCTCATAGATACCGCTAGAGATAAAAATCTATAAATCGTCTACTGCGCAAGTCAAACCACGTGGTGTGTCAAGTCTCATCTTTAGGGACCCCACACATTAGGCGTGCGCGCCGCGTCTACGCGTCGCGCACGGTGCGCTTTCCCAGCGTGCGGCCGAGCTCGCTTCGCGTTCTATGAGCGAACGGCCAGCGGTTCTATGAGGGCGGCAGTAATCACTCTCTTGTACCTAAACAAGAACACCACAGTGGATCTTGCCAAAGGCGTTTAGTTTTTCTTTTCCATTTCTTATTTCTTTTTCGTTTTAGTAGCAAAACTAACAGTCCTCGTCAGAATCCATTCTATTAGTGATTGTAAAAACTGCAACAAGATCGCCGAGACGTCAGGCGCGCATGCAGCACAACAACGCAGCGTGCGCGCACGCAACGTTCGCGTCGTTCACACGCTCCAGTAACGCGCACGTCGGCGCACGCCCAATGTGGAGGGCCCCTCAGTGGCACGTATTGTACTAAAGCTGCCGTCCTCTCGTTTGAGCGAGTTATTTATCGGTTTCCTTTCGACAAGTTCTGGTATTGAGTAAACATGTTGAGTAAGCCCGTCTGTCTTTGTATACCTCTTTTATTTTGTTTACGATTTGGCTTTTTAATTTTGTTGTTGAATATATGCTTCGGAGCCACCATCCCTGGGGCAGTTGGTGAACTGTTCGGGTCCAATGTGAAGATTGCTCTTAGAAAGTTGTTACCTTGTTCTTCCTCAAACTTTTTTGAAGCAAACTGAAAGTGAGAAAGAATTCTCTCCGACAGTCTATCGAAGATGCCTAGTGAGCAATTCTTACTGTGCTCGAAAGGATCCTGAATACAAATCTTAGAATCGGTTTTCAACTTTATACGCACATCTTTTGACACCTGTTCTTTGTACAAAGAGAACTCTTCGGGAAGATCAAAATTATCAAAACATTTCTTATTGATCACGCGCCCCATAAACGGCGAAATCATATTGTCTTTAAAGTTGAATGTACTATAACACTTGAAGAACCCGCCCATCAGTTCATAAAGTGTGTCAGAATTCCTTGTATCGCTCCACGTCATACTCTCATCAAACGCTGTGTTCCAACTGTCAACATAGTAGCCGGGAATGTTTCTTTGTAACTCATAGACTGAAGGCAAAATGTTCATTAGTTGCAAATAAAATATCAGCATCATGATTAAGGAATAGTTGCCCATTAGATTGGTGCCGGTGAACTTGTGTATCTTGGACCAGTACTTGATGAGCACAGCTAGTGGCAGAGCTCTTTTGTCCCAATGCAATAAAAATGCTATTAATTCACTATTTCTCACACCAGCAGGACTTTTAAAATTGACATCACATTGACGTTGAGTAGGTATATGAAAAAACTTTACAATAGGCACTTTGGCTGTTGTTATGGCAAAAATCTGGGAGAATTTCCTGTGGTATCGGTGAAGAATATTCCTGGCACGAATGACGTGTCGTACATTGGATTGCTCTCCATTTGGCAAGGCAACATAACAGTCCGCATCACTTGTTTTTATTCCTAGACCAGTTACCACTGAACCAAATGGTTCAATTTTACAACCTGTAACAAATTATTGTAAAATTAATATTGTCCCAAATAAAATCATTTATAACTAATAACAGTAAATTCTTTTATTGGCATAAACACGGTTTACAGAAAAAAAATTGAAACCCTGACTCTAGAACAGAGCTAGGTTAGAGTATCTGTATTTCAGGAGCCAGTAAGTAATTATCATTTTACCACAAACAAAATTAATTTTCAAGTCTAGCTAGTTACATTACAGTCCGTGAGGTTTAAGCTGAGATTTGCATTTGTGTGAGTGCACATAGATTGTGTAGGTGTGCGTCCGGCCTAGAGCGTGATTTGCACTTTGCTTGGTTTAAAACTGGTTTATACTGCTTTTTGGCAATCAGCTTTTGTTCTTTTAGTACGAGAGGCCATGACCAAAACCATGTTGCATCTTTGTAAAATGTAAAACGAAAAGACAAAAATTTTGGTCATGGGCTCTCATACCATTTTGGTGATCACTCACACAAATGCAAAGCCCAGCTTACACCTCACGGACAGTACTAGGTACTGAATGCAATTTTCATATGGCTCCTCATAGGTTTCTAGAAACATAAAGTATAAGCTATTATGTATTTTACCTGGTGCTACATGCTGCATTGCATGTTCTAAGTCATCAAACAAATGTTTCAGGTGATGTACCTTATCGGCAGTCAGCCTCACAAAAGTCAAAATTTCTTGCACTTGATCATCAAAGTCACCTTCAAACTGCAGATATTTGGTGTCCAGTATGTTAACTTCTTAAAAAGAGCATTGTATTAGTTATTTAACACATCTATAGAAGGATCAATAAAAGTAACTGAGGATTTTGTCAGTTCCATTAAAATTCCTTAGTTGGCTAAGAACTCAAATATTATAGACTAGATTACAACATAGGTTTACATGGTTAAAGTTAAAGAAGAAAAATTGACCTGCCATTCTAAGATTTATTTTTAAATCTTACAAGTAGGTATTATCAGACGTCTTAACTTAGATGACTTAATTAAAAGAGATAAAAATTATGGCGCTTACAAAAGGAATAAATAGGTACTGATTACGGACTTGAGGTAGGTAAGTTGGTACCAAAAACGTGTCGATTTATTTACAAACACCCGGAAAAATCAAAAGTACATTATAATCATATCTTCTGGATAGAATAATAAATAAATGGTTGCGAATAGTTAATAAATTATATTTACCTTCATAATTCATATTGTTTCCTTCAAAAACCTTATCGTGTATTAATAATACGAGTGTTTATAAAAAATAACACTGTTTTGTGTTTGTGTTTTTTTTTTTTTTTTTTTTTTTTTTTTTTCCTTTTTGGCAACTGAGCCGATGTCGACTATTCTGCCAGCGTCAAGTGGTGACGGCGGCGACGCAGTGACTTGAGCCGTCGAACTTTGCACTTCGTGGTAGTTACCTATTTTTATGTTAGCAGCTGAAAGGACGAGACAATTTTTGTTAGTAAACAGATTTTTTTTTTTTTTTTCCTACATATACCTAAATCTAACACCACAAGTCTACAGTTATATCTACAAAGTTAATAATACTACACATAGATTATTGAGAAATTGAGATTGAGAAGTTAAGAACTGTCAACGTCAAGAGTGTCATGGTGTCATCCAACCAACGCTGTCATTCGTCAATCTTGTTTTGTCAAGCGAACGTTTTGATTTTCGTTCGTAAGTAAAATCTAAACGTCAACCATTTTTTTAATGAAATGTTTAATAGGCAAGATGTCAGTTTAAAGTCAAATAATTTATTTCAAACCTCAGAAGAACAACAAAACCAACATTAGTTTAATGGAGAATTTAAAATGATGCTGTCACTTTCTTTTTGATACATTCTATCATAGAAGACTTATAAAAAAAGATGGACTCCGCACCACGCATATCGAAAGTGAAGCACCCTACCGATCTATGTGTGCGTGATTTGAGTACCTGCAAAGACGCCGCCGCGCGCCGTCGCTCGAGTAACGTAATGGCGGCCGGTAGACTTACTATGGTGTGAATGTGTGCGTGCTGGCTTGTAGACATTAGCGCACTGACTTACTATGGGTGCTTCAGTTATTGTTAAAGGAGACGGCGGCGTCCGCCTTTTTTTTTAGGTCCATGCATTCTATTAAGTGATGCCATATTGATATTGCTCGCTCTGTCTGTGGTTATGACCTTGGCTGTGCAAACCGGTGCAAACAAACACTTTTTACACCGTAGACAGCAGAGACAGATTTACACGCTGATCAGTTGACATTGACACTTTTACATATCATTCTGTATGACGTAAAAACATGGCGGCTACTTTCATGGTGTAAAACATAAAAAAACTGAAAACTTTGAATTGAATTTTAAAATTTATATTGTTATTATAAGAACTAAAACTACATTTTCCTTACATTTTCCGACTGCTTTTTGCCTAAGCTATCTAAGTAATATATTTTTAGATATTTTCTCCTAAACAGTAAAATACCGTATTAGACTTAGACTATTTAAAGTCTCCATTCAGCTAAAGTTAGTATTTGCAACTGGCTGTCTATTTTGTAAACTAAGACCCGACTAAATCTGTGACTTGGCGAAAACTTGCGACTAATTTTACTATCTTCGCTAGGTGCTAGTTTTTGAGATATAAATGTGGCCAAGCTGGGGAGATGCTCTCCAGATCGGCCACCTAGAAACCCTTATAAATTTTGAACCAGTGACCGACTAATATTCTGATATTTGGCGACTAATTTCGACTAATTACCGACTAATGTTTTGTGTTATCAAAATAAAAATCCCCGATGGTGGGCATGCCAGTGTCAGTCACAATATTTTTGTACAACTATTGGTACTGAAAAAGAAACTTTGTCTGACGCATAACATTTATTTCTATTTACCATTTAAAACACAGTCAACTACATGAAGTGGCGTATCGCGCTCAGATTCGTATTCAATGTCACGTGACCAATGGCTCCATTTTACGAAATGATTTCTCCAAAATATTAAACAATCTATAATCATTTACAAAATTAGGTAGAGTTTTGATATTTTAAGCTCAGAAGTCAGAACCATAAATTCTACAAAACAAAATTCATAAGGTTTCTCCTCCTACTGTCAACCCGCCCAGCAGCGTTAGCCTCTGTTTCCACGAGCGTAATAAAATCGCGGCGGGATTTTATCGCGCACTGGATTTTCAACGCTCTGCTTAGCGCCGGGAGTTGAAAATCCAACAGTGTGTTTTTCGTCGCGCTGGGATGCACTCTGTTTTTAGGGTTCCGTACCAAAATCGTAAAAAAGGAACCCTTATGGTGTGACTCAGTCTGTCTGTCCGTCTGTCTGTCACAGCTGTATATCTCAAGAACTACTAATGCTATCAACTTGAAATTTGGAACAGTTTTAGATGACATTTACCCAACTATTTTGCAAATAAGATAGGAATAGAAATATTTATATTTTGTTTGCAACATTGACTGAAAGGGGGTCTTAAAAATTCAAAGTAGGGCTACTAGAGCATGAGGGGTATCATATGAAAGAGCGCTTTTTGCACATTCTCAAACATTTTTTTTCTTTTTTTTAGGCCGCATAGTTTTTGACTTTTGATGAAAAATGTAAAAAAACGGGGAACGGTATTCGTTCCCCCCCCCCCTTATCTCCGAAGTTTGCAAAGCGAAAAATCTGAAATTATTCTACTTATATGATAGAAGTTTATGTAAAGATTACAGGAAAATTAAAACGATGTCTCTATATATCACACTTTTTCAGAAATCGGAACGAAACCCTCGGTGCGCGAGTCCGACTAGCTCTTGACCGGTTTTTTGTTAGGTTGGATTCGCAACACTCGACTCAACAACGAGAGTTGAAAATACAGTGCGCGATAAAATCCCGCCGCGATTTTATTACGCTCGTGGAAACGGGGGGGTTTAGAGTTCCGATTTTTGCTGCGCGCCCGCAGTTGTCTAAGGCCCCATTCACATAGGAAGCGCGGGCGCGGTCGCGAAATATCAAACATATGGCGTAATATCCAAGTGTTCACATACGAAACGCACGTAGCGGGCAAGCTAAGCTAAGCTAAAGTCACCGCGCCCGCACCCGCCGCCGCGCCCGCGCTTCCTATGTGAATGGGGCCTAATGGTGGTGATTGAGTGTAATGCTTGATTGACACAAAATAGCCGTACGTTGCAATTTGACTTAACTCTTACTCATCTCAGACCAAAGAAAAGTCTTAGTGATCGGATTGAAGATTAATACCACACAGCCATTACCTTAGCGTAGGGTACCGGGGTACAAGACTAAAAAAGGAGCAGACGGAAAGCTTCATACTAACGCCACCGGGGTACGGGTTGTGACGACAGGAGACCGCCTTGTCTATCATAATTATACAGGGTGACATTGAACACATGCGACAAAATTTAAGGGGGTGTTCTACGCATCAATATGAACAACTTTTACTATGGGACCAAACCTGAAATCGCGAAAAAAAAATCAGCTGTTCAGTACATTTCGACGAGTTTGATGTAGATAAATGTACTGAACAGCTGATTTTTTTTTTCGCGATTTCAGGTTTGGTCCCATAGTAAAAGTTGTTCATATTGATGCGTAGAATAGATGCGTTCAATGTCACCCTGTATACTTTACGTGTTCGGCTTTCGGTGAGATGCAGTTAAAAATGCAAGTGTGTAAATTGTCATCCTTCTAAGTCGGGTAGATAAAAATAAAACAGCAATATTATAGTTGAAATAAAAATTTCTAAAAACCGCATAAAAATAAATCGTAAGTGTCTTAGCTTAATATTAAAATAATTTGTATTCACTGTGTATTGATAGAATGATTTTTACACTAAGTAAATAAAAGATAAACTTCTCAAAACAGAACATAGTCCCTGTGTCATTTGAGTATGCTTGTGACGTCACTGGCGCTAGCTGTCGGCGTAATATTTGAGTATGCATGTGACGTCACTGGCACTAGCTTTCGGCGTATCATTTGAGTATGCATATGACGTCACTGGCACTAGCATGTCGGCGCATTATTGGAGTGTGCATGTGACGTCATTGGCGTTAGCTGTCGGCGTATCATTTGAGTGTGCATGTGACGTCACTGGCGCTAGCTGACGGCGTATCGTTGTTAGCGGCGCTTGTTAGTACGCTTTCGGCGTGTTTAAAGAAGTGTTCTACATTTTTAGTCAATGTTTCTGCGTTGTTACTCGCAATTCCGTCTGCATTATTCGTCAAAATTACGGTTTTTCTAGTAACTGTTTCATCTGTATTATTTGTCAAAACTCCAGTTTTATTTAGTTTTCCTTCACTGATTGTCAAAATTTCATCTGTTTTTTTTGTCAAAGTTTCTACAGTATTATTTAGATTTCCTTTACTGTTTGTCAAAATATCATCTGTTTTTTTCGTCGAAGTTTGTAGTGAACTAGTGTTTAATGTTTGTTCTATACTATTAGGCGGCGTCTCTTCTGCCTTGTTTGGCAGCGCGGGATTGGTGTTGTTCGTGGGCGGCGTCTCCGCAGCTTGCTCCGACTTGGGCACTAGTATGATTTCCGAATCATCGTCATCTGAATCCATTTCTTTCTCATTGTCCTCCATGGTCTCGGCTATTTTAGTCGCGGTGTCCTTACAGTTGGGCATCGAGAAAGGTTTCAGCAACTCCGTTAACCAGTTCTGCGTCACCGATATGAAGAACTTGCCGAATTCTTTGAAGGCATCCAAGTCGCCCTTGTTTAATCTGATCGAGATCACTGCGCTTTTTGGGTCATGACAATAAGTCAAAGTCAATTGGAACTGTACGCTGAGGTCTTGCTTTTCAGCGTTTATAATTTCCTGGGTGATCTTTCCCTGTTTTTCTTCAAAAGACATGTCCATGACGCTGTACAGCTTGCTGAACGTTTTCCGTTTCCATATCGGCTTCGTCAAGGTGCCACTGTACTTTTCTTTCTCTTTCCTAGTGTCAGGGTTCACCTTTTCTTCCATTTTGCCAACCTTGATCTTTAACATGTTTTCGAATATTTCCATCACCGCTTGTCTGACTACCGACTTCCAGTCGAAGCTAATGATAGGGTTAACAATTCTAGGGAACAAGTTGACTCTGAATTCTGGATGTGTTTTTCCTCGGATCAGTTTAGGTCTCTGCAGGAGTATCGTTGAAAGAAAATCTTGGCACGCATTTAGTTTCTCCTTCTCGTACGCGTTGGCACAGAACTTGAAGTAAGTTTTGATATCCACGGCTAGCTTGCTGGTGACGGTGGAACTGACATTGTGGCACTGCTCGAAGGGGTCCTGCACCACGAGCGGCGACTGGTACCTGATGGGCATGACGTAATGGTTGAGGACGTTCTTCTTGTACCGTTCGAACTCATCGGGAATGTTGGCGGTCTCCCTGAACAGGTCTCTCTTGACGGGCACGCCGAGGTACGGGCAGATGATCATCTCGTCAAAGTTGAAGAGGGAGTAATACTCGAAGAATCCTCCGAGGAGTTCGGAGATAGACGAGGTGTTAGCACAGGGCGGCAGGAGTGCGGGGTTGTTCATGAAGCCGGTGTTCCAGTGGTCCACGAGGTAGGCGTGCGCGGCGTCGCGCTGCAGCCACGCCACGGCGGGCAGGATGCTGTGCGGCGGCTGCTGCAGGTAGAACACGATGAGCAGCGTGAGCGCGTAGTTGGTGAGCTTGCCGCTGCCGGACAGCTCGTGCACCTTGGCCCAGTACTTGATGAGGACGGACATGGGCAGCAGGCGCGGGTCCGAGTGCAGCAGGAAGGCGATGAGGCGGCTGTTCTGCGCTCCGAGGGGGGTCTTGAAGGTGACGTCGCAGTTGGTCTCGGTGGGGATGTGGAAGAACTTGACGATGGGCGTGTTGGCGCGCGGGATGGCGAGGATCTCGGCGAACGTGCTGCCGTACTGCATGAGCACGCGCTTGGCTTTGTTCACGTAGTTGCCGTTGGGCTGCCGGAACTGCCCCGGGATGTTGATGAAGCAGTCGGCGTCGCTCGTCTTGATGCCGAGCCCCGTTGTTATTGAGCCGAAAGGCACCGCTTTGCAACCTGGAAGTTGTACACCTGTTAGTTTAGTTGTTGTTCAATGCCAACATTAGTCCGGTCAATTTAGACCAAAAAATGAGAGTGAAGTTACATAAAGTCCCAACAAGCTGAATTTCAGTGAAATTGTTCAAAATATAATTATAAACAAAGTCTAGAAGTTCCCCATCATTCCCCTGTAAGGAAAAAATTTTATTCAAGGTCAAAGGTCAAAAAAATGAGTTTTTCGCGATTTTCAGCAAAACGGTAAGTTTTATCATAAAAGTACCTCAGACAAAAATTGTAGATCATCAAATTATCTATAAAAAATGTATCAATACTTTTTTTCTTACGAGCCACCGTTTCTGAGATATAACGATTCAAAAAGTTATAAAAGTTGTTATCGTCATAATATACATGAGTACGCCACGTATATACATCTAGAGTTGTCATATTTAAAAAAAAAAAAAAAAAAAAAGAAGCTGAAGTTTTTAAAAAGAGTAATTCAACTCAACAAGAAGTTATTACCAACGGCATCCGCTTTCTTCTTTCTATGTACGGAGCTCCTAAAAAACTACCTGTTTAGATAAGCATCGATATGCATGTTTCGTTAAAATACTAAAAATAAAAACCAAGTTCAATTAGCTTGTCTTCCTCCAACCTCAGTTGCTGCTCACCAACATCTTTTTCGAGTATATTACCAACTTCAAGTGTGGCTTGGTTATCAGCTAGACCCTACAGACTGGGGTTGGAAGTTGGTCAACAATATATTAGAGCCAGTTCAAACTTTACTTCCACCTGCGCCGGAAAAACTGCTGAACACTATTTTTTGCAACTGCAAAAAGGGATGCAGTGCTAAATGTGGTTGCAAAAAAGTCGGACTGTCTTGTTCTTTGGCATGCACAAATTGTCAAGGCCGGTCGTGCTCTAATATTGAATCACAAACAATGGAGGATTCGTTTGACTCCGACGAAGTATCATGCGATACATCGCTATTGACGCAATTTACTTGCATCCAAAATGAAGATGAAGAAGAAGCAGGAGAAGAAGAACAAGAAGAAGATCAAGAAGAAGAACAAGAATTTGAAACTTACGAATAAGACGAATAAACTTCAACACTTTTTTTTAATTTACATCGCTTTTATCTTTCCCAATCTTTGAAAATTTCCGTTATTATGCAATAGTTTTACATTAAACAGGATCACAACTGACCCGTGGAGTAGGCCTAGGGAAACCACGTTAAAAAAACGCACTAATTACACTACCTACCTACCTCATAGGTGGCGTGGAAACGTGGGCATATTATGACGATAACAACTTTTATAACTTTTTGAATCGTTATATCTCAGAAACGGTGGCTCGTAAGAAAAAAAGTATTAATACATTTTTTATAGATAATTTTATGATCTACAATTTTTGTCTGAAGTACTTTTATGATAAAACTTACCGTTTTGCTGAAAATCGCGAAAAACTCATTTTTTTTTACCTTTGACCTTGAATAAAATTTTTTCCTTACAGGGGAATGATGGGGAACTTCTAGACATTGTTTATAATTATGTTTTGAACAATTTCACAGAAATTCAGCTTGTTGGGACTTTATGTAACTTCGAATGTCTAAATTGACCGGACTACATTGCCAATACATAAATTTACGAGTAATTTAATGCCAACACAAAGTGTATGATCTCCTGAAACTGAGTCATTCTGAAATCAACTCAATTTACACACATGTAAAGTCGATATTTGCTCAAATGGAAACAATTATTTGATTTTCCCCTTGTTCTGCTTTCCGTAAAAACTGTCATAAAAATCTATTCTAAAACACACTCCTAGTTTCAAATCAAAATTCATTTATTTAAACTAGGCTGGCAATTATTATTATTATTATTTATATAGGCTAGCAATCTGCACTTTCGAAACGTCTAAATGACATAAGACAGTCCCCCGACACGCACCTTCACCACTTCCTAGTGCTTTAGCTGGGAAGAAGGACCCAACAAACTGTCCAGCTGTACAGCTGTCTCAAAGTAATTAACATTACAAAACAAAGAAACAGAAAACATTAAATTATTATGGAAGAAACATTAAAAATAGAAAACATTGACGGTTCTTGAAAGTGCTTTAATTAAGACTTGAGGCACCAAATTAATAATGATTTCTTGAAATAGATGAATCTTCGTTCGCACAGAAAAGAAACTAAGAAAGTATGGCCCCGAAGATTAACGAGAGTGCTTAAAACTTAAAATCGACCTTAGATCACTACTATAAGGTTCATAATACACTGCAGCTGTTAGTTCCGTCTCACTCGCAAGTATGGCGGCTGCTAACATGCCACGCGGCGCGCGCTAACATGGCGGCAGCTGCCGACCAATAGCGGTACAGGAAAAAGGAGCACGGTGCGTGGAGCGTGCCGATTGGTCAATAGCATTTCCCGCACTTTGAAAATTCATCTTCTGCGCAGGTACTCCTGTACCGCTATTGGCCGGCAGCTGCCGCCATGTTAGCGCGCGCCGCGTGGCATGTTAGTCAGCCGCCATACTTGCGAGTGAGACGGAACTAACAGCTGCAGTGTATTATGAACCTTACATTAGTGGTCTAAGGTTGATTGTAAGTTTTAAGCATTCTTTCGTTAATCTTCAGGGCCATACTTTCTTTTCTGTGCGAAAGAAGATTCACGACGCCTGTACACGCGCGTTTAAAAATTCGACACATTCATTTTGTGACATCTTTCGTTCCAGACACTGGCCCCGGGCTCGTAGTGTAGATTTTTTTTATTTTATTTTTACTACATTGGGACACAAAACAATTACATGTTATAATATTACTATAAAAGTTCTGAGCTAAAGTGGGCTAGGGTAAACATGTAATCCACACTAATGTCCGCGGAATAAATATACTAGTGTAAGTTTGCAAAAGAACGCGCGTCAGGCCACAAGCAGCATTTTGAGGAATTCAAATTATTGAAGCAATTTGACGGCCATTTTTGAATAAACAATAACCTGGCCACTGCGCCTGCAGTGCTATCTCGAGGTCTGTGTAGAGCTGACCGAGGCACTTGACGTCCTCCTGCGTCAGGCGGACGGCCGCCAGGATGCTGTCCAGCTGGCTGTGGAAGTCGCCTGACAGGTCGATCTTCTTCGGTTCTACGATTACACCTGGAGAACATAACGACAAATTCAAATGACACACCGATTCATTATTTGCTTAGAATGTTGCTAAAATAGCCTAACTAGGAAATTGTATTATGGGTTTGTACATAATATATAAACTAACAGATTTAAAGACGCTCTTACAAATGGTTAGTCAAATCATTACTTTTTTACACAAAATTATGTTTATTAAATAAAATGCTTTGCATTCTTAAAATGTTTTTGGCCGAATTGTTGATAGATGTGCATGGTACGATTCTGAACTATAAATATAATTTTAGATAGGTACATTTTCTAAATAAATGTACCAAAGTAAAAATTTTCACTTCGGTACCGTTATTGAGAAACTGTACCTATCTAAAATTATATTTATAGTTGAACACCATGAAAGTAGTCGCCATGTTATTACGTCATTACGGCTGTATAAATTAAAAAGTGTCAACTGATCAGCGTATATAGTGTTTGTTTACTCAGAAAACTGACGTCATGACCACAGAGTAATAAGGCGTGCACAGGGTCCAGCGTTTATGCGCGAAATTTGAAAATGTTAAAATTTAAATTCATTTTTAAGGCACTTAACGATTGAATAAAAATTTCGTGTTTTTTTTAGTGGCTTATTAGCACTAAGTATATGGCTGTAATACCATATTGTTACTGCACAGTTTTTGCCTATCCATAACTGGTGAAAATATAACTGTAAGGTAGATTTCACGATCGACGTAAAGCCATTAGTAAATTATTGCAATATAACTCTTATCTTGGTGAGGTAAAGTATAAATAACAATGTTGCCGAGAGCTTTATCAAACTTACACAATCACACAACCATTCTAATTTATAATTTATTTCAATGAGATAAGAGTTTAGCCACAGATTAATACAGATGGACACTCCGCAAAATCATTTAAATAAAAAGCGACTCTTGCTACGACACAATAAAGTGCAATTCAGGCCGCACTACGCTTATTACCTACAGTTATATTCAACTACAAGTTGCCTCTCTTTCTATCGCGTAACTACCTTCTGACCTACTGAATTGGCCCCGCGAGGAGCCGGCCGCGTACTTGTAGCTTCATACCTAAACTGCGGAGTGACCCATCTGTATTAATCTGTGGTTTAGCTTAAAACATTGTTTGCTGTTTTTGTAACAATTATTATTAATTATTAGTACTTAATAGATTTATTTATTTGTACCTTTCTGTTTGCTCATGGGGAACTCCCTCTTGGGCGTGGTGGGCTGGCCGACCTCGGACGCCACCTTGGAGGAGTACGGCTTGACGGACAGGAAGTAGCCGTAGATGTGCAGCCGCTTGTACGCGGCCAGCGCCGCCTGCGCATCCTCCTCGCTGCTGAAGGTCAGCGTGGCGCAGCGGCAGTTGCAGCGGTCGATGCGCACGCTACCGAACTTTGTGAACACCTCGAGCAAGTCTTGTGGTTGAGTATAGTTTGGGTAACCTGGAAGAAAACGGATAGGTTTATTGAAATTTCTGATAGTCGGAATTGAAGTATAATTATTTACAAAGTCGACTTTGAAAATGTGTACGAATCTTCTGTTTGTCACGAATGTCAAAACTTTCTCATGTTGCTAGCAACACTGCAACATTACATATTGCCGTCAACATGTTGCTGAAACACATCAGTGGCAATTTATGTCGTAGCAGTAAGGGCGATTTTTGTAGTGCACGGAGGTGCGATTGACTGTACCACAATCACAGGCACTATCACTGATGTGCGATTGATTGTAACACAATCACGGGCACTTATCACTGATGTGCGATTGATTGTACCACAATCACAGGCACTTATCACTGATGTGCGATTGATTGTACCACAATCACAGGCACTTATCACTGATGTGCCATTGACTGCACCACAATCACAGGCAGAGGCGTCTCTAGCGTATGTAGCGCCCGTATGCAATCATTACCCAACGCCCTCTACCTAGTAAGTGCGCGGTCAAAATGGAATGGGTATAAAGGTACATTTTGGAACCCGCGACCCCTGGCTTCGTAGTCCGTAGCGTGAACCACTCAGCTATGGAGGCAGGAGTAGCTCAGTCAGCATCATAACGACCTACCCAAATCTGTTAAAATATTCCAGCTGATATTGAATTCTATTCGTTCAAGATTAGGTTGAAATTCGGTTGCAGAAATTTGACAGATAAGGGTAGGTCGATGTGACGCTTATGAAGAGCTCCAGGTGTCATACAAAATGTAAGCAAACCGGAGCTCTTTTTACGTGGGTCATTCCGGTCATTGAACGTGCCGCGGTCCGGGTGGCCGGCGCGCGCGGCGATTGGCGCCCCTAGGACACGGCGCCCGCGTGCATCGCACACCCTGCACTATAGGTCAAGCCGCCCCTGATCACAGGCACTATCACTGATGTGCGATTGATTGTACCACAGTCACAGGCACTTATCACTGATGTGCGATTGATTGTACCACAATTCAGAATAAAAGTGTAAGTTTAATTAATTAATATTATGAACTTATGAAGTACAATCTTGCGCTAGCAGAACACAATCAATCAATCTGCCTAGCTTTTACCCAACTATGTTCTAACTGTACCACAATCACAGGCACTTATCACTGATGTGCGATTGACTGTACTACAATCACAGGCACTATCACTGATGTGCGATTGATTGTACCACAATCACAGGCACTTATCACTGATGTGCGATTGATTGTACCACAATCACAGGCACTTATCACTGAAGTGCGATTGACTGTACCACAATCACAGGCACTTATCAGTGATGTGCGATTGATTGTACCACAATCACAGGCACTTATCACTGATGTGCGATTGACTGTACTACAATCACAGGCACTATCACTGATGTGCGATTAACATAAACATTGTCTTGAGTTAATCACAGCGACCAACTATTCTTATCGTTTAAGTAATCGTTGCTATATATCACTGATGTGCGATTGATTGTACCACAATCACAGGCACTTATCACTCATGTGCGATTGATTGTACCACAATCACAGGCACTTATCACTGAAGTGCGATTGACTGTACCACAATCACAGGCACTTATCACTGATGTGAGATTGATTGTACCACAGTCACAGGCACTTATCACTGATGTGCGATTGATTGTACCACAATCACAGGCACTTATCACTGATGTGCGATTGATTGTACCACAATCACAGGCACTTATCACTGATGTGCGATTGATTGTACCACAATCACAGGCACTTATCACTGAAGTGCGATTGATTGTACCACAATTCAGAATAAAAGTGTAAGTTTAATTAATTTATATTATGAACTTATGAAGTACAATCTTGCGCTAGCAGAACACCATCAATCAATCTGCCTAGCTTTTACCCAACTATGTTGTAACTGTACCACAATCACAGGCACTTATCACTGATGTGCGATTGACTGTACTACAATCACAGGCACTATCACTGATGTGCGATTGATTGTACCACAATCACAGGCACTTATCACTGATGTGCGATTGATTGTACCACAATCACAGGCACTTATCACTGAAGTGCGATTGACTGTACCACAATCACAGGCACTTATCAGTGATGTGCGATTGATTGTACCACAATCACAGGCACTTATCACTGATGTGCGATTGACTGTACTACAATCACAGGCACTATCACTGATGTGCGATTGATTGTACCACAATCACAGGCACTTATCACTGATGTGCGATTGATTGTACCACAATCACAGGCACTTATCACTGATGTGCGATTGATTGTACCACAATCACAGGCACTTATCACTGAAGTGCGATTGATTGTACCACAATTCAGAATAAAAGTGTAAGTTTAATTAATTTATATTATGAACTTATGAAGTACAATCTTGCGCTAGCAGAACACCATCAATCAATCTGCCTAGCTTTTACCCAACTATGTTGTAACTGTACCACAATCACAGGCACTTATCACTGATGTGCGATTGACTGTACTACAATCACAGGCACTATCACTGATGTGCGATTGATTGTACCACAATCACAGGCACTTATCACTGATGTGCGATTGATTGTACCACAATCACAGGCACTTATCACTGAAGTGCGATTGACTGTACCACAATCACAGGCACTTATCAGTGATGTGCGATTGATTGTACCACAATCACAGGCACTTATCACTGATGTGCGATTGACTGTACTACAATCACAGGCACTATCACTGATGTGCGATTGATTGTACCACAATCACAGGCACTTATCACTGATGTGCGATTGATTGTACCACAATCACAGGCACTTATCACTGAAGTGCGATTGACTGTACCACAATCACAGGCACTTATCAGTGATGTGCGATTGATTGTACCACAATCACAGGCACTTATCACTGAAGTGCGATTGACTGTACCACAATCACAGGCACTTATCAGTGATGTGCGATTGATTGTACCACAATTCAGAATAAAAGTGTAAGTTTAATTAATTTATATTATGAACTTATGAAGTACAATCTTGCGTTAGCAGAACATAATCAATCTGCCTAGCTTTTACCCAACTATGTTGGGGTCGGCTTCCAGTCTAACCGGATGTAGCTGAATACCAGTATTTTACATGGAGCGACTGCCTGGAATCTGACCTCCACAACCCAGTAACTGGGTAATACGATACCCCTTGGTAAGACTGGTTGTCAGACTTTCGGGCTTCTGACGACCCGTAACGACTGTCAAAGATCCACGAATGACAGCCGGGACCAACGGCTTAACGTGCTCTCCGAGGCACGGAGGAGTCTCGGTATGTAAAGATGGCTAGCAGAACACAATCATGTCATGAATTTACTAACTTTGTATAGTGTTTGGGTAAATCTGTTAAATTCTTCTGTTAGTTATTAGAATTTCGTGTGCCTCAATCCTCACTTTTGAATACTTCAAGAAAATCAATTTTGAGAAAGCCAAACAATAGTCATGAAATAGTCATAAATAGTCATCAAGGTCAAAAAAATAGTACCATTGTGCTTCCGAAGTTATAGCTATAAGTTGGTGAGGATTGTGTGGAGACGTTCACGCCACAATCCTCACCTCCATTCCGGCCATCGTGGGATTTTTAACATCTGCGTGGTCATTATTTAAAAATTGCATAATATTGGGTTTCCCAATAATCCAAAGTAAAATTAACACGAGTCTCTAAGTATTACTACGCTAAATTTAACTAATGGGTTCCGGCCCGCACATTAGCTAGGTATTTTAATAATAGATAAGAATTTAGATAGTCTTAATTACTCATACTACAATAAAGTTAATCTGAAATAAAGACTTAGTCACTTATTCATAAAAAAACTAAAACGCATAATAAACCTATTATAGTTAAAAAGTGTTTTGTCTTTTTCTTCAAAACTCAAATCATAATTCGAAAGAAATAATTGACGAGACAGTTATTAACTAAAACTGGTTTCTAGCCGTTTTTCAAAACAAAATGTATTTACAAGTTTACATGGAAGTTTAACATACTTCTACTTAGTAAACCAGGTCGAAATTATCATGGTATTTCTTGACTATTTTTTGACACCAAATTCAAATTCAAAAACGTATGCGTTCCGCGGTATTCAGGTGAGGATAAAGGCCCCACGTAATCCTCACCAAGACACCTTTATATCTCTGGAATCACTTAATGTATTTTCGAGATTTGGCATAGCAACAGTACTATTTCATGACTATTTTTTGGACTTGAAACCAAGTCGGTACTCCCAGCCATTTGCTTGCACTAGAAGTGAGGATTGTGGGGTTAACGTCTCCACACAATCCTCACCAATTTATAGCCATACTATAAACTACTATATAACTTCGGAAGCATAATGGTACTATTTTTAGGGTTCCGTACCAAAATGGTAAAAAGGAACCCTTATGGTGTGACTCAGTCTGTCTGTCTGTCACAGCTGGATATCTCAAGAATTACTAATGCTATCAACTTGAAATTTGGAACAGTTTTAGATGACGTTTGCCTAACTGCCTAACTAATAAAAATACATGTATTTTTTTTTGCAACAGGAGTCCCTCCTGTTGCAAAAAAAAAAACATATATTTTTATTTGTTTCTTATTTGCAAAATAGTTAGGCAAACGTCATCTAAAACTGTCTGAAAGGGGGTCTTAAAAATTCGAAGTGGGACTACTAGGGCCTGTGGGGTATCATATGAAAGAGCGCTGTTTGCACATTCTCAAACATTTTTTTCTTTTTTTTAGGCCGCATATTTCCGACTTTTGATTAAAAATGTTAAAAAAAATACCATTCGGCCCTATCTCCGAAGTTTGCATACAGAAAAATCTGAAATTATTCTATGTATAGATCACAGGAAAAATAAAAGCAACAAGGTTAAATCAGCAGATAATAAAATAAAGACAGTTTGGAAAATTATCAACAATGAAACGAACAGGAACAGAAAGCATAATATTGATTACACACTGGAGTCGTCATGTGGTCTCATTTCCGATAGTAAAGAAGTTGCTCAAGAATTTGTAAATTTTTTTACCAGTATACCACTTAAAACTACTGAGGTCTTAAACTCCTCGCCCTCGCTCTCTTTTGATTTAGTAAGAGCGAACGTATCGGCCTGCCCGATTGAATTTAACTTTAAGCATATTAACCCCATAACAGTAATAAAAGCTTTTAAGCAAATTAAGATCAAACTGACCGAAGATCTTTGGGGAATGTCCATTAAAGTCTGTACCTCCATAATTGAGACTATAGCGCCTTACTTAGCCTTAATATTTAATTTTTGTGTAGATCAAGGAGTTTTCCCGGATTTAATGAAATACAGTAAGGTAATTCCACTTTTTAAATCCGGAGACAGTAAAGACAAAAATAATTATAGACCAGTATCCGTGTTGCCGGTTTTCAGCAAGGTGTTTGAAAAGGTAATGCTTAATCAAATGCTCAATCATTTTAACACGAATAAAATACTTCACGATCAACAGTTTGGTTTCACCAAAGGACGTTGTACGACCGACGCCGGTGTAACCTTATTAAAACACATTTTTAACGCGTGGGAAGAGGCCCAAGACGCCATAGGCATTTTTTGTGACCTCTCCAAGGCATTTGATTGCGTCGATCATGAAACCTTACTCTTGAAACTTGAGCATTACGGACTTGGAAAACTTGCCCTCAGTTTAGTAAAATCTTATTTAAATGATAGACAACAGCAAGTTCAAATAAATGGTGTCAATTCACTGTGTTTAAAAGTTAAAATGGGTGTTCCACAAGGCTCGATATTGGGTCCTTTCCTCTTTTTAGTGTATATTAATGATTTACTCCATTTATTAAAAAATCAACCACAAATGGTGCTATTTGCTGATGATACTTCATTAATTTTTAAGGTAGATAGACGTGCTACAAATTTTGACGACGTCAATAACGCCCTACTGCAGATCCAAAATTGGTTCACTGCTAATAATTTAGTATTAAATGGAAAAAAAACTAAGTGCATCAGATTTTCTTTACCAAATGTCAAAAGTAGTGATTGTGAGATAGTATTGAATCAAGAGAAACTAGAATTCGTCGATAAAACCGTTTTCCTGGGGATTACGCTCGACTCAAGGCTACAATGGGGTCCTCATTTAATATCACTTGCAGGACGGCTAAGTTCAGCAGCTTATGCTGTCAGAAAAATCCGTCAATTTACTGATGTAGATACCGCGAGGCTAGTCTATTTTAGTTACTTTCACAGTATCATGTCTTACGGTATTTTACTTTGGGGACGGGCTGCAGATATCGAGTCCATTTTTATTCTGCAAAAACGAGCCATCAGAGCCATATATAATCTTCGCAGGCGCGATTCTCTAAGGGAACTGTTTAAGGATATTAACATCATGACGGTACCTTGTCAATATATCTACGAAAACATCATGTACGTAAGAAAAAATTTACATCTTTTTAATAAAAGAGGTGAAAGGCATAATTATAATACTAGAAATAAGGACCTATTAGCTCAACCAGGTTTCAGGCTGGCTAAAGTAGACTCATCGTTCATGGGGTACTGTTTAAAATGTTACAATAAAATACCTCCACACATACTTCAACTAAATGAGACGAAATTTAAAACTTGTATAAAACGCACACTATGCAGGCAGGCATATTATAAGTTGGGGGATTACATAAATGATAAAAATGCTTGGCTCCATGCTGGTCCTGCTCCACAACCTCAACTAATTAATTAACATTTGAAGATACTGTTAAGCAACTGCTGAAGATTGTAAGAATAGCTTTGCATTGTGTAGACTCAATCACCTTTGTATTGTATAATTGCTTAGTACATGTGTGAGTACTATGTACCTACTCTAAAGCTACCATTTACTGGGTACGTCTTTATTTGACTTGGATGTGCCCTGGCGGCTGAGAGTGTGTCATGCTCACTCTAATGCCTCGCTGATGGTGGCGCGTGTGTTGGATCATTTAACGAATCCATACATCAGGTTTGTGAACGGGCGCTGTTGGTGGAGGCTGGTCATACCTTAGCTGCCACGGCTTATTTTAATTTTAATTTTGAATTGTTTTTTTTTTATTTTTTTATTACGGACGCTTTTAACGTTCATCGTTCTCACATGTATAATTTCAACATGAATGATGTAACCAATATTTTGTAACTATATTTTGATTTAAAAGAGTGTCCGTGGAGTTTCTTGCCCGTTCTTCTCCATAGATCTACGTTTTGGAATGGGCAACTAGCTTCAACTTTCTGACTTACCTACTGACCGACTCTTTGACAATTCAAAAGTGCCTGTAATTGGTTTAATTGAAATAAATGCTTTGAGTTTGAGTTTGAGTATGAAAACGATGTCTCTAAATAGCACAGTTTTTCAGAAATCATCAACAAACATTATTAAATGATGGTACGGAACCCTCGGTGCGCGAGTCCGACTCGCTCTTGAACGGTTTTTTTGACTTTGATTTTCAAAATTGATTTTCTTGAAGTTTTCAAAGGTGAGGATTGTGTGGTGAGGCACACAGAATTTAAAAGAAGAAAAAGAAATTGACATTTTGACAGGACAACGTCTGGTGGGTCAGCTAGCTTGAAAAAATTCGGCAGGAGTTTGGACAATCGAGGGTTGGAAGATGGACGTGTATATCCTCACCAGAGACCAGGATCCTGCAGCCGGGCTGTGCGGGCGGTGCGGCCGCCTGCGCGTCGGTCGCGGCGCGACGGCGGCGTGGTGCGTGGCGCGGCGACGACGAGGACGACGACGGAGTGGACTGCGCCTGCGCCGTCTGCTCCATGGCTCATGGGTATAGGTGCTCACCTGCACCAATCAGAAGGAAACGCCTTTGAAATCAAGTGGGAGAGGATGGGTATAATCTGGTGTACAGGCGCATTAAGTTAAAAGTTTGTTAGGCAAGTCTATCTTACAGACATAAATACAACCGCGAACCGACCTCTAGCTCCTCTACCTCTCTACAAATGGGTAGTCAAATCATTACTTTTTACACAAAATTATGTTTATTAAATAAAATGCTTAGCATTCTTAAAATGTTTTTTAGCCGAATTGTTGATAGATGTGCGTGGTACGATTCGGAACTATAAATACAGGGTGTAAGGGACAGCCCTCCGCATACTAACAGGGTGCATTCAGCTCCTCATTTTGAATCATATTCCACCGGAAATTTTCTCAGGAAAATGTTCATTTTTCAATTTTTTTTTCAGTTACATTTTCATTATTTCAATGTAAAATTGCATTGTGTGTTCGTAGCACTCCATTTATGTAAAAAAAACAGCAAAAAAAAAAACCAGCAATGGATGTTGAAATACTCAACCAACGACGCATAGATAGCAGCAATGGATGTTGAAATACTCAACCAACGACGCATAATCATTAGAATCAGCAATACAACTCCATAAGTTAGCATTTACCTCAAATCTGGCGATTTCATGAAATCATGAGGTTTGAGGTAAATGCTAACTTATGGAGCTGTATTGCTGATTCTAATGATTATAATTCTGTAAAGCCATATTAGCTACGGCCGCGAAACATATTTTAATCAACATACAAGCTCACACTGACCTACAAATTGCAAAAAACGTAAGTAATTTTGAATTTCGCGGGCTACCCTGGCGCTTTCGCCTTAATAAAAAAAAAATCTGAAAGAGGTGGCTAATAACAGTAACTACCAAACCGGAAAGAGTGAAACTATTGTGTTCATATTTTCATTCGCCTTGAAGCTTGAACTCACCTTTTTTTACTTGAGAAGTAAACTTTGTCTAAATTACACGTAATCAGACTATCGCCACCATAAGTCCACCACAGCCAATAACTTAGCACTTTAAAAAACCCTAACAAATAAAACTTTTTTTTTTTTATTACCGCCTAGGTGTCTGCACTTCAACATTCACTTAGTAATACAGAGGAAATTGCTACCCCCTAGTATTTAACTGTTTACTATCGTATGTAACGACCACAGAACACAATTACTAATGGGTAACGACTAACGATAGTACGTACGAGGAATAATCACGACCAAGAGTATAGACTAGACAGACACAACACGGTGATGACACAGCAGATACAAATACTTTTTGGGTTTATGATTAGGGACTTCCCCGAATATGTACGACACGACACACAACATGTAATAGTAACAGAAGGACTACTTCAATCAACCTTAAAACCAAATCTTTGGTTTTAAAAAAAAAATGCAGTTCAAGCTTTGAGATATTTTTTCTTAAACCCCTAAGATATTTATGTCAAAAAGTTTTTTTCACCCTATAACTCAATTCATTGGAAGCTATCATTTGTATAACAGATAACAGTTGGCCATTTGGATGTGAAGCTTCTAAATCTAGTTTTTTGAGCAACTGATATCTCTTGACACTCCTTAGCTAATGATGTACACATTAAAGTACTTATTCCAAATGGCTAGCGCTAATTACAAGCACAAATTGAAGTTTGAAGTTTGTGAAAGCGTGTCCATAAATTCTGGAAATAAATAAGGTTGTAATAAAAGCTCCAGTAAAACTTACCGCTGCGAATATTCACTGCTTTTGCAAAGTATTTTGGCTCCAAATATCCTTTTGCGTTACCACTGGTTAGGATGACACCATTTTCTGACTCATAGAATTTGACAGCATCAGCTAAGGCACCCGCAAGGTCTATGTATATGTGGACTTCAGTGTCCAGACGAAGACCACTGATCACGGAAGCATCCTCCAACGTTCCTTTAGCTAAATGTATGTGTTTGCGCTTCATACGACTAATGCCTTCATTTTTTATTTGTGTCCAGCATTTTAAATATGTGCCATGGATAACAGTATTGTACTTGGGCTGAAAAAAAAGGACTTGTTAAGATAGTGCTACGGTGTGCTTACTTATCCAACATATATTTTAAAACAAAACTAATTAAAACCTCAGTAATGGGGGTAAGGTCAGCGTCAGAAACTTCAGTGATTGTGTGTCCTTGATTAGCTTTGATCTCCAGACATTTGCTGGAAGGGTTTTGCCTCAGTTTGAACCTCTGCTTATCATTATTCTTTACAACTCGTTCAATGTCTGATGTGCTGTACTTGCCTCTGAATGTTTTGTGCTGCAATATTTTGTTTACGTCTAAATATCCTTCTGGACTGAAAAAAATGAAAAGTCATTTTTATTCAAAACTCACATTGCTAGTTATAAAATGTTGTAAATTTCTTATTTCAGTTGGATAGTTTATAAATGTTCTTAAAGATTTCCACATAAGACAGTTGCTTGCACTTGTCGGGAATAGCTTCTTCAAGTATTTACACATTGATTGTTTAGCACTCAAAACTAGCGAGGTTATCTAAAATGTCAATAGATGTCCAGGTAATATAAATTGACAAAAGTGTTGCTAAATTGTATTTTCATAATGACAACTTTTGTATTGTTTCATAGGCTTGTGTGTGTAGAAATAAAAAAATGAACTAAATAAGAGCTGCTTAGGAGCTACTAAACACTCCTATATATCAGGTCAAAATTAAACTATTATGTATTCTATCTGTTAACCCGTTGCATGCCAATTAGCAGACACAATAGATTTTTTATTGTTATCTGAACACCTGGGTGTCAATCGACGTTTAAAGAGTTAATGCAGGACATGGTTTACCTGTATTCAGTTGAGTAACAGTAATAGTGAGCCTATGTGTGAAGAACAGATTTTGCTTACTCACAAACATCTTCATACAATAATAATGTGGTACTGACATAACTTTTACTATCAAGTCAGAAGATTTATTTTGGCATAACCTTTTCCAAATAAAGATTTGAAAAAAAAGATTTATTTTTATGATACTATTGTTTACAAAATACAACATGTTAATTTTGTGGTATATAACATTCTTAATTCATAAAAACCACACTTCAATTAGTTTTACTTAAACTCTGATTGATCTACATTGGTTAAACTAAAACCATTACCTATTTTAAATGTTTCTTTGCTTACTGGATCACAACAATCTCCATGTCAGTGCGACCTCCTTGAAGCATGCAATAAACGAGCGCACACAATTAAAACGACTCCCGACTATCAATGGGTAACTAAATAAATTGCAAACAGCGCATAATTGATGCGATCGCGTCCCGTGTCGATGCGTCTCACAACGGCACAGCACAACTATACAAATTGACATTCATTATTATATTTATGTACAGCTGTGTGGACTTGGGAGCCAGGTGACTAGCGAACATACCTTAGCCTGAAACCTTCTCGGACTGCTCCGTGTCGTAGCAACCAAGATAAAGATTTACTCAACTGTATGTCTTTGTTATTCCTGCAAAAAAACTTGAACTGAATATAATAATAATAATATTGGACTCCTCAGCACAGCGCGTCATTGAAGAGACAACGTACATTTAATTTGTCAACGAAATTTAAGTTTACGATGCGTGCGATACTACTGGAATGTTATTGTTTAACCCTAATTATGGAACTATGTTTTATTTTGTCAATCAAGTCTAACACGACTTGAAAATTTGCGAGATTAAGTTTTAAAACAGAAAACTAGAAAACAAAGGATGCGGTTGTCTTCGCAAAAAAGACGCATTATTTTCCCGTCGATTTGACATGTGTCACAGTGTCATTGTCATACTGTCATCAAATATACTTAAAAAAAAAAACCAGTGTTGCCAAAGCAACATTCCTAGCCTGATCCAAACCTCTTAGATTTTTGGACACGATTTTTTTTTGTAAAATAGTTTATTCTATTCGGAAAGAGAGCCTACGTAGGATTTGAGGGCGCCGCCGCTTGCTACTTGCTTACCATTTTTGTTTAGCGAGCAATACAATAGCGCATCTGTGCCATTTTGATCGTTGTGGAATGGATGTGTGAATTTCGCGGGCTAGCGAAATTCAAATTTTCTTGCGCTTTATGCAATTTGCAGGTCCGTGTCAGGTTGTAGCATGATCAAAATATGATACGCGACAGTAAAACATGTATTTTTCGTAAAGCCATCTACCGGTGCAAGGAATCGGTGGAGGAATTATTAATGAAACTGAACTAGCTATTTTTAATTTTAGTTCGTCTACTGGCCACTATAGTGAAACAGAGCATGACACTTTGTTCCAGAACATTCTATGGTGTTATTATGGCAGGATCAGATTATTTATTACCCAACTGCTGGTGAAGCCTTGGTGAAGCCCACTTTTTACCCGACTGCCAAGGAAGGGTTATGTTTTTCACGCGAATCTTGTATGTATGTTTTAATTTCTTTATTACCTCGTATCTTCCAAACGGATGGATGGATTGGTATCGTTAGATTTGTCACAAAAACCTTACTGTCTTTAGATAGGTGTTTTAAAAAAAAACATAATGGCGGATTCATAGACTTATAAAAAAAGATGGACTCCGCGCCACGCATATCGAAAGTGAAGCACCCTAGCGATCTATGTGTGCGTGATTTGAGTACCTGCAAAGACGCCGTCGCTCGTGTCACGTAATGGCAGCCGGTCGGCATACTATGATGTAAATGTGTGCGCGAGGCGTGTTTGTACAAACGGACCCGGCATACTTACTGTGCTTCACTTTCGATAAGCGCAGCGCGGAGTCCATCTTTTTTTATAAGTCTATGGGCGGATTTTTGGCGCTGCATTGTAAGTCGTTAATAAAAAAACAATAAACAAACCTATCGAGTAGGGTATCAAAATGACGGAAATTCAAAGGAGATTACAAAAATATATAAGTCATTTGTTTCAATTTAATTAGGAATGGTAAATTGGCAATCAATGTACGGAACCCTAAAAATAAGTTGGGAAAAAAACAAATAAAGAAGTTTGTGAAGAAGTAACAAACATACAAACACACACCCTAATGCACACACTCCAAACTTTCGCCTTTATAATATTAGTGTGATTACGTTTGTAGTAGTTTGCCATATTTTACAATTTTCTGTATTTTGTATTATATTTTCATGCTTAGAGTGAAAGACCTGTTGCGCTGACCTAGCGGTAAGAGAATGATGACGACTGATCGAGTGATCAATGTGTTCTAGATAGTATTTTAGTTTAGTTTAACTAAACTAAAATAAACCATAAACAAATTAACAGTAGTTACTAAATCATTTTAGTTTATAAAATGTTCATGCAATAATGTTTCCAAGCTTTACAACTTTAAGGGTCAAAACTGCGTGTATTATTTTTGGAACGGCATAGACAGCTCTTTTGTGAACTGACAGAAAATCAATGAAGTGTGTGGAATAGACAATTAGGCATAGACTGAGGTCAGCTGACTTCATTTCTATCATTGGTCTTGTGATAAGTTGTGATCCTCCGCCATTCTCGGCCCGACTTTTCCGTCTTTCTCGTCCCGTGAGTTGGATTTTAAATATTAAAATATTGTAATTCGTACATTATTAAGTTTGTTATTGTAGGAGTATGTGTTATTGACCGTGGATATCCTTCCTTTCTTCCTAAATTGCGGTAAGATTGTTCTTGATTCTGCCATAGTATTTCTTTCTTGAGAACCATGTAATGTCACGCATTATTTGGATTTTTCGGTTTAGCTGCGGTGTAGTTTCGTTAAGAAGTGTTATTAGTACGTATTTGTGTATTAATTACAAGGTATATTGGTTTTTAGCGCAGGTATTTCACTACTATTTAGTTAATTATCGTTCCACCCATCTATCATGTGACTATGTGTGAAGAGATTTGTATCAGAACACTTCAGTTCCCTCAGTAATATAACTGAAGTACTTGATTGTAATCTGTGCTGTGCCTTAGCCGAAGCATCAAATGTTGCTGATTACTGCAGGGGCAGGCAGTTTCTTTAGTGCATACCTAGATATAGGTTCCTGCTATAGTTACTCACTCAGTGATACTACTGCATTCTGTCTCTCTCTCTCTCTCTCTCTACTACTTGTCTGTGTACTTATCTCATTATGAACAGAATCAACTGTTTCTTGTGATAGACTTCTAGTATTTTCTATATCAAAATGTAAAATGTTGTATTACACGAGCCCGTCTAATATTCCTATTAGAATCTAATTTGTAATGATGCTTCTAGCCAACAACCCATTGTAGCAGGGGACTGTGACAGTCTGATTTAATTGGTCTTGCACCTAAGTACCTATCTAAAACTACTTTCCGTTCTATTTTTATTTAACATCTCGTGTAACTTATCTCATCTCTCATGTACATAATTACATGAACTGTTCCGTGACTGACTGACGAACAAATCAGGGCATACAACTTGACATAAAGAGGTCATTAAATTTTGAAGCCATGTTCATTCCTGTAGTACTTAGCTCCTGGTCTGTTCTAATGTCCATTAAAGGTTTGCAAGTGATAAACTGTGTAACTCATGCTTATCAGCTCTATGAAATTGTTACATAAAATACTAATGATTTTTAACTTTAAAATCTTTTTCTCTTATATGAATGGTAGATTTGGGTCATATGACTTTTTACTAGGGAAAAATCAATAAACAGGTCCATTACTTGATACTGCAATAACCACATTCTCTAATCTTTTTATATCCTCTGTCAGATGTCAATTTTATGTAATTGCATTTTCTTCCGACTGGACTAACAGTCTCAAGTCAAGGACAAAACCTCTATTGACTAAGGGCTGATTACTCAGATAAATCTTATCTCAAGAATAAATGACAGTTTGACATATTTTCTATACAAAATCTGTCAAATTCAAATATTTATTCTTCAGATTAGAGTTATCTAACTATTGAAAAATTAGCCCTAAAAAGAAGAAGGCTTCACTAATAGGGCGACAATTCTTCCATTTTATTTTCCCAAAATTTTCTTCATGATAGTTGACATTGATGGATGAATGTGTTTATCAGTGCTCATTGATAAAAGTTAGCTGTCAGCTGATCTGCCAGTCTATGGTCTTAGTCTGACCAGCAACGTTGGCAGCAGTGTTGACAAAATTTTATCAGGGTATGTTTTTAATATAATTTCAAACTTTTTGATATTTGTTCCATCTTCATGAATTAATTCATCTTGCCATAAATATTTTATATTAGTTTGATATTATTGGGATTAAGAAGAATACTGTGGTGACATTACACTGAAAATAATGGCAGGATCAAGGACAATCTTTCTGTGTAAATTGTAATGTGTTGTACTATTTCTATACTTGTATGCACCTATGTAAATTATTGAGAGTACTAACCTACACCATGTTGTGATGAATGGAGTGTTTGACTTAAGGACCATTTTATTATATAATCAACAAGATCTGTTACTTACTTGTGGATTACCTATCACCACTCATGTATACCACTAGATATGGGACGGGTAATGGTTATGCTGGGTACCCGATAACAAGTACTTGGCATGGGTAACACCGGGTACTCGTTAGCACTGACATGGTGTCTTGCTTGTGTGATCAAATTTGAAAAAAAGTAATGCTTATGCTAATAAATGGTAAACCACTAGATCATTATTTAAAATCGGCAAGGGTTGGAAGAGATATAAATCCAATAACATGGTGGGCATCTAAAAAAGGACTGATATTACGAAAAGTTGCCACTAAATATTTATCAACACCTGCAAATTCTATTTACAGTAATCACCTGTAAGCAGGATTAATTTATGAGAAGAAAAGAAGTTAACTTGTTACCAATTGTTCTGAAAAACTGGTGTATTTACAACATAATTTGCCAATTTTAAATTACAAATAATAAATAAAATAATACAACCATTTCTTCAATTAATATTAGTCATTATTTTTTCTTCACTGAATTTCCCGGGACTGCTGCACTGCCGGGGTACCTGGCATTATTACCCGTTACACGGCCGGACCCTGAACGAGTGCCGGATCCAAACCGGGAACCGGATCCAAACCGGGAACCGAATCCAATCCGGGAACCCATTCCATGTCTATTATAATATACCACCTTATTACTTACTGCATACAAAGGTTTCTATGAACAATACAAATACAGAAATATTGCAGTGTTGTGTGTATACTCTATCTTTGTTACCCAAATTAGTTACTTATTATAATAAAAAAATGTTTTTTTTTTGTTCAGGTATAGAATTAATAATTCAAAATGAGCAGACAGGGGTTGAAGACGATCGCCGATGAAGAAAATGAGGATAAGTTCGGTTATGTGTTCGCCGTATCCGGTCCCGGTACGTACACAAAGTTTATAACGTTTACTGCAGTTAATAGAGTTCTTTGAGTAGCTTTTGCTGTACCTACTAATAGTAATTATTCATTACTACCATACGTTTCTACCATCATGTTTTTTGTTGTCTACCACCTAGCCTTTCTGCACAGCTGTGTTCTGTAGGGAAAGGGAGCCGAAGTAATTAAGAAGAAGAGATTCTGGAAGGTTCTAGAATACGAGCTTTCCATAAAATATTTAGGTCGAAACGATATGAACGCACATTACGTCATTCTTTGGCATCAGATTCTATTCATTGTGATATGATATGACATAATGCATAAGTACTCCCAAAATCTGCAGCGAGGGTTTTGGAATCAGTTTTTTAAAGGCCAAGAAGTTAAATTATAATGTGTTATATAGGTTCTACTAAAAAGACGCCGTTTATTGGCGATGTGGTCAAGCGTGAGCATAAAATTCGACAAACATAGTTAATGCACTTAACGACATAGTCGATATGAGTTGGAGTTCGAACATGGAAACATGAACACGAAATAACTATTTACCCCACTGTCAGCAACATCAACAAAATAACTAGATTTGCTAGACTGTATAGATAGTGTATAGGTAGGACAACAGCACATCAGGTTATACCAAACTGTCAAATCTCTCCGAATGATTTTAAACTTTCACATGTTGTTGGTTAAGTTCAAAATCGAATGAGAAAATTTGACAGTTTGTAGTGACTTGACCTGCTGCTGTGTGTACATAGGTTCAGAGCCACCTATTCTTGCAATTTGCTAAACTCAAACGCGAGCACAGATTAATACAGATGGAACACTCCGCAATTTTTTTAAAATAAAAAGCGACTCTTGCTACGACCCAATAAAGTGCAATTCAGGTCGCACAACGCTTATTACCTACAGTTATATTCAATTACAAGTTTCCTCTCTTTCTATCGCGTAACTCTTATACCTTCTGATCTACTTAATTAGCCCCGTGAACGGGGCCCGCCGCGTACTTGTAGCTTCATACCTAAACTGCGGAGTGTCCCATCTGTATTAATCTGTGCTTATAGGTACAGACAACAGCACATCAGGTTATACCAAACTGTCAAATTTCTCCAAATGATTTTAAACCTTAAAATGTTGATGGTTAAGTTCAAAATCGAATGAGAAAATTTTACAGTTTGTAGTAACTTGACCTGCTGCTGTGTGTAGCCACCTATTCTTGCAATTTGCTAACCTCAAACGCGAGCCTATCCTTTATTGGGCCGGCCCTCGCATAGAGGCATGTCTACCTACCTACTCGCCTATGGCTATTCTGCAGTATCAGAATCGTAACTGAATGCCCAACTGTCTCCTATTAAATATGAGTTTAAATTAAACTAGTATTTTTGTTACCACAGTCGTCACGGCGGAGAAGATGTCCGGCTCGGCCATGTACGAGCTCGTGCGAGTGGGCTACCACGAGCTGGTAGGAGAGATCATCCGTCTGGAGGGTGACATGGCCACCATCCAGGTATGTGGATCACTTCGGCAAAAAATGCATTATGTGAAGGAAAATTACTTCAGATTTATAACATTTAGTTCAATAGCAATAATAATACCAGCCTATTAATAGGGAACACTCAGCACAATTTTATAAGAAATAAAAGATTACAAATAAATCATTTAATATTAGAAACAGTTATTTGGTACATTTTTAACGGGTACTATCCATTACCAGAAGTGTATGTTAATGTTAGGTACAAGCAAAAATATCTCGCCATCATTACATTACAGGAATTTCCTAATTCAATTCAATATTCATCATAGGTATACGAAGAAACATCAGGTGTAACGGTGGGGGACCCCGTACTGCGTACTGGCAAGCCTCTGTCGGTGGAGCTGGGACCCGGTATCCTGGGCTCCATCTTTGACGGCATCCAGCGCCCCCTGAAGGACATCAACGAGCTGACACAGTCCATCTACATCCCCAAGGGTGTCAACGTGCCCAGTCTTGCGAGGGACATCTCCTGGGAATTCAACCCATTGTCTATTAAGGTAGGTAGTCTGAGGGTGGCTTTTTTTTTTAGAGTCCGACCGATATTCGTTTTCCGGAGGTCTACTCCTTATGCACGAAATCCGTAATTTTGGCCGAAGTTTCGGACGTTTCCTACCTACGGACATAATATTAGTGTCGGGCCCGAACTAAAAATGAAGGACAACGTGGTTTCACAGTTGTCTTTACACTCGATGTGTTTTGCCTGTCCGAAAACGTTAATTAATCGGGAGTAGGGTTCACTCCGAAGTATCGAGCTACTTTCGAACGGGCCCGTATCTTCGTTGACGGTTTTGGAGTTTTCTGTTTTCGACAATTTTCGTTTTCGGCCGAAGACACATTATTTTCGGCTAATCAATACTTTTAATTAATTTATTCAAAGAAAATCGATAGTTACAACAACCTAAAGCACAATTACTGAAAATGTAGAAAAACTTGGTTTTTCTCGCTGACATCAGATTGTTTGATTATTATTATAATTTGTCTTTTGAGAAAATAATAAAGTTTCGTGTGGATTAAGTTAATATATAATTAAATTAATATTAATATATTTAAAATATAATATGATTAAAAGATTGACCAAAGAAAATCTTTCGTTTTCGGTTTTTGGGCGAAAATGCGTAACAGACCGAATTTTGTTTTCGGGCGAAAAATAAAGCCATTTTCGGTCGGAGTCTACTTTTTTGTATGGGTCTTTAGGTGTAATACAGGTTTGAATATTATTCTTTGTGCAATTCAAGGTATAATAAAATCATTAATTAAGTAGTGTTTTTTATAACAGTATACTCTTGGTAACAAAAACAAGATCATTGCGGACCCTGTGGGGCACAGCAAATTAGACAAGAGGAAGGGAAGGGGTGCATTAATTTGACACCTTTTGTTATTATACTATAAATTCTTTATGTAATTATTTTATAAAAATATAATTGATTTTTAAAAATTTAAATAGGTATTTATTGATATTAAAACAGCATAATTATAGAGTTTTAGTTTATTTATGAATGGGAATTAAATTTTGATTATATTTAAATTATTTTCGGTAATTTATATTATAATAAATTATATGTTAATTGACTATGACATTCTACTACAGCATCCATAAATATGATTATATGATATAATAATGATTGCTTGCTTGCAGGCCGGCGCCCATATCACCGGTGGAGACCTGTACGGTATCGTGCACGAGAACACCCTGGTCAAGCACAAGATGCTCATCCCGCCCAAGGCCAAGGGAACCGTCACGTACATCGCGCCCGCCGGCAACTACAAAGTCACTGTAAGTACCACTTGATACTGATACTAATGACACTGTCTATATACCTATACATCATCATTCTTCTGCCCTTATCCCAATCTACTTGCGGTCGGCGCAACATGTCCTTTCTTCCATACTTCTCTATTAGTCGTCATCTCGGTAGTCACCCCCTTTCTAGCCATGTCTCCCTACTCTTATAGCCATCGACATTCATACTCAAAACTTTCCTCACGACATTTTCCTCATTCACTGTCTATCTATACAATATAAAAGCGAAATACCACCCAATCACCGAGTGATTAAACACAAAATCTCAAGAATTATTTAACCTACAAAGTTGTAATCTGGCAAGTATTTTGTTTATATAGTGTAGATGTCCGCTAAAAATGGATTTTTGGAAATTCCACCCCTGTGGGGTTAAATAGGGGATCAAAGTTTGTCATTTTCAAAGTTAGAGTCATGATTATTATGAAAAATAATTAAGCAAATAATGTTTATTTAAATAAATCTAACGCAATCACACACAAAGACCGTAGGTATTTTACTAACAACAATACGCATTTTGAATCAAATCAAAAGTTTTTTGCTAGAAATACATTTTTTTTGAAAATCTCACGTGAAATTAGGGGGGAAGGAGGGGGTAGAGCCAAATCTCACGACATCTCACCAAGTGTTGAGGGGTCGAAAAATCGCCGCACGTAATTAATAAAAACCTCCTGAAGATAAGAAATATGCACATACATACAGCCTGCTAGTGTCCTTCAAAAGTTCGTTGAAGTTTTTCCACTTTAGCTGTAATGTCACATTATCATTTAAAATTCTAGATTCAAATGTTTGAACTGTACACTATAACGTTTTTATTAATTATAATCTAAGATCTAACCATCTATGATAAGAAATTACACGAAAAAACTTCAACTAATTTGTTGAAGGTTTTTTTTGGTCAGACGGTTGTGTGAAAATAAGTAACCCATTGGTGATGATGTGCAGGACGTAGTGCTGGAGACGGAGTTCGACGGCGAGAAGCAGAAGTACAGCATGTTGCAAGTGTGGCCGGTGCGCCAGCCCAGACCCGTGGCCGAGAAGCTGCCCGCCAACCATCCGCTCCTCACCGGCCAGAGAGTACTCGACTCGCTGTTCCCGTAAGTATAGCGCTGCAAGTTATTGTGGCGCGCGGCCAACATCGGAACTAACGCCGCCATCTTGTTTTTTTAATACATTTTAAGTGACATTTCTCAATACAATTGCACAAATGTTCACCAACAGCGCCCCCTGTTAAGGTAGCCAGTTAAATTAAATATTTTTTTGCGTTTTAAGCAATTTGCACGTCCGTGTCAGGTTGTATCTTGATCAAAATGTGATACGCGACAGTAAAACATATGTATTTACATAACTTTAACAATAAAAATCATCAATACGTCTCTCTAAGTTAGATTTCGTGCAGAATCTGCACGAAATCTAACTTAGAGAGATGTATTGATGATTTTTTTGCTTCTTCGTCGGCATAATGAAGTTAATCTCATATTTAGTTGCACCATCATGACTCTGCCAGGTCCACTTTCTGTGCTCACGTTTTTTTTTTTTCAGGATTATATGGTTAAAATCATGTAAATACATATGTTTTATTGTCGCGTATTTTATTTTGATCTAGATACAACCTGACACGGACCTGCAAATTGCAAAACCCAAAAAAAACAAGAATTTCGCGGGCTACCCTTGCGAATCCTCCATAACTGCATCCTAGCGCCAAAAGATCCGAGAGAGGGGTAGTGTAGGTTGTTTTACTAATGGGTAGCGTTTGACGTGTGTTTTTGTTTGTCCAGCTGTGTACAGGGAGGTACCACGGCCATCCCCGGCGCCTTCGGTTGCGGAAAGACTGTCATCTCTCAGGCGCTGTCCAAGTACTCCAACTCTGACGTCATCGTCTACGTCGGGTGCGGCGAGCGTGGTATGTACTAACTACTCTACATGAAATGGAAGAACATATTATATTTATTTTTACTTGAAAAGAAGCAATAATAACTACTTAGAATGGACATAACAAAACGTAGTCGGTTCCCTACAAAATGGTTGAGCTGGATGGTGCTGATCCACACGTCATGTTCGTGAACGCCGTCAGTTGAGACTGGTCATCTCTTATCTGCCAGACCCTATTTTTAATTATATATTTTGACTTGTTTTTAAGTATTTTTTATACATTGTTATCACATGTAAGAAGCAACAAATACAGGGTGGCCGGAACATTGACGTCCAAAAATAAAATTTCGGTCCCTCGTATCGTGGGGTATTCGAATCACCCCCATGTATGTTCCGCGACTTTTCATAGTTTTCGAGTTATGAATTTTTTTCTGAATGTTTGAAAATTTTCGACCTGACCAACCTAAAAAAATTCTAAAAAAAAAGTAGAGGGTTTTATCGAGTTTCTTTTTTTGCAACTGAATTTTCATAAGTAGTACTTTTATGCATAAAATAATCAGCTTCGTAACTGTGATGAAAGTTATGAAAATGTTGATCTAAAGTGAAAAATTTACGTTCGGTAAATTATGACTCAAATTTTCAACTTTAAATTAAAAATCTTAACAGGTGACTTCATAATTCCTAAGTAGGCTTCAAGAATGCGCCAGACTCTCAGCTTTCATAATCATAAAAAAAATGAAGTACTTAATAGGGCTACTTTGTTTAAAACCGGCCTTCAAAGACAGCGAGGTGGAAAAATTCTTAAAATTACCCATCTGAGTAATTATTTTTTTTTGGCTATTTTCTCGTTCCTAAGGTTAATTAATGATAAGAATACTGAAAACTAACCAACAAATAGTTTCAGAGTTGGGTAAGAAAAGTTTTACGTAAAAAGTGGTTTTGAATAAAACACAGATGATAATGTGAAAAAAGTACTTAATTTATTTTTAACATTTACAAAAGGTTTTCAAAGTGGCCACCACCAGCAGCAATACACATTCTACACCTACGTAAGAAATTGTCTGGCAATCGTCTAAAAGCGTCTCTGTTCTCTCTCACAACACGTTCAGCTTCTGCAATCAACTGCCTCAGCTCTTGTTCACTTGAACAGTCTCGGGCGTATGCTATTTCCTTGTAATAGCCCCAAATAAAGAAATCGATGGGGTTGAGATCAGGTGAGCGTGGAGGCCACCTAATTGGTCCGCTGCGTCCGATCCATCTGTTGGGGTATGTTTCATCTAAGTAATTTCGGACCTGGGTTGCATAGTGACACGGGGCGCCGTCATTTTGCAACACCATGGTTCGTCTGAGTTCGAGATTCACATCTGCCAGCAACAATGGAAGTTCATTTTCCAAAAAGTTTTTGTATGTTTCTCCATCAAGTCTGGACGGCAGTTCAAACGGACCAATTAGTTCGCCATTGAGGATACCAGACCACAAGTTAACGCTGAAGCGATGTTGAAATGTCGAAGTTCTCACTTCGAGTGGATTTTCATTCGCCCACGTGTGGTAATTATGAATATTGAATATAATGTGGTTAGTTTTCAGTATTCTTATCATTAATTAACCTTAGGAACGAGAAAATAGCCAAAAAAAAATAATTACTCAGATGGGTAATTTTAAGAATTTTTCCACCTCGCTGTCTTTGAAGGCCGATTTTAAACAAAGTAGCCCTATTAAGTACTTCATTTTTTTTATGATTATGAAAGCTGAGAGTCTGGCGCATTCTTGAAGCCTACTTAGGAATTATGAAGTCACCTGTTAAGATTTTTAATTTAAAGTTGAAAATTTGAGTCATAATTTACCGAACGTAAATTTTTCACTTTAGATCAACATTTTCATAACTTTTATCACAGTTACGAAGCTGATTATTTTATGAATAAAAGTACTACTTATGAAAGTTCAGTTGCAAAAAAAGAAACTCGATAAAACCCTCTACTTTTTTTTTTAGAATTTTTTTAGGTTGGTCAGGTCGAAAATTTTCAAACATTCAGATAAAAATTCATAACTCGAAAACTATGAAAAGTCGCGGAACATACATGGGGGTGATTCGAATACCCCACGATACGAGGGACCGAAATTTTATTTTTGGACGTCAATGTTCCGGCCACCCTGTATAATGTACCCAGGATGTTGTATTACTTATCTTGATTTAAAAGAGTGTCCATGGAGTTTCTTGCCCGTTCTTCTCCATAAATTTTGGAATGGGCAACTATCTTCAACTTTCTGACTTACTGACCAACTCTTTGACAATTCAAAAGTGCTTGTAAATGGTTTAATTGAAATAAATGGTTTGAGTTTTAGTATATTTCTGAGGTTTCTATTTTTTTTTAATCAATTTTATAAGCTGTAAAATAGGGGCGCATCCGATATCGATACCGATTTCGTTAACAAGCTTCATTATTCAATTTGATTAACGTCACATTATTAAGGGTAGGCTGTATGTTTTTAATTCTGTACTAACCAAGGTAATCGTTTGCAGGTAACGAGATGTCTGAAGTACTGCGTGACTTCCCCGAGCTGTCGGTAGAGATTGAAGGAGTGACGGAATCCATCATGAAGAGAACTGCGCTGGTCGCCAACACCTCCAACATGCCCGTAGCCGCCCGAGAGGCTTCCATCTACACCGGTAACTAATAATCATAACGTTCAGTAATCAGAAATCAGAATGTAACAGGAGGAGCTCGTGGCTAAGTAATAACAGCCGCACGGATCGATCCACCACTTTACATACCGAGACTCCTCCGTGCCTCGGAAAGCACGTTAAACTGCTGGTCCCGGCTGTCATTCGTGAATCTTTGACAGTCGTTACGGGTCGTCAGAAGCCCGAAAGTCTGACAACCAGTCTTACCAAGGGGTATCGTATTACCCAGTTACTGGGTTGTGGAGGTCAAATAGGCAGTCGCTCCATGTAAAATACTGTATTCAGCTGCATCCGGTTAGACTGGAAGCCGACCCCAACATTGTTGGGAAAAGGCTAGGCAGATTGATTTGAAATAAATAAAAAAAAAATACCCCGTACAAGTTGCTAATCTGTCTACTATTGCCAGCTACCTCATAAATCCCTCGTACTCATACGTACTCTCCCCGCAGGTATCACGCTGTCCGAGTACTTCCGTGACATGGGCTACAACGTGTCCATGATGGCCGACTCCACGTCCCGTTGGGCGGAAGCGCTGCGTGAGATCTCCGGGCGTCTGGCTGAGATGCCGGCCGACTCCGGCTACCCCGCCTACCTCGGCGCGCGCCTCGCCTCCTTCTACGAGCGAGCGGGACGCGTCAAGTGTCTGGGCAACCCCGACAGGGAAGGTAAGGAAACCTAGCCCACTGCGCCGAACCTGGCAATCATAATGGATTTATTCTCGCGCCAACATCATGGCATAGCGCCTGTAATCCTCAAAGGGTTAGGCATAGATATAGAGTACATCCACATGCAAGTCCCATGCAACAGGGGGCTAGCCTATCGCCGTCAAACGGGTCAAATCCAGATTCCAGGCTGCTAAGAATAAAATGTATTTAAGAGCATGTGTTTCAGTAGTCAGCAGCCAAAAGCATCAGTTATTTAAAAAATCGTAGAGTCCATGTTTGTTTGAACAAAATATTAGCCTCGTAGGTATTTGATTGCGAATAAAAACGATAGAAAATGTGGCGCTGTTTAATTTCAATAAATGTTTCTGTAATATATTTGCAGCAAGAGTTTTTTTCTGCACAGGAATATACAATTTTTTTAGGCATTAAATATAATGACTACCAATAAAATTAAATGCTCACCAAAATGGATAAATGCTCGCCAAATCTGCGTCGACCTGCTGACGAAAATCCAAACCCTAGACGGTCGCCGTCAGGGGCACCCCGAGGTTTGGTTAGTTAGGTTCCTTTAAACCCTGCAGACAGAAATAGGAGCCACGCCAAGCGGGGCTCCTTCGACCTGCTGTCAGTTTTCTAAAGTTATAATTTCACTATAAAATGGTTTTAATTTTGGTGAGCATTTATCAATTTTGGTGAGCGTTTATCCATTCTGGCAGGTATTTCGAATTTTTTGGTAGTAAAATAGGTAGTTTTCTGGTAGGCGTTTAAACACAAGCCTTTTTTGACAAGGTAAAATTGAATAAATATTGTTATTGTTAACATACCATGCATTTAATCGAATCTCAAATTTTGATGTCCTAAAAATACTAAATAGCCAAGTAACTGCGACCAACTTGTATTTAGCGCATTTTGGAAAGCGTACATGAGAATGTCAATCAGTTTTTAGAGGATCGGTTAGATATTTGCTTCTTGCAATTAAATGAGTGTGTAACCTGTCTCAAATTGCCCAGGTTCCGTGTCCATCGTGGGCGCCGTGTCTCCGCCCGGAGGAGACTTCTCGGACCCCGTGACTGCGGCCACGCTGGGCATCGTGCAGGTGTTCTGGGGGCTGGACAAGAAGCTGGCGCAGAGGAAGCACTTCCCGTCCATCAACTGGCTCATCTCCTACTCCAAGTACATGCGCGCGCTCGATGAGTTCTACGACAAGAACTACGTTGAGTTCGTGCCCCTTAGGACCAAGGTAACAATCAATACTCAATATAATTATTGTTTCCACAATGTGTACTTAGGTGGTAAATCCAAATTTAATTAGATCATTAAGGACCCTTTTGGACACAGCAAAATAGTAGGAGAGAGGAAGCTTTAAACTTATCTATTCTTAACTTTGTTTTTGTAACATGTGAATTTTTAAATATTTTTTTTTTTTAAATAATTGCCATTATCAGGAATAATATGTTATTTTACTGTTTTCTATAATTGTGTAAGGCGGAGATATACTATACTCAAATAAGATAGCTCGACATAATTATGCAGCACATGCAATAATAATTAAGAAAGTCTTTATTATTGCTACTAGTACCTGAGAAAACTATTTATAAAACAGCTTTGATTTTTGGTTATAACAGCTATTACTGTTAGGAATTCAAAATAGCAGAAAGAAAGAAAAAATAAGAAAAAAAGAAGTATGGATGGCGAGATTTTCCAAAGAAAAAATCCGCGAGGCTATTAATAATTAAAAAAAAATATATAAAAACTAGCATAAACTTCACTCAAACAAATTCCTCACAAGCCCATGCATTCCACCAGGTCAAGGAGATCCTACAGGAAGAAGAGGATCTGTCAGAAATCGTGCAGCTGGTCGGTAAGGCGTCGCTCGCAGAAACAGACAAGATCACGCTTGAGGTCGCCAAGCTGCTCAAAGACGACTTCCTCCAGCAGAACAGGTGAAAAAGAGCTTCAAAATGTTTGGTTATGTTTAGCATCCACATAATAGAGAGAGACTCAAGGGGTGTTTCAGAATCAATACAATACTCAATACATTGTCATTAGCCCGGGGAATATACGCCGAATTTTACGCTAATCTTGCATTGTGATTTTTTTCATTTAACGTGTCGGGTATTTAAACTGCAAAAGTTCACCACCGTGTGTGTTTTTTTAAAGAAAACATTTTATGCTGAATAAACTGATATGACGTCAGTTAATAATAGTGCTCGTCCTCCATAACTGTGTGCTTGTATATCTGTTCACTTTTTCATTTAATTGTATGTCCTCTTCTCCCTCAGCTACTCGGCATACGATCGCTTCTGCCCGTTCTACAAGACCGTGGGCATGCTGAAGAACATCATCTCGTTCTACGACATGTCGCGCCACGCCGTCGAGTCTACGGCGCAGTCTGACAACAAGGTCACCTGGAACGTCATCCGCGACGCCATGGGCAACGTGCTGTACCAGCTCTCCTCCATGAAGTTCAAGGTAACCGTCTGACCCTGGACCTGCGCAATAGAGCATTTCATTTTTCGAAACCTAGAAAAAAATTTAGCTGCAGTAAAAATTGTATCCTAGACAGAGACAGCACTACTAGCATCAGACGTCACAGGACAGAAGTGTCTTAGAAACTTTCGCGCCATTCAGTACAAAAGCGTATTCGCCTTTTACCGTTACATCTTTAAAATAAGTATTAGTTCGTGTATATTTCTGATAGCAGGCACGCGACACATCGTTGTATATGGGAGTCAACGCATCGGCAATGCCTTAGTATTGCAATGTACTATCGAAAGCCGTTGCGTCTCACCCTTTTCAAAACTTTTTCGGTTGCACCTTGAAATCGTAGTTTGCAACGCCCTTTTTTAGTTTGACCAATGAATGAAGAATTAACCTTTTTTTTTCGTTCAAAGTTAATTGTTTTTGTTTGACCAATTAACGATGATTGTCGACTAAGAAGGATGACCCTAAAATAAACAATGTCCCTTTTCTTAAACGTTTCGGAACAAAAAATGGTTCTAACCTTTTTTTTATATAATAATGTGCGCCGCAGCGCTATTGGTAGTGTACGGTTCGTACACTTGAAGTAGTTGTAGTTGTTAAGGTTGAAGCGCGTAGAGAAAAGATCACTTAGTTCCCGTTAGGTTTATTACGTATAGTGTATACAAGTAATACTAATGACGATTCCTTTCTCTAATGTTAGTCACCGCGTAGCAGTAATTGCACTCATTGATTTATTGAAATGTATGAATATTTATACCTAGTATTAAAGTGACGCGTTTGGTGCAAACCACCGCGTCAGCAAAACATGTACCGTTTAAGACTGTACATCTTGGCAACCCCAAAAGGAGAAGCAAATGAAAAGAGAAAGGAAAAGCCATCACAAAGTTAATAAGTAAAATAATCAATCAAATTGAAAGGCGATGTTCCTGGTCCCAGGTCGAGGCTCCAGCCGCAAGTCCTTTGTTGTTTGTGGTGCGACTGCTTCTTGCTGGTACTCTGGTTTTCGGATAACTTGAAGTTCAATGTCTTCAGGTGGTCACAAGTCACGACATACATCAATATGTCATCTGTTACTCTATGCTGACGGCCGCCATCATCGCTGTACTTGTCGTGGTTGGAAGGAATCGTTGTCCGCAATATTGCACAAACAACGCTAAGAACAAAACTACTAGTCAACCACCTGAAGACATTGAACTTCAAATTGCGCTTTTCTTTGACACTGTTTCGTTGTTAACAAGTTGTTTGTATTCAGAATTGAACTGCAATCGCTGCGCATGAATTACGATACTTTTACGCGCTGCGCTTAGTTCACTTGTTGTTAGGTACGTAGTTTCCGATTTCGTCTTATTGCGCATATTTGTAATGAAGCGTAATATCCATGCGATGACACGGTTTACATGTGTCAATGAACTGCATTTGTTCAATAATTTAGTTATTATGTTATGTTCGTTATTCTCTTGTGAAGATTTTTCAATTTGAACGAGATTTATGCAGCCAGAATTCGTTTGGTAAGCGCAAGGTATATCTTCCGACGGATCTTGTCTTGTTAAAAGTTCGGGGCCTTGCCACCATAGTTTGAAGTTCAGCAGTTTGCTTGGCAAAAGACCTCTTGATGCGCAGTCTGCGGGATTCTGTTCTGATTTGACATAACGCCACTGAGCTGCAGGAATAACGCTCTTGATCTTTGTAACTCTGTTGGCTACGTACGTCTCCCATCTTGATGTTTCGCCTTGAATCCACGCCAGGACAACTTGAGAATCCGACCAGGCCCGTATTGATATGTTATATCCGCATAATGTTTGCTTGGTTTTCTCCATCAAGTCAGCCAGTAGTTGAGCGCCACACAGTTCCAGTCTAGGTAATGTTGTTTTCTGTGTCAGTGGAGCCACCCTTGTTCGAGCAGCTAGTAGAGTTACGATGGGTTGGCTGTGTTCGTTGAACACTTTGCTGTAAATAACACAAGCGTACGCCTTTTCACTTGCGTCACAGAAGCCTAGTAGCTCCACACATTTTCGTGTGTCGCCAATCCATCTATTTACCGTTATTTTCTTAACGTATGGTAGTTCTGTTTTCAGAGTCAGCCACTCAGATTCGATGTTGCTGGGCACTGCGTCATCCCAGCTAAGTTTACTCATCCAGAGTTTCTGGAATAGTAGTTTGGCTTTGACCGTCACTGGGGAGAGCCAACCCAGTGGATCGTAAAATCTTGATATGGCCGAGAGTAAGGATCTCTTTGTTAGCTGCTTGGAGTTTTCCATCGGCCAGTTAATGTGGAAGGTGTCGCTGGTTGGGTTCCAACCGAGTCCTAATGTTTTGGTTGATTCTTCACCTTTAAAATCAAACATGTTTTGAGTTGAAATTTGATCCTCGCTTAAGTCTTCCACTATAGCTCGGTTATTTGCTGTCCACTTTCGTAAATTCATGCCTCCTCCTCTTAACAGTTGGATCAAAGATTGTTGTAGTTTTTTCGCTTCTGTAAGATTGTTATGACCGCTAATGACGTCATCTACGTAACATTCTTCTATGAGTATCTTAGCAGCTTCCGGATGTTTGTGACCATCGTCAATGGCTAGTTGCTTCAGTGTTCGCATAGCTAGCCATGGTGCGCATTTGGTTCCGTAGGTTACTGTGCAGAGCTGGTAATCGCGAAGATGGTGATCTCGTGAGTCCCGCCATACAATTGTCTGTAGATGTTGTTGTTGTTCTGAAATCCAGATGCAGCGGTACATTTTTTCAATGTCAGCCGTGAATACGTATTTATAAGTTCGCCATTTAAGTATGAGAGCCTGAATATCTTTCTGTAAATTGGCGCCTTTTTCCATGACATTGTTCAGACTGAAGCCACTCGTAGTTTGTTGAGAAGCGTTGAATACGACCCTCAACTTTGTTGTTGTTGAGTTTTCTCTCAAGACACCGTGATGCGGTAAAAAGTAGCTGTCAGTAGGTATCTGAGGTGCAAGTTTCATGTGACCTAGATCAGCATATTCTTCCATGAATTGTTTGTACATTGCTGAAAGTCTCTCATTCTTCTGCAGCCGTTTTTCCAACTGTAAAAACTGCGAAACCGCAATTGTTCTAGACTTGCCTAGTTTTTCTTCGTAGTCTGGAACGAGAGGCATTTTGACGATGTACTTTCCATCGGATGATCTTCTCACAGTTTCTTTGTAAAATTGTTCGCACTGGTCGTCCTTGGGGATATCTTTCGTGTTTTGAATTTCTTCACTCTCCCAAAATTTTGTGAGATCCTCTAAGTTAAATAAAGTTGCGTGGCAACCAAATGTTTGTTTCATCTTTCCGCATAAAATCCACCCAATTTGCGTGTGTTGTGCAACTGGGGAACTGTTATTGCCTTTCAATACCCCTTCTAGGATAATTTCGGAGTATACGTCGGCTCCTAGTAGCAGGTCGATTTGTCGAGATATGTTGAAGTCAGGATCTGCAAGTTTCAAGTTTTCTAAGTGCGTCCATGCACCTTTCTCGAATGTTCTCGTAGGCAAGTTGTTTGTTAGCTTCGTCATGACAAGCGCTTGAGTTTCAAAACTATAATCGGAGTGAATCGATTGGCAGGTCAATTTCAGTTTTCCTCTGCATTCTTTAGAAACAAAGCCGATTCCCGATACTGATGCGTTGATCCCGTTCCGAGGAAGACGTAATATTTGTGCAGCGTTTTCTGTTATCAAGTTCACTTGTGAGCCTTGATCGAGTAGCGCACGCAGTGTTACATAAGTTCCATCTACGGATTTAACTCTCAGCTGAACCGTAGTAAGTAGAACTTCCATGTTGTCCTTAAACAAATGGTTTGATGTTGGTTGTTGAGTTGATGATGAAGAGCGTTGCTCAATGTTGTTTTTTCTAGTCGATGACGTTTTGTTTTGTTTGTCCGAATCGTGCAATAGTGTGTGGTGTTTCAAGTTGCATTCTCTGCACGTTTTCGTTGACTTGCACTCGTCATTTCCATGGCTGAACAAACAGTTTTTGCATAGCTGCAGTTTAGAAATTGTGTCATTTCGTTTGCCAAAGTCCATTTGAAGGAATTTGTCACATTGGCGTAATACGTGACTTCCGTTGCAAAATGGGCATTTTCCATGTAAAGTGTGATAATTGTTTGTTTTATTTTGATTGAAGTTATAATAATGTTTCTTCATCTGGGTTTGCTTGTTGGATGTTTTACAGTTGGATGATTTTTCTTGAGCTGTAGAATTCGCTTTCTTAGCTGACTTCAGCGTTTCGTATGCCATGAACTGAGTTTCGAGGAAATATAGAAAATCCTGCAGATTTTGTAGTTCTCTGTGATCTTGGAGTTCCTTCATGTAGTCACTCATAGTACTGGAGTCCAGTTTTTGTGTCATGATGTGCACAATGATCGGGTCCCAGGTTGATGTATCAATACCAATGTTAGAGATGCCGTTCAGGCATTCGGTAATGACGTCATGCATCTTCTTCAAATTGGATGAATCTGCATGTTGTATGATCGGCAGATTTAGCATGTTGTTCATAAATGAGGTAAACTGCAGGCGACGGTTGTCGTAGCGCTGATTTAATATGTCCCAACATGAGTTGTAGTTGTCAGTACTAATGGTGAGATGCTGCACTAAGCATTCGGCTTCACCTCGCAGCTTGGTTTTTAGGTGTTGCATTTTCTGCGCGTTGTTGATCATCGGGTTTTTATGAATTGCTTCCAGAAACAGGTCTTTGAAGGAGATCCACTGACTGTAGTTTCCTGAGAACTCGGGGATTTCGATCTTAGGTGTCGATTTCTGGTAATGGACGGTGGACCAGATTTTGGCATTGATTTTCCTCTTCAGCTCATCGTACTTCTGTTCGATATCCGTGAACATTTCGTTGTAATGCTCGTTGGATCCTTTCAGTTGGAAGTCTATTTCCCAGTGAAGTTTATCGATGGGTTCCCACTTCGATTTCAGTGTCGCGAAGTGGTCTTCCAGTTCCCATCTTTCGGAGATAGTGATTACGTCAATTTTTGACATAACACGGTGTATCGCGTTGAAATTGCATTCTTGCTTGTTAAGCAAGAGTTGTATACTGTTGTTGTCGTTATCTTCTGAAGTCCCACCTAGGTCGAACTTCACGTTTTGTTTGCCCGCAGTCGCCAGTTGGTTAATGATGTCCGTTTTCGTTGATAAGAACATTTCTTTAGTTTTCGCATAGATGTCATCCTTGAAATATGCGATATCCTTATCTTCTAGTTCCAGCAACAGTTGGGCATGCCTGCTTTCGAAGTCTTGCCATTGGTTTTCTAGTGACGACAAGCGTTTCTTCAAGTATTCCACAGTTTTTCGTGATGAGGAATCCTTGCGATAGTTAACACATAATGTTTTAATGTTGTCGAAGCACGTTGACTGCAATTCCAGTTTCTCCATGTTGATGCTTCTTGTTGTTACCTTAGTTAGAAGGTTCAAGAGACCTGGCACGTCGTTGACGATGACAGAAGAGCGTTGTGTTGTGTTGCGAAGGCTACTGCGTTGCTTGTAGTCTTCTCCGTTTCAAATCTTGAAATCGTTGATCTTCTTTGATTTGAAATGGTCAGTGGAACTCAGCACCCTTGCGCCTCGGTACGATATTATGCGACTTCTCAATCTAACTGGGGCGACCCGCTTCTGGGAGACCAGCTAAACCGATCCGCTACCGTAAAGAGACACAACAGCACCAAATCCGGCTCGAAGGACCAAAAAATGTACGGTTCGTACACTTGAAGTAGTTGTAGTTGTTAAGGTTGAAGCGCGTAGAGAAAAGATCACTTAGTTCCCGTTAGGTTTATTACGTATAGTGTATACAAGTAATACTAATGACGATTCCTTTCTCTAATGTTAGTCACCGCGTAGCAGTAATTGCACTCATTGATTTATTGAAATGTATGAATATTTATACCTAGTATTAAAGTGACGCGTTTGGTGCAAACCACCGCGTCAGCAAAACATGTACCGTTTAAGACTGTACAGGTAGACTAAAATAATGCAGGCCACTAGCCACTTGTCCGTGCATACGAAAAGCGCTCTTATGGGGGTGACGGACAAAAGTCGTTGACTGTACATACTTCATAGACGGCTTTTTTGTCGTCCAAATTTTATACAACGCAATTAATTGTTGCACATTCCATCCGTGAACCCATTTATAAACGAAATATTAACACTGTCTCTATTCGCAGGACCCCGTGAAAGATGGAGAAGCTAAGATCAAGGCAGACTTCGACCAACTGCTGGAAGACATGGCCACCGCCTTCCGTAACCTGGAGGAATAGGTCCCCCCCCACACACGAGCGCCGCGCCACCGACTGTCGCCTACATACTTGCACAAACACATGCCGTTATCTACTTTATAACAAAGTAAATAGGAGCCATATTGGCGTGGTCGCGCTAGGCATCAGTCGACGGTGCAACGCAAACGCGTATTGTTAATACACTAAATAGACGTAAATAAAAGTGTTAAAGGTCTACGTAGTGTGAATAGGTTTAATTACTCGTGTTTCAATGCAGAATTCGTGATTCCAATTGTTGAAATCGAACGAGCCGGGCGCGCGGCTCGCCGGACAGCCCGCTCCATTTGTAAATACACGAACAAATGCCGGCGAGCGTCGCGCGACCCGCTCGCAGTTAATTAGTTGTTATTTATATCAAATATATATATTACTATACTATTTATACACTAACAATGAATTACTTTACGCCCGTTTGTATTTCGCGTGTTATAAAAGTCATAATATCGAGTACCCTCATGCATTCCACGTTATTATTAGAGTTTTAATCGAAGTAACATGTGTTTGTTGAAAAAAAGCTGCAGTTTTTTACGCTTGTCGTGTCTCGATATCAGTGTTACCAGCATTTTGATGTATCGGATATGTATAGAGTTCAGTATTATGTCTACTTTGATAGTTCTCGCTGTGTAGCTGCATGCGGCGACCTGTACAAACAATCATGCGCTATAATAACGTATATTAATACTTGCTGTTTGAACCTCTGGGACGTTACGTGAGGAGACGAAAGTTATCAATAAATAAATTACAAAATGTATGAAATGGTGTTTTACTTTTTATATAAATTATAATCCAAAATAGGCTTGGTAGTGTCGTTAATTGGCAACGACACTACTGGTAGTGCGGCTGGTAGTGTCGTTGCCAAAACATGGGCTTGGTAGTGTCGTTAATTGGCAACGACACTACTGGTAGTGCGGCTGGTAGTGTCGTTGCCAAAACATGGGCTTGGTAGTGTCGTTAATTGGCAACGACACTACTGGTAGTGCGGCTGGTAGTGTCGTTGCCAAAACATGGGCTTGGTAGTGTCGTTAATTGGCAACGACACTACTGGTAGTGCGGCTGGTAGTGTCGTTGCCAAAACATGGGCTTGGTAGTGTCGTTAATTGGCAACGACACTACTGGTAGTGCGGCTGGTAGTGTCGTTAATTGGCAACGACACTACTGGTAGTGCGCCTGGTAGTTTCGTTGCCAATAAACGTAAACATTACATATTGTCGCCTACGTAGGTACGCTCAGCAACAGAAGTCGGTTAACACTGCTACTTTTGGACATCATCTAAATTAACACAAAATGGTACGATAACCTACTTTTTAGCATTTATTAGATAAGAGTTAATTTTCTTTAAAATTTACATCTGTTCCGATTATATTGAAGTATTTTTCTCAATAATTAATATTTAGAAAACACGTGTTAATCGAATTTTGTTGCTGACTGTGCGTTAAGATTATGGAATTAGTAAGCACTATTACCTATAGTACAACTTAAATGGTATCTGATACGGATTACGAGAAATTGGGGGTAACCTGCAGCCGTACTATGACGTGAAAAAAGATCATGGAGCCATCATGGATCTGTTGAGAAAAAAGGAGTTCGTTTCAACCGCGCGGCCATGGCGTTAAAAAAAAAAAAACTATGCCAACATTTTGTAACAATTTGTAAAAGTTGACTCCCAAAACCACAAATTTGTCAAAGCTATGGTTAAAAAGTTAGAAGGGTTTGAACGTGGCCGCGCCATCGAAACGCGGAGAACCGCGCGGCCACGGAGATCTCAGAAACTAAGCGTTGCACAGACCTGAAATTTTGGTAAATAACAGTAAATAACAGATTCAATTTGTAAACAATTTGTAAAAATATAGAAAAAAATCCTAGGTTAATATTTTAGGAGCTGTGAGACTAAAACCCCGTGGCCGCGCCATCGAAACGGTGACAAAAACGTGATAGCCGATATCTCGCTGAAAAAGCATCGCAGACGTCTAGAGTTTTTTGTAAAACCCAGATTTGAATTTGTCAAAACTTACAGAAATGCAACAAAAAATACTAGGTTAATATTTTAGGAGCTGTGAGACTAAAACCCCGTGGCCGCGCCATCGAAACGGTGACAAAAACGTTATCACCGATATCTCGCTGAAAAAGCATCGCAGAGGTCTGAAGTTTTTTGTAAAACCTAGATTTGAATTTGTCAAAACTTGTGAAAATAAAACGAAAAATCCTAGGTTTATATTTCAGGAGCTGTAAGACTAAAACCCCGTGGCCGCGCCATCGA